>JARBWK010000011.1:9194361-9281861 GCA_030556195.1 Anolis apletophallus
AAAGGGGGCTGTCATACATAATCTGGCTGCTAAGGCTCAAGGTGCAGCAAGGGCGTCTAATGCTCTTGCCATTAGACGCCTGTTTGCATTTGAATCTCCACCTGGCCTTGAGAAAGACCTGGGAGGTCAAACGAGATTTGGCCTGGGCACCTGCCCCCTGTCGGCCTAAATTGTGTGGAACGACCTCTTTTACTGCAATTATTTTCCATTGGGACCCCTATTTGCAGTTTGCGTTTGAGAGCGGCTTCCTGCTTCAGCAGCCTCAGCCGCTTTTTTAATTCTACAAAGCGGCGACCCCGGCTGCAGTGGTTTTCAGGTCGTCTTTGGCACCTTGGAGGCTTTTACTGGGAATCTTCGCCCCAGCATCTACTCTGACCACGTTGTACCCTGGGGAATACTCACCTTTGGGAACTGTGACTATATACTCAGGACTACAGGTGTGAATTGCCATCCACGAGTCCTCATAGAGGTGGCCACCTCTGTTGCCAGAGTATCCCTTTTTTACGTTTGTTCTCTCATTGTATGCATATTGTATGTGAATACTCACCTAGCCACTCGCCACAGTCGGTGCTTCCTTGTTGTGAACAGAAGGTCTTTTCCCCTATATTCTCTTGGATCACCTGGACAGAAGACCCATTGCAGAACATTAAAAGGGTACATGCATGCCCACACAAGGTTATTGCCAGAACACACCTCTCACCCTAATAGTGAAATGACCCTTGTGCGCAATGGAGACGTCTGCATCACAAGTCTAATGCCAGAAGGGTTGGGTTACGCCTCTGAACCTTTTGCCTGCAATCTTGGAGCCTCTCAAGGTCAGCGTGGTGCCGACTGTCATTTTCTTCTTATTTTAAAGCAGGATATAAACAGGTGGGCCCCGAGTCTTCCAGATTGCCCCTGATCGCTGCTAAAAAGGGATTGCCGATTGCTTCCTTGTTTGCCTTTGCAATATCTCTGCTGTGTCTCGTGATGATGACCTGAGGTCAGAGACAGTCTCAAATGCAGTTGACCTGAGCCCTTGCTGGCCTGAGCCAAGTGTCCCAACCTGGCTTCGGAGGACCAGCGACAAAGTTCAACAGAGTTAAGGCGTCGGCTTTCGTCAGTGACCACCACAAGGGGCAGCCTTTCGTGCCCAAATTTCTCCCTACTTCTTTCAGCAAAGAAACACTTGGTGGACCTTTTTGAATATTGGACTGCAACAACCCCCATCATCTTCAATCAACATATATGGGAGTTTTAGGCCTACCCATTGGGATGACAGCAGCTTAGGGTTGCCACTTTTGATTTAAGAAATAAGGGACATTTACCTAAAAATATAGGATTTTTCACAAAAACAAGGGACATTTCTTAAAAACTTCTAAATCAAACATTAGGTAGAAATAGTTTTATTAACAGAATAAGATAATGATTGAAATTCATAAAAGAAACTGACTTACACCCTCTCAACCAGACCTGGGCAT
Source organism: Anolis apletophallus (assembly GCA_030556195.1). NCBI lineage: Eukaryota > Metazoa > Chordata > Lepidosauria > Squamata > Anolidae > Anolis > Anolis apletophallus. Next base: position 9,195,822 of record JARBWK010000011.1, read on the forward strand.
CCTGCCTGTGGGCCGAATGCGCCCGCCAGCCGATTCTGACTGGCCCAGGGAGAAGGGCGTCAGGGGCGGGGCCAAGAGGAAGGGCTGCCGCTGCTGCCATCCCATCGCGGGCTGTGGGGCCCGCGTCGGCAGATAGCCCACCGCTCCGGAAAACAATCGGGGGTGGCGACTTTGTGGAGTGCCTGCCATCCCGGGGGGGCGATCCGGGCCTGCAGTGGGGAGTAGTCTGCGACCCGGCGGTATCGCCCTGGCGACCCAAAATACTTGATCATCTTCTGGGTCACAGGGCGTCAGCCACCTCAGTGCCGACTGCTACCTCTGCAGGCCTGGATGCTCCCGGATGCGCACCTCGGAGATGGCAGGCACTCCATGGCAGGGCAATCAGTTGGGGAATGGCTGGGGCGGGGCGGGTGGAGGGCCCGGCCTCCCATCGTCTGCTGCTCTGCTCTGCTCTGCGGGGGCTGGGTCCCCTTTGCCATCCTCTGGGCTGGGTCCATTGGGCCATTCCATCTTGGGATCCTTCCTCTCTTGAGGATGTCGGCCTCTATCTTGGTTCGCACCTTGTCTTCTTGAATTTCATTTTATTTTATTTTAGTGGTTTTTATTATTATTTTATAATAATTTTATAATTATAATAATATAATAAATAATATAATATAATGTTATATTATATTATAATGTCAATATATTATAATTTTAAATTATATACTATAATATAATAATTATGATTTTAAATAAAATTTTGAATATTTTTGATATATTAATATTTAATATTAATGATGTGTAATATATAAAATATAGTAAATAAATAAATTATGTAGATTGGGATGTAGTTCAGCCTTTGGTGTCCCTCCATAATATTACAGCCCAAACCCGGCCAGCGGGACCAGGGGGTCAGCCCTCTTTTGTTAGATCTGACAGCAGCGTTTGATCGGTAGATCATGCATTGTTGACCACCGTTTACCCGCCTGGGGTGGGGGGCCCCACTTCAAGGGGTGGCCTCCTTCCTCCGGGGCCGGGACAACGTGTGGGGGGGCGGGGTCTCGGGAGGTCCCCACTTGATTGTGGGCCCCCAGGGGCCACCCTCCCCCCTTATTATTCAACATATATACCCCCCCGGGCCCAGCGGGCCCGCGATTTTGGTCTGGGTTTATCAGATGGGATGACACCCAGCTTCTGTGAGAATGGGCGGAGGTCGGATACCGACCCGATTTTTTCCCATCGATGCCTTGAAGCCGTGACTGGTTGGCTGCGTGCCAGCCCGGGAAGGTGAATCCGTCGAAGACGGAGATTCTGGGGCCCGGTCCCCCTGGGCTGGGTGGGTGCGGTTCCTCCCCGGATGGCGGCTTAAAGTCATCTTGGTTAAACTTGGGTGTTCAGTTGGACCCCCTGCTACCAGGGAGTCTCAGGCCCCGCGGTCTGCAGGGGTCCTTCTTCCACCTACGAAGGCTAGGCGACGGCCCCCTACCTGCCCGGGGGCGACCTGGCGACAGTGACCCAAGCGCGGTCACCCCCGGACTGGACTACTGTAACCCCCTCACTTTGGGCCTTCCCTTGTCGACAATCCAGCCAAAGTGTGCAGAATCCCGCGCTCGCTTCTGACGGAATCGCACGGGGAACCCGCCTCCCGACGCTGCACTGGTTTCCCTATCGGACCGAATTGCCTTCAAGGTTTGGTACTGCCCTTCAAGGCCACAAGCCTGGGGCCTGCGTCCGGGGGACCGCCTTCCCCCGTCTCCCCCGAGATCACTGCGGTCAGCGACAGAACTTGCTCGATACCATCAGTCCGCCCCTGCCACCTACCCGGACCAGACAGAGAGCTTTTTTCGGCAGCCCCAGTCGGGGAACTCTTTGCCGGAAGTACTGACCCATTTGAGCTGTCCCATTTAGAAGGGCCTGCAAGACCGCCTCCGGACTAGCCTTCAATTAGGCTGGGAAGGTTTTTACTGCAAAAAACCCCATATATGTCACCCTCGCACCTCGTAATTGTTTTGGGATTTTTTTTAATGTTTTATCTTTTTATTGTGGGGGTGCATGTCTGTGACATGTTGCCCAAAATCTTTTTTTCCCGGGCCTGTAGGGGGGAGCGGAATACAAAAAGAAGAATAAATAAATAAATAAATAAATAAATAAAAAATTTGCTCTCGCAGGCCCTTTGAAAAAAATAATTGCCCACCCCTGGTTTAACTCATTGCACCACCAAAGGCTCCTATCCAAAGAATGATATTCCCACAGTCCTTTGCCTGGTCTTTTTATGACAACTTCTCAACATACTAGCTATTCTGGATTTAAGAATGGTTCCTCCTTTATCCATTAACTATATCAGCTGGAGGATTTGGGGATTCGCTCTCATGCGGATAAGCCCATTCCCAAGACGTGTCAAGAGGCTATCATTTGAGATAGCTAAAGTTGATTCAGGATGAGAGATAGGCTTCTTTTGCAAGGAGATGCTGTCCAGGAGTTCCAACTTGCAGCGTAACCAGCACCCATCTCCTTTTCTCCAGGACGTCCGTTCCCCCTTGTAGCAAAGTTGCTTGAACAGCCAGTTCCGACGAAGAGATTGTGAGGCTTGCTGTTGACAGAAAGGGCTCTAAGGCGCCCGTATTGCACTACTAGCGTGACCTTCAAGGACATGACGCTTGCAGATCCCTTTTCGTGTTTCTCTGCTGCTGAAGGATTGCCACTTTCGAACCTAGCAAGAAATAGGTCTGCAAACACTGGTGGGAGGTAGCAGACTCTACTACTCATCCCTGGCTTGCCCTTTGCGGAAAAGCTTGGGCACAGCTGGGAATGTTAAATTGCCTCTGTGTCTGTCTATATATGTTGTATGTCTAACTGGCATTGGATGTTTGCCATGTATACGCATTGAAATGCCCTGAGTACCCTGCCCAGTGAGAAGAGCGAATATAAATAAAATAAATAAATAAATAAATAAATAAATAAATAAATAAATAGGTGGAGCAACAGGCCTGGGGAAAAAAATGAGGTGTCACTAATGCTGAAGTGGTCTAAAGACAACTGCACATCCCTAATGCAATACGGATATGCACGCCCAGTGTGGAATACATCTCACGCTTTAAAACAGTGGATGTGGCTCTTAAGTTTCTTCGAAATGTTAAAAGGGAAGGGGTCCGATCTAATATCCCTAGGGAGGGTGTTCCATAGCCGAGGGGCCACCCATTGAAAGGCCCTGTCTCTCATCCGCGCCAGCGAGCTTGTGGACGGGATCGAGAGCAGGGCCTCCCCAGACAATCTTAAAGTCCTAGAAGGTTCATAAGGGAGATGCTCAGACAGGGTAAGTTGGGCCAGAACTGTTTGGGCTTTACAGGCCAAAGCCAGCACTTTTAATTGTGCCGGTAGCAAACTGGCAGCGAAAGTGAAGCTGGCACAGCAGAGAGTTGTATGCTCCTTGAGTGCCGCTCCTGTTAGCAATCTGGCTGCCATCCATTGGACCATCATTGAAGCTTCGGACAGTCTTCAAAGACACCCCCACTCATGCCCGGATTACCCATAAGGCCAATGAGGCCATGGCCTAGGGGCACAAGCTGGGGGGGGGGCAGATCACGGACCAAAAAAACCACTAGTCCGTGCCCCTCTTTCCCCCTTTCATGCCCTCCTCGCTCCTTCTCCCGGCAAAGTCTCTGCTCCGTCCCCAGGGTCTGGCTCTCCTGCCTTCGGGAGCATTTCGCTCTCTCTCTCTCTCGCCCTCTCTCTCTCTCTCTCTCTCTGTCTCTCACGCTCTCTCTCTCTCGCATGTGCTCTCTCTCGCGCTCTCTCTGTCTCTCACGCTCTCTCTCTCTCTCGCATGTGCTCTCTCCGTCTCTCACGCTCTCTCTCGCATGTGCTCTCTCTCGTGCTCTCTCTCTGTCTCTCACATTCTCTCGCTCTCTCACGTGCTCTCTCGCGCACTCTCTGTTTCTCATGCTCTCTCTCTCGCACTCTGTCTCGTGCGCTCTCTCTCTCACTCTCTCTCGTGCTCTCTCTCGTGCGCGTGCTCTCTCACTCTCGAGTCTCACACACTCTCGAGCTCTCTCTCTCTTGCGCGCGCTCTCTCTCTCTCGTGCGTGCATTTGGAGCGAGTTTGCACCTGCTGCGCTCTCCCCAAGCCTCCCGACTCCTGAGGAGACTTTCAGAGCACAGTGGAGCTTTCCAGCCAGTGGGAATGGGGACCTTGGTGATGGGATGGTGCCTACTTGCCTTTGTCTTCTGTTCCGGAGGCACCATGGCGAAAGCCAGCCAAGTGTGGGTCTGAGTGGTGTGCGTGTTTGTGGGGGAAGGGGGTGTAGAGGTTGGCTGGGGGTGTAATTCCAAAATGTGGCCTAGGGCGCAAAAAGTTGTTAATCTGGGCCTGCCCCCACGTAGAGTGCATTGCAGTAGTCTATACGGGATGTAACCAGAATGTGGACCTCCATGGCCAAGTCAGACTTCCCAAGGTATGGGCACAGCTGGCGCACAAGTTTTAGCTGTGCAAATGCTCCCCTGTGGTCATCACCGAAACCTGGGAAGTCACACTCAGCGATGAATCCAACAGGATCACACCCAAGCTGTATATATAGCGTCCCTACTTTGCGGATTTTCACTTTTAGTGGTGGTCCTGGACGAAACACCCGTGATAAGTGTGAGGGAACATTGTAATGTCTTTATCATTAAGCTTCTATCCTTTCCCTCTTGTTAACTTGTGGGCACTTTCTTGCTTTAGTTGGTAGAGCCACCAACTTCATATCCTCCATTCTGGTTTTAATTTTGACCAGAAAGAAGCACAGATGCTGAGAAGGGAGGATGTGGGCTCAGGATGTGAAACAGGGCAGTTTAGCTCAGCTGCTTCTCCGCAGATATCCTGATAGAGAGCTCAAGAACTGCGCTGATGCAACTGAGGCGGATATTTCATTGCTCTACGCCTGGTGACATTTTGTGCCGAAAGCCTTCTGCTTTCTAGACATCCAGACCCGTGCCAGGATTTTCCACTTCCTTGACTGGCTGATGCAATGAATGTGAGAGTTAACAGCAGTACAGGAACTAACCATACGTGGCTGAAAAGACACAGGACAGCCACGTGTTAGTAGCATGAACTAGAGCTTATCAATGTTAGCTTCTTTAGACTGCTGCGCCCAAAAAAGTCAAGCTACTTAGGTCAGCGTTCCTCAACCTGGGGGTCAGGACCCCTGGCGGGTCGCAGGGGGATGTCAGAGGGGTCACACAGTATTTCTGTTGGTCATGGGGGTTCTGTGTGGGATGTTTGGCCCAGTTCTATCATTGGTGGGGTTCACAATACTCTTTGATTGTAGGTGAACTATAAATCCCAGCAACTACAACTCCCAACTGTCAAGGTCTATTTTGTCCAAACTTCAACAGAGTTCACATTTCGGCATATTGATTGTTCATGCCAAGTTTGGTCCAGACCCATCATGTGTTTGAGTTTACAGTGCTTGCTGGATGTAGGTGAACTACAACTCCAAAACTTAAAGTCAGTGCCCACAAAGCCCTTCCACTGTTTTATCTTGGTCATGGGCGCTGTGTGTGCTAAGTTTGGTTCAATTCCATCGTTGGTGAAGTTCAGAATTTTCTTTGATTGTAGGTGAACTATAAATCCCAGCAACTAAAACTCCCAAATGTGGTGAACATTTCAGAACTCTAACAAAACTTTCAAAACTTCATTATTATTTCATTATTGGTGATTTTTAAGACAAAACTAATTAGGAACTGCAATTTATAACAAAATTTTGAAAGTTTTATTAGAGTTCTGAAAAGTTCACCACCAGAACTTGAGCAACACTGTAGAAGCAAAGCACCAGTGCCACCTAGTGTTCACCACCAGAACTTGAGCAACACTGTAGAAGCAAAGCACCAGCACCACCGAGTGTTCACCACCAGAACTTTAGCAACACTGTAGAAGCAAACACCAGCGGCACATCGTGTTCACCACCAGAACTTTAGCAACACTGTAGAAGCAAAGCACCAGCGCCACCTAGTGTTCACCACCAGAACTTGAGCAACACTGTAGAAGCAAAGCACCAGCGCCACCTAGTGTTCACCACCAGAACTTTAGCAACACTGTAGAAGCAACGCACCAGCGCCACCTAGTGTTCACCACCAGAACTTTAGCAACACTAGAAGCAAAGCACCAGCGCCACCTAGTGTTCACCACCAGAACTTTAGCAACACTGTAGAAGCAAAGCACCACACCACTTAGTGTTCGCCACCAGAACTTTAGAAACCCTGTATAAGCAAAGCACCAGCGTCACCTAGTGTTCAACACCAGAACTTTATTTTTGTAAGTACTTTAGAACCATTTAGAACCGTGATTGCCCAGGCGTAATAGCTTACTATGATACCATTAAAACTGCTACTACCGTAAAATAAGTCAAAATATTTGTTGTTGTTGTTGTTTATCAGTAGCTTTTGACTTTTTGTGATCTCATGGTCCAGCCCTCACCATGTCAAAATATATGGAAATGTAAATATACAGTATATTTTTAAAAAGCAAACAAGGACTTTACTATGTCCTTTGATAGTAATATATAATATAATATAATGTATAAACATATGATATTGATAATGTTATAATGTAATACAATATAATACTACTACTAATAATAATACTATGTATCAGTGTTTCCCAACCAGTGTGCCGTGGCACACTAGTGTGCCGTGAGCAATCACCAGGTGTGCCGTGGGAAATTGGAACCTTCAATACCCTTTCTTCCCCCTCCTGCCGAACACTTTTTCTTCTCCACTCGGGCTCCCTTCTTCCCAGCCTCGCTCTGCTCGCTTTGCTCACGCTGCCGCTTCTGCGGGAGGGGGAAGGGAGGAAGACGTGACCCATGCGGGCGCTACTGCACGCTCGCCCCACGTCTTCCTCCCTCCCCTCCACAGTGCTCTCTGGGTATAGGTTAACTACAACTCCAAAACTCAAAGTCAATGCCCACCAAACTCTTATAGTATTTTCTCTTGGTTATGGCAGTTTTGTGTGGGAAGTTTGATTCCATTCCATCATTGGTGAAGTTCAGAATGCTCTTTGATTGCGGGTGAACTATAACTCCCAGCTGTTGAGCAAGACCTTCGTGTGTGACTTTCTGCCATTCCTGCCAGGATATCTATGTTGTGTTCATCGAAACAGGCCCAGGTTTCACACTGAGTGTATAAATACATTAAAACATATTAACTACATGTATTACTGTGTTAGAGGGTCATTTTGTGTCATTTTGGTTGGTGGTGTGCCCCAGGATTTGGTAAATGTAAAAAATGTGCCTGCGGCTCAAAAAAGATTGAAAAACACTGCTATATATATAATAATATTTATATATTTTATATTACATGTAATATTACTAATAATATTACAGTATGATGTTATAGTACAATGTAATATATAATATTAATATTTTGCTATGGCAATAATATAATATATTGTATTTACGTTTTACTTGTAAGCCGCTCTGAATACCCTTCGGGGTGAGAAGGGCGGCATATAAATGTCGTAAATAAATAAATAATAAATGAACGAGTGTTGCAGTTGACCGTGTTGCTTTTAGTCCTTCCTGACCTTTGTGCGTTTTGAGAAATGGCACGCATGTTGACACTAATGTATCAAGGGGTATAACACCACCTGTCATTTTTACAAGCGGTAGGTATACTTCTTTTTACTGCCGATAATTACACCTTACAACAGCTGTATATTTTCCCTGTATCTCTTTATAGCCCCAAGAGCTACATATTTCACTTCCCATGTAACACTGGGAAATCTGGGTTACGGCCAACTCTAACACCATTTGGCAGGAGGAATTGTCCTTTTGGTAATGTGTGGCCCTGGGGTTGATGAGGCTCAGGAAGCGATTCCCAGTTGCCAAAACATGAGCCAGGCATAGGTGTGCCCTGTGTTTCATAAGAGAGATGGTGATGGGTGTGTGTGCTATTGCAGCAAAGGCACAGGAAGACAGGGCAAAAAAAAGAGCTTTGGGCTGGATTAGCCAAAACATGTTTCCAAAACAATAAGAAATATAAAGTATTGTGAAATGCAGGCACCCTAAAAGGGTATGCAGAGACATGTTTCCCAGCCTAGATGGCCTGGTATAAACTCACACAAGAAAAAAAAGGCCCCAATCTGAGAAAATTTATACCAGATGTTGGGAAAGTATGCTTTGCTGACTGTGACGGCGCAGTGAGCACCACCTGCATGTAAGGTTTTGAGTTTGCAAATGTTTGCATTGTTTAAAATGTGTTTTTGCAGCCTGTACAATTTGTTAGAGGTTTGGTTGCATTGATTGGTCCTTGGTTTCTGTCCATCATCATTAGCAGAGCCCAGTTGAGTTTGTTCCGCCCCTTTCCCCGGGGATCTGGAAGCAAGCTACTTTCACATTCAGTATACCACCAGGACTCATCCTGAGAGATCGTGGTAGAAGGTTGGCCAGGCCAGGCCTTGGTCAAGCCATCTTCCAAAACCAGATTGATATCCTTGAGACTCCTACAGCATACTCAGCATATCGGACGGTTGAATGACGCTGAGGAGTCCCAAGCGCCTTCAACCAGTCATTTTGGCATCCAGAGGAAGACTCCGTGCCTTCGGCATAAGCCATTTGACTGGAGCTTTGAGTGCCCATACCTGAATGCCATTGAGGAAGAAAAGCCTTGAGAGCCATCTGGCTAAAGCTCCCTGGACTAAAACTGCATAGAGTCTGTACAGTAAGATCTTTCCTACGTTATTTTGGGTAATTAAACGAAGAATCTCAGTGAGATAACTTATGTTATGGACAATAAAGCCTTTTGAGTTAACTAGAGCAGTGTTTTTCAACCTTTTTTGAGCCGCGGCACATTTTTTACATTTACAAAATCCTCTTCCTTCTTCCTTTCTCCCCTTCAACCTTTCCTTCTCTCTTTCCTTTCCCTTCCCTCTCCCCCTTCTTTCCTCTTCTATTCTTTTCCCCCAAGTCTTTCCTTCTTCTTCCTTTCTGTTCACTTCCCTCTCTCCCCTTCTTTCTTTTCTTCTTTTCCCTTCATTATTTTACTTTTTCCTCACTCCCTTTCTTTTCCCCACCCTTTCCTTTCCTTTCCTCCCTTCCCATTTCCTTCTTTCTTTCCCCCTCCTTGTCTCTCTCCAGCTTTTCTTTTCTTCCTTTTCCATAGTTCGTTCTTCTTTTCTTTCTTCCTCTCCCCCTTCCTATTTTATTTCCTTTGTCTTTCTTTCTTTCCCCCTTCCTTCCGTCTCCTCTTCCTTCCCAGAGTCCTGAGCGTGCCTTTTGCAGAGCCAGGTCAGAAGTGTCCCCTCATTCTGCCGGGGAATCCTTTTCTCATAGTATGCACGTACATTTAGTTGAATTTAGTTTTAAAATATATTTTATATATTATATGGCTCTCACTGAAATACATTTCCAAATATTTTGCTTTCATGGCTCTCTGAGTCAAAAAGGTTCCCGACCCTTGCTGTAGAGCCATTCAATTACTGACAGATTGCAATGGTTTGGTCTGCATTGGAAGTCCTCCGTAGCAGGCAGAGGCCGGCACCTGCGTCGCCACGTCAACTGAACACCTTGCAAAGCAAACCCAGAGTTGTTCCTTTGCTGGAAAGATCAACAAACTAGAAGGGAACATGAACAAAAGAGCCTGAGTCACTCACTGGGTGGAACGAAGCCAAGTGAGCAAACTGCGGTCACTGCCAGGAGGTGACCTTTTCACTCTGGAGAAAGTGATCATTCAAGGTCAAGGGTCAACAAAACCTGTTTCCCAATGAAAAAATTCACATGCAGGTGTTTTCAGAGGGAATGGAGCCAGGCAAGCTTGATAAATCTCTATCTTCTCCTCTCTTCTACAATGCCGTGAATTCCATGATGACGTCAAGCTTGTACGTAAACAAAGGTGATGCTGAGCAGATGGGAAGCGGGTGGGTCAGAATCTCTCTGGAAAGACTGGATATGTAAGGGAAGGTTGGGCAGCATGGGACCCCAGCTCCAAATAAGAACCCCCAATGGTATTTCCATGGCTGTGGAACCCTTAAGACATTCCCAACTGTGCTCCCCCCCCCAGATGTGCTTAAAGAGGCAGTGGTCCGCCCCCTGCTGAAGAGGCCAAGCTTAGACCCCTCGGTTCCTGCAAATTACCGCCCATTCTCGAATCTTTCGTTTCTGGGCAAGATAATTGAGTGGGTGGTAGCGGGGCAGCTCCAGCAATTCTTGGACGCTTCAGCCGGCTTAGACCCCTTCCAGTCCGGTTTCCGTTCTGGGCATGGGACCTAGACTGTTCTGGTTCAGACCCGGATCAACACCTTTTTGCGCCCTAGGCCGCACTTTGGAATTACGCCCCCTTTAAACCAACCTCCCCCACCCCCCCGCACCCCCCCACACACATCCTTTCATCCGCTTATCCCCCTTAGCGCCCCGCATCTAGCTCTCCCAGTGTGGCCCCACTAGGTCCGCCACAGGAGTTTCCCTTTCGGCCGGCACTATGGATGCAGGCATGGGGGGAGAAGCCTCCTCCCCGATGCCGGGGCTTGAGGCACTTGGCTCCTACCTGGTATCGGGGATTGCGCATGCGTTGTAGTCAGCAGCTGTACCGATGCCGCGCTTCTCCCCGATACTGGAGCTTGTTGCGTTGGGCTTCTCTTCTTCGGCGTTGAGTATTTATGTCACAGCGGATAGGCAACAGAAATATAGAAGTTTAATTCCCCATCGGCCCAAAAACTCCAGTCTCTGTTCGAGTGAATAATGAAACTCTCATTCAATTCACAAGGTAAATATATAACTTTGTATTGAATTGTATTTAACAATAACTGGCAAAACATCGAAAAACAACAGCCATCACAGCTACCTTTCTAAACATCCTTTCCTCACAGATATTAAATCCCAACTGACAAATCCCAAATGTCACTTTGTAACGGAAATTCCTCAAGGTTCCATTTAGCAGTCTTGAGACAGCGCCATCTGGTGTCAAACATGTCACACTGCAGGTCATCTCAAACTGCGAAAAATATATCTTGTGCTGACTCATGAATTGCTATTCAAAATGCAATAATCTGACACTCCTCCTTCATGAGCAACACAAGTACACACATTACTTATAATAACAATATCTTCTTACAAAATACATTTAATTTACAATTAGTCAATGCTTTTGTAAACATATCAGCCATATTCTCATCTGACTGGACATACACAGGATTAATAAAACCATCCTGTACTAACTTTCTAACATTTTGGTACCTTACCCCAATATATTTTGTTCTCTGCTTTAATCCTTCAGCATTTGATATTGCTATACAAGATTGAGAATCAGTAAATAAAGATATCTTATCTTCAAAACTTTGGAACTCGTTTACTAGAGCCTTTATCCACTCTAGTTCTGTACAACAGTCAGACAAAGCAGAAAATTCGGCTTCTGCCGTGGATAAACAAACGTGTGACTGTTTACGAGATTTCCATGTCACTTGTATCCCATTAAAACTAATTAGATACCCGGAACATGACAAGTTTTGTTCGTTGTCACCAAAACTTGCGTCTGCAAACCCCTTCATACCGCTTTCTTTTGGACAATTTTTTAGCTTTTTGTCACATGTTCCTTTCAAATATCTTAACACTCGTTTTACAGCTTGCCAATCAGTTAACGTTGGTTCATTCACTCTCTTGCTTAGTACATTAGTGGCATAGGCGATGTCAGGCCTAGTCCAATTTGCCAAATACAAGAGGCTCCCAACCACTGATCTATACAATGTTTGATTGTCAAACATTTCACCTCTATCAAGCTTTAAAAAATCTGGTACCATTGAAATTGCTACTGTTTTACACAGAGTCAATCTTGTTCTCTCAAGTAACTCAAAAATGTTGTCTTTTTGATCTAGACAAATATCTTTTTCAGTTCTAGTTACATTTACGCCTAAGTATTTCCGGACTTCTCCAAGATCTTTTACAGTCATACTTGAGTTTAGTCCCTTAAAAACTTGTTCCACATCCCTTTCGGATGGTGCTAGTACTAAGAGATCATCGACAAACACCAAAACAAATGTTTGCTTTTTAGACTCTTTTCCTTTCTTATATAGACATGTATCTACACTGCTTCTTTCGGCCAAGACCCTTTAACTTTTCGTCTATACACTGATTCCAGCATCTCGCTGCTTGCTTTAGCCCGTATAATGCTTTCCGTAGTCGATACACACCAGTTGGAGTATCTTTTTCAAAACCAGGTATTGCTCTCATATATACATTGTCAGTCAGCTCTGCGTTTAAATAAGCTGTGGCAATGTCAAAGTGCCTTATAACATACTTTCTTTGCACACCGATGCCTAAAGCAGTCCTAATTGTTTCAGGTCTAATCGTTGGAGCATATACCTCATCATAATTTTGATTGTAAATTTGACCAAAACCTTGTGCAACCAATCTTGCTTTGTACAATAATGAACCATCAACTTGTGTTTTCCTTTTAAATACCCACTTGCAACCAATTACCTTTACATCTTTGGTTACATCTGCTTGTTCTAAAACATTTAAAGAATGAAGTGAATCAAATTCCTTCTTCATTGCTTTTACCCAACAATCACGTTCATTTTTCGGTCTACGCAATGCTTCAGCGTAAGAATTAGGATCTTTCCACTCTATACTTCCTATTTGCGTGACTTGGTACTTGGCTGGTGGAATTCCTTTAGTGATACGTGTGGATCTCCTAGGAATCTCATCCTTAGTCTCCTCCACATCCCTAATCTCCTCTTGACAATGTCCATCAACCTCTGTTACAGATTTGGACACTAAGTCAGAGTTTGTGGCGCAAAAAATCATGAAAATTACTTTCTTCAGATTGTTCCTTGCTTTCTTCCACATTTGCCTCATCTAATACCTCTACAACTTCAAATTCATTCTTTACTCTAGAAACACTTGGGGTTATGAACACTTCAGTGTTCGCATGAATTCTATCCCAATGAGTATTATTTTTGAACTTTACAGATCTGGAGACTGTGATCTTCTTCCCTGGAGAAGAGCCATTCCAGAATCTATAGCCTGTCGTTCCACCTTCATATCCAATAAATTGCATCTTTACCCAATGCTGATCTCTTTTGTCTCTTTGCTGTATAGGAATTAAGACATTTGCATGCTCACCAAATACTTGAAAATGATCCACCTTTGGATGTCTTCCATAAAACAAATAGAATGGGATTTCATTTACACTTGAGGTCCATAACCTCAACACGTAATTGGCAGCTTCTGCCCAAAAACCTTTGGACATTTGTGCATCCTCAAGCATTGATTTTACCATGGTTTGAATTACACCTAAGCGACGCTCCGCAATTCCATTTTCTTTTGATACACACGGATTTGTTTTCTTATGCCAAATTCCTTTATCCTTAAAAAAATTCTTAAGTCTTTCATTCACAAATTCACCTCTTCTATCAGATTGAACTTGTTTAACAGTCAAATCAGGAAATTGGTTCTTCACAAAATTGTACCATTCAATAAATTTTTCATACACCTGAAATTTACCTTTCAGAGGGTAAACGAAGCCAAATCGAGACCTATCATCTACTATTACTAGTAGAAATACATTCCCTCCAATACTCTTTGGCAAAGGTCCAGCTAGATCCATGTGCACTAACTGTAACTTAGTTGTTACTCTATCACTCCTTTTGGCAACAGGATAAGCCTTTAACTTTGTTTTGTTACAGACAGCACACTCTAAATAATTTCTGCATTCTGGTATTTGAATGCCTACTAGCTGTGCAGTCTTTCTAATCATATTATAGTTCATATGGCCAAACTTCCTGTGTAGCATGTGCAGACATCTGTCACCATGCAGAGGTTTCCCTTCCAAACTCTGAATACTATTTGTAGACATTTTATTACTAGCATTCATTCTATAGAAACCATTTTGAAATTTTACTTCCTTATACATACCTGTATTTTTATTACTCATTGTACATAACTCCCCTTCAAACACAATGGATAAACCATGGTCTGCAAGTTGTTTCACCCCTAGAACATTGTGGTCTAGCTCAGGAACTAAATAAACATTGTCTAACTTTATTTATTTATTTTTTTAAAAATAGTGTTTATTGGTTTTTCACACAAAAAGTTTTTTAAAAAAGGACACTCGGCCCAGCACTCCACAGTGAGTGCTATTGCCGAACATAAGACAATACTAAAGACAAACATTACAAGAGTACTTCCCACCCCGTGGACCCACCTCCTGTATCCCCCTACTCGAGGATACTTAAATTCCGTATATTTATTAAAGTTACGTATAAGCCGATGTACTATATCATGGCGTCCTGTTTTAGAGTCTAAGTCCATATGTCAAAGTTCTATTGTAGCCTATGGTGTGGGGTCTGCCCACCCTTCGAATTTGTTTTGTTTAAGGAACAGTTCTACCCCTCCCCAGTCTGTATTCTTGCGGTTGTCTCTTTGGGCGAGTCTTTGAGTTAAGATGTCCATTTTCATAATCTCGGTGAGTTTGGAAGACCAATCCTCAATGCTTGGAGTGATCGCTTCTTTCCAGGACTTTGCCAGGATCAATCTGGCTGCAGTGATACAATATATAAAGATTCTTTCAGTATTTCTATCCACTTCAAAATCTAACAGACCTAGTATAAAATAATCTGGTTTTAGTTGAACCTTCAAGTTTAGCATGTTACCCATTATCTTATGTAGTTTTATCCAAATTTTTTTAACAAGTTTACAATTCCACCAAAGGTGTATGAGACTTCCCACTTCTGACCTGCATTTCCAACACAGGTGGCTATAGTTTTTATTGTAGCGAGCAATTTTTTGTGGTGTATGGTACCACCTATGAAATATTTTTATATTATTTTCCTTCAAATCGTAGGAGTACGTATAACCCCAGTGGACTTTCCACATTCTTTCCCATCTGGCAAGGGGGATTTCATGGCCTAGGTCCTGAGCCCACCTTACCATGCAGGTTTTTACTGACTCCATCTCTGTTTTTACTTCGAGGAGTTTTTGATAGAGTATAGTTAATTTCTTAGTTTTTTTCCATAGTATTTTATCCCAGAATTGTTGTTTTTTACCAAACCCTGCGGCTTTATCTCTATCAAAAACCTCTCTTATTTGAAAATAATGTAGCCAGTTCATGGACCCGTCGATCTCCTTTAGTTCTTTATAGTCTTTTAATATCCATTCCTTGTTTTCTTCCTTAAGCATATCACTGTATCTAAGCCAATCTTTTCTCCCAAATTGTCTCCTGAAGAAAGCTTCCTGCGGGGAGACCCACCATGGGGTTTTCTCGTATAGGGATTCTCTATACTTCAACCAAATCTTCAGGAGTGATCTTCTTATGGGGTGGTTCCTGAATTTTTTTTCTATGCGCACTCTATCATAGCACAGGTAGCTATGCCACCCTACTCTAAGGTCGTGGCCCTCGATTGAAAGTAGAGTATCTTTTTCTAGTTTTGCCCATTCACTTATTGATTCCAGGGCGCATGCCTCGTAGTATGTTTGGAGGTCAGGGACCCCCAGACCTCCTCTAGACCTTATATCGATCATATTTAGCCAGTTTATTCTGGGTTGCCTCCCCTTCCAGATAAACTTTGTTAAGTCCCTTCTCCAACCGGAGAAGAGTTTATCATTGCTCAAGATGGGTAGATTTTGAAATAAAAATAACATCTTTGGGAGGACATTCATTTTTATTAGGGATATCCTGCCCATAAGGGACAAGTTTAAGTGGTTCCATTTTTCTAAGTTTTTCTTGATTTCCTTCCATGTGGAGTCATAATTGTTTTTGACCAGATTAATATTATTCGGGGTCATCACTATACCTAGGTATTTCACTTTATTAGGGATTTCAATCCCGGTCTCTCTCTCAATTTTCTCCTTCTCTTTTTGTGGGATATTTTTTACTAGAATCTTTTTTTTTTATTTACCTTAAGACCCATTGCTTCACCAAATTTTTCTATTTTATTTAACCATTTACTAATATTTTCTAGAGGATTCTCTATAATACAAACGAGGTCATCCGCAAATGCCCTAATCTTCAAAGAATCTTTGTTTATTCTTAGACCCGTCAATTCTTTGTCCTCCCTAATCTCCTTGAGAAGGGGTTCAAGAGCCAAGATAAATATCAACCGGGAGAGGGGACATCCCTGTCTCGTGCCTTTTTCAATGGGGAAAATCCCCGTCTCTTCATCATTGATTATTATCCTGGCCTGTTGGCGAGTATAGATAGCTTCTATTGCATTTGCTCCGGTCCTATCCATTCATTTAAGAAAGGCTTGAGTCTCTCCGACAGTATACTTGCATAGATTTTATAATCTATGTTTAAGAGGGATATCGGGCGGTAATTCCTCATATCCGTATTTTGTTGACCCGGTTTTAGGATAACCGCGATTGAAGCGTCTTTCCAAGTATCCGGGATTATTTTACCCTCCATAGCACCATTCATTATTTTACTTAACTGGGGGGATAGCTCATCTACAAAAATTTTATAATACAGGGCTGTGAAGCCATCAGGGCCTGGAGCTTTGTTTTGTTTTAATTTCTTTATTGAATTCTTGATCTCTAATTCCGTAATTGGCTTGTTTAAATTCTCTCTCTGTTGTTCTGTAATTTTTCCTAATTTTCTATCACTAATGTATTTTTGGGCTGTTTCTTTCTTAAGGTTATCTGATGCATATAGATTTTTATAGAATGTATTAAATTGATCTTTTATTTGAGTATCTTTATTGTATATAATCTCATTTTCTATAATTTGTGTAATATAGTTACGTTGTTTTTTCTTCCTTATTTTCGACATGAGCCATCTGCCCGGTTTATTGGCATTTGCAAAATGATTTTGCTTTAGGAACACCAGGTTCTTTTTAATTTTTTCTAGATCTTGGAATTCTTTTTGTTTTAAGAGAGATTTTAAGTTGGAGTTTGTAATTTTATCCTTTGGATTTGCCTTAAGTTTTTGTTCTTCTTCTTTGATCCTTTTTAATAGGTCTTTTTCAGCTTTAAGTCTTTCTTTATTTATTCTTATGCTATCTTGAATAAAGTGGCCTCTGATGACGGCCTTTCCTGCATCCCACACTATCGTATCTGACGTGCCTTTATCTACATTTATCAGGAAATATTCCTTTAGAATTTCCTTATACCTTACAACCTGGCTTTCATTTTTCAGAAGGTCCTCGCTCATCTTCCACCTCTTCAGTTGTTTTATCGATCCTATTTTAAGATCAAGGGAACAATGGTCAGAGTACAATTTTGGGTTAATAGATACATCCTTGACTTTAAGTGAAATACTCTTTGACAACCAGGCCATATCAATCCTTGACCACGTTAAAAATCTATTAGAGAAAAAAGTATAGTCCCTCCCACTTGGGTTGCGTTCCCGCCAGATGTCCTTAACTTCTAACTCTTCTAGGATTTCTCTCACCTCTTTAGGTAATTGTCCTGACCCCTTGTTTTTCTTTTTACGATTATTGCTTGATCTATCAATTTCTTTCTTAGTTACCGCATTATAGTCCCCTATAATAATTAAATCGTCAAACTCTTCCTTGAGTATTGCTTTTCTCAAATCCTTAAAGAATTTCACCTTGGGGCCATTCGGCGCATATATATTACAAATAAGAACAGGAAACTCATATTAAGCAGAAAGAGGAGAAATATTTATGTCAAGATAGGTTGGGGAAGGCATTCTGGTCCTCATGTGACAAAAAGAAAAGGGGGGTTGCTATGTATGTTAAAGAAAATTTAAACCCGGCTTTTGCCTTCAGGGATACTGAAGGCAGAATGATCGGAGTGAAAACGCGGTGGAACTCTAAAAATGTTCTTATTTGTAATTGTCTAACTTTAGACTAAGTTGACCAATTTCAACTTCTCCCTTTGTTAAAACCTTGCACCTTTGACCATTGGCTAGACTCACACAACTTTGCATAGAACCAGATAAAGGTTCCTTCTCTGCTAACAATTTACTATCCTTAACAAAACTCTTTGCACTCCCAGAGTCAATAATCCAGGGTACCTGAGGAATAAAACCATTGTTACATTGTAAACTCATCAACAGACAGCCTGAATCAGAGTCTTTTCTTGAATTGTTGATCTGTTCTTTCTTGCTCTGTGCTGATTCACTCTTCTTAAACTTGTTCTGATGACATTGTCTAGCTTTGTGTCCTCTTTTATTACAAATGTAACAGATGATGTCACACTGGATTGTCTCTTTCCTCTTCATATTGAAGCCTTTGTTGACCGTCTTCTCCGTTGAAAGTTGCTGGGCATTTCTTCTGTAACAAGCCCAGTTCTCCAATCTAGTTGAAACTAAGTCGAAGTTGATGTCCTCTTCTTTCACAGATTGCATGGAGTCAATGAATGAGTTGTAGCTCTGCCCCAAACTGCTTAGTAGAATTAAGCCTCTCTGATCTTCTGTAAAATTGGTGACCCTTGCTGCTAAATCATTAAATAGGCTCAGCATTTTACTCAAATGAGTCTCTCTGGCACAATCTTCCATTGACAGAAGCTTCAGTGAAAACAGTTCTCTGCTCAATAAAACTTTTGAGCCTCCAGTAGCCTGCTGATACAGCTTTTCAAGCCTTTTCCAACAGTCAGCGGCTGTTTCTTCCAGAGCTAAATATGTGAGGTGCCTATCGTCAACTGACAGGATGATGGTAGCCCTTGCCTTGCCATCTTTCAACCTTTCTGCATCAGAAATAGGTCGATGTGTAAGGCAGGATAACAGCTCCTCCTTTGCCAAAACTGCTCGCACTTTGGTAGCCCATATTAAATAATTTGAGCTGCCTCTGAGTTTTTCTAAATGATGCTGTGCTCCAAATAATGCCATCTTTCTTCACACTACAGATGCTCCTGGCAAAAATTCACTTCAGCTTTTTTCTCTAACACTGAGGTAAACAGCGACTTCTGCTGCAATTTGCAGTGTTATTCAAAAACTTTTTCTATGAATTATGGGTTATGTAGTATCTCTGTGCCTCTGCAATTCTGGATTCTCGGTTCTGGATTCTGGGATCTGGGCCCATAACCTCTCCGGTGTTGAGTATTTATGTCACAGCGGATAGGCAACAGAAATATAGAAGTTTAATTCTCCATCGGCCCAAAAACTCCAGTCTCTGTTCAAGTGAATAATGAAACTCTCATTCAATTCACAAGGTAAATATATAACTTTGTATTGAATTGTATTTAACAATAACTGGCAAAACATCGAAAAACAACAGCCATCACAGCTACCTTTCTAAACATCCTTTCCTCACAGATATTAAATCCCAACTGACAAATCCCAACTGTCACTTTGTAACGGAAATTCCTCAAGGTTCCATTTAGCAGTCTTGAGACAGCGCCATCTGGTGTCAAACATGTCACACTGCAGGTCATCTCAAACTGCGAAAATATATCTTGTGCTGACTCATGAATTGCTATTCAAAATGCAATAATCTGACATCTCTCCTGTACTGGGGTTTGCGCATGTGCCGTAGCGGCAGTTGCGCTTCTCTCTCCAGTAAGGAGGAGTCTCCTCCTTGCGTTGGAGGAAGAATACCTGCTTTCATGGTGTTAGGGCATGCGCAGACTGCGCAATGGAGTTTCCTGTACTTGCACTGAAGGATCCAGCAAGTGGATGCTGTTGGCATCGAGGGAGTTAATTGTTCCTCCTGTCAACGTCGATGCCAGTGTCAAGAGCCCCTGCGCATATGCCGTTTGCGCAAAAATTGCAGAGGAAGGAACTGGTATTCAGGAAGGGGCAGGGGCGGCGCTGCAAAGGAGGACCTCCGGTATCCTTCCTTCCTCATCTCCATACACATTGCATTTTTATTTGTTTCAACATTTCTATTTTTATTTTTTTGGTCCGTGATCTACGCCCCTCCCCCCTCTTGGCTTGCACCCCTAGGCCATGGCCTACGTTGGCCTTATGGGTAATCCTGGCCTGTTCTGGTTGCCATCACAGACCAGCTTCGTTGCCAGCTCGACCGAGGCAGATCAGCGCTGTTAGTGCTTCTTGATCTCACTGCAGCGTTTGATACTGTCGATTACGATCTGTTGATGCACCGCCTCGCTGCGTCCGGAGTCCGTGGGCTGTCCCTTAATTGGTTCAGCTCATTTCTCCAGAACCGGGGACAGCGAGTGGAGTGGATGGGACAAATCTCCGAGAGGTGCCCCCTCTATTGTGGGTTACCTCAAGGGACTATCCTTTCCCCTCTTTAACATCTATGTTCGACCGCTCACTCAGCTGGTATGGAGTTTCAGACTGGAGTGTTACCAGTACGCTGATGACACCCAGCTCCTTATGCGTTTGGAGACCGGGGCAGTTTCGGTACCTGATAATTTCACTCTATGCTAGCCGGCTGAGGGTGAATCCGACAAAGACGGAGATCCTGTGGCCTGGCCGCCTTGTGGGAGTGGAGTGACCGTTGCCTTCCCTTGACGGTGAGCCTCTTGTTCAATCTGCCACCGTGAAAAGCCTAGGTGTAATTTTGGACCCCTTGCTGACCATGGCCGAGCCTGAGATGTTTCAGGGAGTCCTTATATCTCTTTTTTGGGGCGCCTCTCTTGTGTTGACCCGTGGTGAGTTCACCATAGAGCAGTATCTTTGGGAGGCAGAGGTCCTTCATCCTAGAGACGTGCCCTGCCCAGCACAGCTGTGTTCTCAATAGCATGGCCTCAACGGTGGTGATGCCTGCTTGCTCAAGGACAGCAACATTCGTCACACAGTCGGTCCAGTGTATATTTAGGATTGTGCAAAGACAGCGCTGATGAAAGCGTTCGAGGAGTCGTAGGTGTTGGCGATAGGTGACCCATGTTTCAGATTCATATAGGAACATAGACAGTACGATAGCTCTGTACATACTGATTTTGGTGCTTTGCCTCAGGTGCTTGTTACTCCAGACTCTTTTGTAAAGCCTTCCTAATGCACTCTATGCCTTTGCTGATCTGTGATCTATCTCTTCATCAATCTTGGCGTCTGAAGAGATGATGCTTCCCAGGGAGGTGAACCGCTGAACGGACTTAAGAACAGATTTGCCTATGCTGACGTGGGGATGATGGTGTTCTTCCTGTGGTGCGGGCTGGTAGAGGACTTCCCTTTTCTTCAGGCTGACTTCCAGCCCAAATAGTTCTGCAGCTGTTGCAAAGCAGGATGTGAGGTGATGCAGAGCTTCTTCTGAATGGGCGACAAGGGCAGCATAATCAGCCAAAAGCAGCTCACGGACTAGATAGTTTAGAGTCTTAGTGCAAGCCCTCAGACGGCTTACGTTGTATTATTATCATTATTGTTATTATTATTATTTATACCCCACTTTTTCTCTTCACAAGGAGACCCAAAATGGCATTTTAAAAACAGAGGTGACACAGTTAAACACTGAAAGCACTACCCCACGGCAACTTTGTACCAAAGTGTTATAATTGCAGAGTAAAGTGAAGCCAAACTAATGTTGCCTGCATGTGACTTCTGTGCAACAATCCGCCTCACGCTCTTAATTGCATCTAAACGCAAACCAAGGGCCTCCAGGCATTAATATACTCCTGGGGATCATTATATCCTCCCACCATACTATTCAGAAGTGCGACAAGTTGCAACAAACCCAACTGTTCTTGATGGGACCAACACTCTTGAGCAATAAAAACAACCTCAGTGCCCACGTTTTATTTTCCCAAGAAGCCTTTGGCGTTCAAACTGGGCCTTGGCTTGACGATCTTATAGGATAGGGAAGGCTGTGTGTGGGTAAGGATGATGATTAAAGGGCATGGCTGGAATGTAATTTTCTCTTCCTCTCCTCCCCTCCATCAAAGACAAGGGACCCTTTCAGTCTTGGAGCAGCATCGTGGACAGGAAGACACAAGCCTAGAGATCCAATCGAGGAGGTGAACCCAGGCAGGAGGGGAGCGCACTGATGCCTCTGCCTTCCGGCTTGCTTGGGCACATTCCTCCACCCCTCCCACCGCTTTTAAAATGGGGAATAAT
This sequence comes from Anolis apletophallus, assembly GCA_030556195.1. NCBI lineage: Eukaryota > Metazoa > Chordata > Lepidosauria > Squamata > Anolidae > Anolis > Anolis apletophallus. Next base: position 9,217,683 of record JARBWK010000011.1, read on the forward strand.
TAAGGCAAAAACTTCTTGCTATATCTTGTGGAGAAAATATTTGTTGTCCCCCAAGCGAGGGCAAATCTGGTGATTACGAAGGACGTTTTGTAATGATCGTGAGAACGTGGGCAATTAGGCAAGTGCAGACTTTCTCCCTTCTTCCTGCCTGCCTCCAGTTCCTGACTTGCCTGCCTCTTCTGAATGATCTGGCAAGGGGAAGCTCAGGCCAAGGAGGAGGAGGTGTCCCAAAGATATCCATCTCTGGAGACTTCTGCTTCCAGGTTTGCAGGTGGATTTGCAGATCTTTCCCAGAAACGATTCTTTAGATTTTCCGAGACTTCTTGGACGGCGAGCGGCTTAGCCCATCGCCATCGGTTAAGAGCTTGGGGGTTCAGCTGGATTCCTCGCTGACCATGGAGGCTCAGGTCTCCGTGGTCAGCAGGACGTCATTCTTTCACCTCCGACAGGCTAGGCGACTGGCACCCTACCTGTCCAGGGACGACCTGGCCACGGTAATCCAAGCGACGGTCATCTCGAGGCTAGACTACTGTAATGCCCTCTATGTTGGCCTTCCCTTGGCGACAATTCGGAAACTCAAGCTAGTGCCGAATGCCGCTGCTCGCTTGCTGGCGGGATCGCCAATGAGAGAGCATATTACACCTATTCTCCGGCAACTGCACTGGCTTCCTATTGAGTACCGAATTGCCTTCAAGGTGTTGGTTTTGACCTTTAAGGCCTTACACGGCCTAGGGCTTGCGTACCTGAGGGACCGTCTTACCCCGTACTCTCCCCCGAGATCACTGCGTTCAGATGAACAAAATCTGTTGTTAGTACCATCAATCCGCTCCTGCCATCTATCCACGACCAGACAGAGAACTTTCTCTGTAGCTGCACCGGTGCTCTGGAACTCCCTCCCGGACAGTACCCGAGCCATCTCGGAGTTGGCCCCCTTCCGAAGGGCATGCAAGACCGCCTTCTTTGGCCTAGCCTTTAACTAGGCACATTGAACTAAGAACTGCGTCGTATGTCATCCCATGCCCTGTGTTTGTGATGTAATGTGTTTTAATGTGTTTTTATGCTTTTATTGTAGGGCCACATGTCGACATGTTGTGACATGCTGCCCACATATTTTTACTGTCACCCGCCCCGAGCCTGCTGGGAGGAGCGGAATATAAAATTGAACAATAAATAAATAAATAAATATAAATAAAATACTTTCCAGAGCTAGCCTGCACAACCTACAGCCTTCCAGGTGTTTGGGCCTCCAAATCCCCAAAGCCCTGGCCTGGAGGGATACTACTTGTGCTCTAGAGCAGTATTTCCCAACCGCTGTTCCGCGGCACACTAGTGTTCCGTGAGCGATCATCTGAAGTGCCGCAAGAAAACCTCTCCCCCCCTTCCTTCCCCTCCGAGGTTTTCCCGCGGCACACCAGCTGATCGTGGAATAGCGGTTGGGAAAAACCACCCTCTCTAGGATCTAGAGAGGCAGGGGAGGCTCAGGAGGGGCCGGGCCGGGCGATGCTCTCCTCCTCCTCCGGAAGTGAGCCCACGGGATAGAGTCTATGCTGTGGGCTCACTTCCGGAGGAGGAGGAGGAGGCGGGGACCTGGGCACCTCGGGGAGCCTCTCCTCCATTTTCCCAGGTCTCTCCCACTTGTGAAGGAGACCTGGAGAAACGGAGCAAATCTCGGGCCCCCGTTGCTTCCGGAAGCAGCCGGGGCCCGAGAGGCGTCTCCTCCGTTTCCTTGCGGGGAGCTTTTCTCCTGGTTCACGGCTCCACCAAGCCTGGCGGAGCCGCAAACAGGGAGAATGGCTCCCTGTAGGGCCCCGCTCCTCCCCCTCCTCTTCGGTGTGCGCGAAACGGCTCTCGGCCTCCCTTCGGTTCCCTGTCTATCTTCCCCAAACTCCACCTGTGTTCACTTTTGAGCATATTGAGTATTCATGCCAAGTTTGGTCCTGATCCAACATTGTTTGAGTCCAGAGTGCTCTCTGGATGTAGGTGAACTACAACTCCAAAACTCAAGGTGAATTAACTCTATGTATTACTGTGTTAGAGTGTCATTTTGTGTCATTTTGGTTGGTGGTGTGCCCCAGGATTTTTTAAATGTTAAGAGTGTGCCTTGGCTCAAAAAAAGGTTGGGAAACACTGCTCTAGAGGTTGTACCAAATGCAGGGCCGGTTCGTCCATTAGGCGGAGGAAGCAGGCGCGTAGGGGCGATGTCACCGGGAGGGGCAACGTCACCCGGGAGGCGCCGCTGCGGCGGCTGCCCCGCGCCTGCGGCGCCTGCCCCGCACTGCCCCGCGCCTCGCCAGCCAGGCCTCCGCAGCCGGCCCGCAGCCGCCACCGCGCGCCCGCCCCTTTGATAGGCAGCCCGGGCGCTCGGCCAAGCTTCTGCATGCGCGGACCTTTTTGTGCATGCGTGGACCTTTTGCGCATGCGTACTGGCTCCCACTTTGGAGCCAGTGCACGCGTGTGCAGATTGGCACACGCGCACTGGGGGGGGGCGCAATTTTTTTTTGCGTACCCCCGGGAAAAGCTTGGTCCGCCCCTGACCAAATGGCTTTTACTGGATCGGGTTGTGGCGCAGCTGGTTGGGTGTCAGCTGCATTAAAAATCACTACTGACCGAAAGGTCATGGGTTTGAAGCCAGCCCGGGTTGGAGTAAGTTCCCGACCATTTGCCTAGCTTAAGAACATAAGAAGAGCCATGCTGAATCGGGCCTCAGCCCATCTAGTCCAGCATTCTGTGTCACACAGTGGCCCACTAGTTGTACACAGGGATCTCTAGCAGAAAGGAGGGCAAAACCTCACCTGCTCCCGACCCCCACAACCAGTACCCGGGGAAAATCCTGCCTGCCTCCATCAACACAGAGGTGGCACTTGGATGTCCATTTCAGTAGCTACTGATTCCCTTGGTATCCATGAATCTGTCTAATCCTGCCTTGAAGCTGCCCAGGCTGACCGCTGTCACAACCTCTTCTGGAAGTGAGTTCCATAACCCAATGACCCTCTGGGTGAAGAAATATTTCCCTTTATTAGTCCTAACTTTCCTACCTTGGAGCTTTAGGGAGTGCCCCTAGTCCTAGTGTTGGGTGACAGAGAAAATATTTTTCTTTATTCACCTTTTCTATCCCATGCATGATTTTATACACTTCGATCAAGTCACCTCTTAAACGCCGTCTTTCAAGGCTGAAAAGACCAAGGCGTTGCAACCTGGTTTCGTAAGGGAGCCGCTCCATCCCTTGGATCATTCTTGTTGCCCTTTTCTGTACCTTTTCCAGTTCCGTTATATCCTTCTTAAGGTGCGTAGACCAGAATTGTACACAGTACTCCAAATGTGGCCTTACCATCGATTTGTAGAGAGGTAATACAACATTTGCCGACCTATTTTCGATTCCCTTCCTGATCATGCCAAGCATAGAATTTGCTTTTTCACTGCTGCTGCGCACTGGGTTGACATCTTCATTGAGCTGTCTACCAAGACCCCAAGATCCCTTTCCTGGTTCGTCTCGGAAAGCTTTGACCCCATCAATTGGTAGGTGTAGTTGGGGTTCTTTGCCCCGATGTGCATGACTTTACACTTGTTTAGGTTAAAATGCATTTGCCACTTTGTTGCCCATTCACTCAATTTCGAGAGATCTTTCTGGAGCTCTTTACAATCGGTTTCATTTTTAACTACCCTGAACAATTTAGTGTCGTCTGCAAACTTTGCTACCTCAGAATTTACTCCTACATCCAGGTCATTAATGAATAAATTAAAAAGTAACGGACCCAAAACTGAACCTTGGGGTACGCCACTTCTCACCTCTTTCCACCCAGAGAAATGCCCGTTTATTACCACCCTTTGTTTCCTACAGTTTAGCCAGGTTCCAATCCAGGACAAGACCTGTCCCCTGATTCCATGGCTGAAGAGCTTATTTAGGAGCCTTTGGTGAGGGACTTTCGACCTTCCTGTCGACCTTTGCAGCCCGAAAGACAGTTGCATCTGTCAAGTAGGAAATTTAGGTACCGCTTATGCGGGGAGGCTAATTTAACTAATTCACGATGCCATAAAACTCTCCAGCAGCGTGCAAAAGAATTAGGAAGTACTCCATCGGTGTTACAAGTGGACGATGAAGCAACAGCTCCCCCGCTGGCTGGAATTGAAAGCATATCCTCATGAAGCTGAAAGTTAAATAGCCTCTGTGTGTCTGTCTATATATGTTGTGTGTCTATGGCATTGAATCTTTGCCTTGTATATATGCATTGTGATCCGCCCTGAGTCCCCTGCAGGGTGAGAAGGGCGGAATATAAATACTGTAAATAAATAAATATAAATAAATAATAAATAAATTCTGGTCTTGCCTCTTTTACTCCTTTCCTCCCTCCTCCTCGTCTTGCCTTTTGAACTTATTGGGAATGGAAAGCGAGTTGGGGAGCGCTCTTTAATTGAAGAGGAAATCTGGAGGAAAAGGGGGGCGTCAGAAAAGAGCATTGGATAAGACGGATTGACAGAGTTGGATAAGCGAGACTCTGCTGTAAATGTATTTGACATGTCATAGCTTTCAACTGGAGCCCTCGATGGCACAGTGGGTTAATCTGAGGAGTGGTGTGAGCTCCTGCTGTTAGCTCCAGCTTCTGCTAACCTAGTGTAAAATTAGCAAAACAGCTGGAATTAAGAATATAAAAAAATAAAATAAAAGGAAAGAAATAAAATAAGATTCAAAAGTTGACAATTTCCAAGGTATCTTCTGGATACTCTGGGGTTTATGAGGTACCAAAAAAAAAAAAACACCGCAGGAAAAAGAATACAAGTGATATTTGACCACAGAAGTATGGAAGGAAGTCTAAAAAACTTTTTTTCTTTTTTGCCCACACAGGGTTTTTCCTGTGTTGCTTTTTTTCTTTAGATACCTATCTTTCCTACTTTTATTTATTACCATTGTTCCACCACTTTCTTCTCTCTCTCGGCATTACTTCGCGAATGAAGATTCTTAGGAAAGACTCATCCCATGCTTTTTACAAGCGCATTGATGACTAAAAAGGCCAATCTGAGATAGGCAAGTTCGGTTGCAGAAAGCACAGAAGAAAGTCTCCTTGGGTGATGTTGTTTCCAAGTTGCGGTTCTTTCTGCGTTGTCGTTTCTCTTCGAGACCCATTTGGCGTGTCTTCTCGAAAGAGGCCGCAGCATTGTGGATAGTGCGTCTCCATGCCTCCCAAAGTGAGGCCAGGGCGGACCATTGTTGGTGATCAATCTGGCCGAGCCTGAGATGTTGTTCCAGGGAGTCCTTATATCTCTTTGGGGGCGCCTCTCTTGCGCTGACCCATGGCGAGTTCATAATAGAGTGGTATCTTTGGGAGGCGGTGGTCCTCCATCCTAGAGACGTGCCCTGCCCAGCGCAGCCATGTTCTCAATAGCATGGCCTCAATGCTGGTGATCCCTGCTTGCTCAAGGACAGCAACATTAGTCATATAGTCAGTCCAGTGTATATTTAGGATTGTGCGAAGACAGCGCTGATGAAAGCGTTCGAGGAGTCGTAGGTGTTGGCGATAGGTGACCCATGTTTCAGACCCATAGAGGAGAATGGACAGTACGATAGCTCTGTACACACTGATTTTGGTGCTTTGCCTCAGGTGCTTGTTGCTGCAGACTCTTTGGTGAAGCCTTCCAAATGGACTATATGCCTTTGATAACCTGTGATCTACCTCTTTGTCAATCTTGGTGTCTGAAGAGATGATGCTTCCCAGGTAGGTGAACTACTGGATGGACTTAAGCACAGATGTGCCTATGCTGACGTGGGGATGATGGTGTTCTTCCTGTTGTGCGGGCTGGTAGAGGACTTCCGTTTTCTTCAGGCTGACTTCCAGCCCAAACAGCTCTGCAGCTGTTGCAAAGCAGGACGTGAGGCGCTGCAGGGCTGCTTCTGAATGGGCGACTAGGGCAGGATCATCTTGAAAAAGCAGGTCACGGACTAGATAGTTTAGAGTCTTAGTGCGAGCCCTCCGACGGCTTAAGTTGAACAAGCCACTTTCTATGTATTCATAAAATATCCCCTTGTATTTCCTTATTTACCCCTAAAAAATTTTTTTTAAAAAAATTAGCAAAGAAAGCTGGTAAGAAGGAAATGAATGCATTTGATAGATGATGCAGGAGGAGAATTATGTGGATTCCATATACTGTGAAAAAGACAAATAAATGGGTCCTCGAGGAAATTAAACCAGAACTCTACCTGGATGGCTAAATGGAGAGATTGGATGCTGGTTGCCATGGAGACTGCCTCTCTTCCTTTGCAGCAGATGCCCATAGAATAAGTGACCACCAATACATGGAGAAAAGCTACATTTTCCAGTTTGGTGGAATATTGTCTCTCCTCTGCTACAGCTGCAACAATTGCTCCTTTTGTCACAATTGGTTGCTTTCTTAGGTTGCGTGCAAACCCAGCATTTACCAACATCAGTAGGATAATTGTCAGGGCACTGCATCCAATTTGCTCCATAACTAGGCAAATAGGGTTTATATTTGTGGAATGTATAAACCCTATTTGCCTAGTTTACAACAGACCTCGCAACCTCGGAGGATGCCTGGCATAGCTGTGGACAAAACGTCAGGAGAGAATGCTTCTGGAACATGGCCAGACAGCCCAGAAAACTCACAGGAACCCAGTCTTTGTGGAAACATTTTTTTCTTCTCATTCAAAACACATAAATAGTGCACAACAAAGGATTCTCCCAGGCAGAAAGCAGCCAGGCCTTGATGCTACAAGGCCATTGAATGCCAATCAAGGTGGCCAATTGCAACATACACCCTTGCCTCAAGCAGACAAGAGTTCTTTCTCCCATTGAGGCAATTGGCCACCTTGATTGGCATTCAATGGCCTTGTAGCATCAAGGCCTGGCTGCTTTCTGCCTGGGAGAATCCTTTGTTGGGAGGTGTTAGATGACCCTGATTGATCCTTGTCTGGAATATCATCTGAGAACACAGAAATGCTGGAACACTCTCACAACACTCTTGCCTGACTGGTCCGCGATTTTGGTCTGGAGTGTCATCAGTACACCGATGACACCCAGCTGGTGCTGAGAATGGATGGCAGGCCGGACACCGTATCTGATTGTTTCCATCTATGCCATCGAAGCCGTGACTGAATGGCTGCGTATCAGCCGACTGAAGGTGAACCCATCGAAGACGGAGATCCTACGGCTGGGTTGTCCTGGTATTGGTGAGTGCCGGTTGCCTACCCTGGATGGCGAGCGGTTAAGCCCGTCGTCTTTGGTAAAAAGCCTGGGGGTACAACTTGACCTACTGCTATCGATGGAGACTCAGTTCTCCACGGTTAGCAGGTCCGCATTTCTCCACCTCCAACAGGCTAGGCGACTGGATCCTTACCTATCCAGGAACGACCTAGCTACGGTAATCCAGGCGACGGTCATCTCGAGGCTAGACTACTGTAACGCCCTCTACATTGGCCTTCCCTTGTCGACAACCCGGAAACTTAAGCTGGTGTAAAATGCTGCCGCTCGATTGCTGGTGGGAGCATCGGCAAGAGAGCACATCACACCAATCCTACAGCAATTGCACTGGCTACCAGTAGAGTACCGGATTGTTTTCAAGGTGCTGGTTCTAACCTTTAAGGCCTTGTATGGTCTAGAGTAGGGGTTCCCACACTTTTTCAGCATGCAAACTACTCTTAAAGCAACCAAGTCCAAAAGATCTACCTGCCCCCGCCGCCGTGCGCTCCCGCCGCGGCACGTGCTCCTACTGCTGTTTTCTGCCCGTGCAGTGCTTCCACCTGTGGAGCATTGCAGGAAGGAGAAGGCATGAGGTGGGGCATCCAGAGGGAGCGCTCCGCCCTGGCAATGGAGGTGCACAGCTGCTTCTGGACGAGAGAGAGGCAGGGCGCTCCCTCCAGAGGCCCCGCCTCATGCTTCCTTCTTCCTGCAATGCCCGGTACGCGAAAGAAGCACCGCGAGAGCGGAAGCCAGCAGCAGGAGCACATGCGCGCATGGCAGGAGTGCCCCATCCGGCTGGTGAGGCCCGAAGATCACCTGGAAGAGGGCCGAAGATCTACTAGTAGCTCACGAGCTACCTAATGAGCACCCCTGGTCTAGGGCCAGTGTACCTGAGGGACCGCCTCACCCCATACGTTCCCCTGAGATCGCTGCATTCAGAAGAACAAAATCTTCTGGTGATTCCATCAATCCATTCCTGCTGCCTCTCAGTAACAAGACAAAGAGCCTTCTCCGTGGTGGCGCCGATATTATGGAACGAGCTACCAGACGGAGTTCGCGCTATCACGGAGTTAGCTCCCTTCCGGAGGGCCTGCAAGACAATCCTCTTTAAGCAGGCCTTCAGTCTAAGCGCCTTCCAATAATTCTGTCCATACTCTTGTGTTTTCTATAATTCAAACTGTTTTATGAGTATTGTATATTGTTTTTATGTAAACCGCCCCGAGCCTGCAGAGAGGAGCGGTATATAAGAGTGAACAATGAATGAACAATAAAACCACCATGCCAGACTACACAATAAAGCCATTGAAAGCCACAAGCATGTGAACAATTTCAACAGAAAGGAGGAAACCATGAAAATGAACAAACTCTGGCTAAAATCAGAACACAAAATAATGAGGAACACTTAAAAAAAAAGGGAATTTCAGACAATCAGGACAAGGTAAATTTATGTTGGAATTGTCCACATGCTTGTGGATTTCTATTGCTTTTTTTGTGTAGCCCGACACAATGGCGTCTCTAGACTCTTTTCTTCTGATTCCCTTTCCTCCGTGTATTTGTGGTCTAAGAAAAACGAGCTGGCTGGTAATCAAGACTAACACAAACAGCAGTGTGTATATGCCAAATGGTCTCAGACTATATAGGCTAAGTGTAACTGATGAAGGAAAACACCCAGAGTTATGCAAAATATATCTCTATTGTATCATACAGGTAATCTCTATGAGTGCATAACATATCACATTTATCATACAGTGTTTGCATATGCAATGAAGGCGCCACAAACCCACTCCCAAAAGTACTTGCCCTATGGCGAATGGTAGCTGGGATAAGGTCCGCTCCCTGTGTAGAGTGAATTGCAGCAGCTCGGGCTTGGCGTGGGCCGATGCGCGAGCAGGGGGAGGAGGCGCTGAGTGATGACGTGTAGTAGCGCCAAGCGCGGACGTCGTCAATTCAATGATGTAACCCTGACGCCAGCATGTTGGGAGAGGTAAACAGGATCCCCCGGGAGGATGGAACGATGAATGGGGAAATCCCCAGTGTGGTGGTTTATTTATTTATTTATTTATTATTCGGGCTTCTATGCCGCCGACTCCCTGAGGCTCGCGGCGGCTTACAGGAGCCGAAGGGCACAGTAAAATACAGGCAATAAGCAGTTAAAAACAATTAAAAACAACAGCAGTACAGTAATTAATAACACAGTTAACACAATGAACAGCACATCATCCTCAGAAGAACGAATAGATGGCGGGGCATGGGCAGGACTTACTCACCAAAGGCCTGCTTAAACAGGTATGTTTTACAGGCCCGTCTAAACGGGAGCAAGTCCTTCATAGCCCGAGTTCCGGCCAGGAGGGGCGTTCCGCAGCGTAGGTGCTATGACAGAGAACGCCTCCGGCGGGTAGCAGTCAGCCTTGAGTTTAGCTGAAGGTATCTCCAGGAGATTGGAGTCCTCAGACCGAAGTGATCTCGGAGGGCAATATGGGGTGAGACGGTCCTCAAATACGCTGGCCCCAGGCCGTGTAAGGCCTTAAAGGTGAGGACCAACACTTTGAAGGTGATCCGGTGCTCAATTGGCAGCCAGTGCAGATCCTGCAAAACAGGTGTTATGTGGGCGCCAGCTGGCGTGCCAGACAGGAGCCGGGCGGCAGTGTTCAGGGGAAAACCACTGAAGGGAATCCCAGGAAGAGACGCGGGCAGGGGTGAAGGGATCACAAGCGGGTGGGTTGGATTCACAGAACACGAAGCAGTCCGATGAAGAGCGTAAATAATCGGACTGCTTCGTGTTCTGTGAATCCAACCCACCCGCTTGTGATCCCTTCACCCCTGCCCGCGTCTCTTCCTGGGATTCCCTTCAGTGGTTTTCGGCTCACATAGAGCACCACTTAGACGCGAGACTGCAAGGCTTGAATCACAGGACGCCAGGGATTCCCTGAACCACCGCACTGGGGATTTCCCCATTCATCGTTCCATCCTCCCGGGGGATCCTGTTTACCTCTCCCAACATGCTGGCGTCAGGGTTACATCATTGAATTGACGACGTCCGCGCTTGGCGCTACAACACGTCATCACTCAGCGCCTCCTCCCCCTGCTCGCGCATTGGCCCACGCCAAGCCCGAGCTGCTGCAATTCACTCTACACAGGGAGCGGACCTTTTCCCAGCTACCATTCGCCATAGGGCAAGTACTTTTGGGAGTGGGTTTGTGGCGCCTTCATTGCATATGCAAACACTGTATGATAAATGTGATATGTTATGCACTCATAGAGATTACCTGTATGATACAATAGAGATATATTTTGCATAACTCTGGGTGTTTTCCTTCATCAGTTACACTTAGCCTATATAGTCTGAGACCATTTGGCATATACACACTGCTGTTTGTGTTACTCCGTGTATTTGTCCCATTTTCCCGCAGAAGAAACATATCTTTTGATTCTAAGATCTTAACGGTTATGCTGAATTAAGCGTTAGGTCAGCTTCCCATCTCCCAGTCAGCCTGCCAAATTCATCCAAGTTCAGAAATGTCCCGGATACCTTTTCTGGAAATCATCTCTTAGGACACTGACAGGTCAGCTTGCCGATTTGCTATTAATGAGAAAAGTTTGTTGCTCATTAATTTTTTAAAAAATGCAGATCCTTGCCAGGCTGACATTTTCCATGCACGTAGCTTTTTTCAAGGCTGACCCTTCTGTTCTCAAGGCTTGGCAGAATCCAGCAGTAAGCAAACCCTTGAACCATGTGAATCCTGATTTGGAAATTGAGAAACTGGAAGGACAAATGGGCAGTCATGTGGCTCATTAGTGGGTGCTTCCAACTTAGAAATGTCTTTGTTGTTCAAATGCTGGCGATGATCTATATAAAACCCTAGGCATCTTGGGTTTGGCTTTTTGAAGGACCATGCCTCCCTCTATGAGCCCAGTAGCGCTCTCAGATCATCTAGTGCAGTGTTTTTCAACCTTTTTGGAGCTGCGGCACATTTTTTACATTTACAAAATCCTGGGGCCCACCACCAAACAAAATGACACAAAATGACACTCTAACACAGTGATACATATAGTTAGTATGTTTTTAAATGTATTTATACACTCAGTGTGAAACCTGGACCTGTTTCGATGAACACAACATAGATATCCTGGCAGGAATGGCAGGAAGACACAAACTTCCCACACAGAACTCCCATAACCAAGAGAAAATACTATAAGAGTTTGGTGGGCATTGACTTTGGGTTTTGGAGCTGTAGTTCACCTATATCCAGAGAGCACTGTGGACTCAAACAATGTTGGATCAGGACCAAACTTGGCATGAATACTCAATATGCACAAAAGTGAACACAGATGGAGTTTGGGGAAAATAGACCTTGACATTTGGGAATTACAGTTTCAGGGATTTATAGTTAACACACAATCAAAGAGCATCCTGAACTCTTGCAACAATGGAATTGAACAAAACTTGGCATATTGAACTCTCATTACCAACAGAAAGTACTGAAAGGGTTTGCATGGGAATTGACCTTGAGTTTGGAAGTTGTAGTTCACTTACACCCAGAGAGCACTGTGGATTGAAACAATGTTATGTTATGCTGGTGTTTGCTTTCTATCCAGAATCACAATGTTGGAAGGAGACTCACCACTTTAAGGTCCCTAAAACAGGCATGGGAAAACTTCGGCCCTCTGGGTGCTTTGGATTTCAACTCCCACCATTCCTAACAGCCTGAGGCCCTTTCCTGCTTAAGTGGCTGGGGGGGGGGGAGGAAAGGGGCCCAAGGCTGCTAGGAATAGTGGGAGTTGTAGTCCAAAACACCTGGAAGGTCCAAGTTTGTCCATGCCAGCTTTCGACAGAGACCTCTTCCTCCCCCTTCCCCTTCGCGCCCTTTCTTCCCCCTCCTGCCGAACACTTACTTTTTCTTCTCCACTCGGGCTCCCTTTTTCCCAGCCTCGCTCTGCTCGCTTTGCCCATGCTGCCGCTTCTTCTGCCATTTTGATCCGAGGGGGCAACGTGAGTGTGTTCAGGAGGGGAGGGGGAGGGAGGAAGACGTGGGGCGAGCCTGCGCAGTAGTGCTTGCATGGGTCACGTCTTCCTCCCTTTCCTCCTGAACACGCGCGCAGAGCGAGGCTGGGAAGAAGGGAGCCCGAGTGGAGAAGAAAAAGTGTTCGGCAGGAGGGGGAAGAAAGTGTATTGGAGGCTCCAATTTCCCACGGCACACCTGATGATCGCTCACGGCACACTAGTGTGCCGCGGCACACTGGTTGGGAAACACTGATCTAGTGAAGCTTTTCTCGCTGTCTACTCACCGCTTTCTCAAGTTCATTTGGTGGGAACAAGCAAGAGGGCCTTCTCAATGGCTGCTCCCAGTTTTTGGAACTTCTTCCCATTGAGAGGCTAGGATGGCTCCTTCTTTTCCCTCTTTTCATCCAGGGGTGGATTTAACGGTATGCAATCTATGTGGCCACGTAGAGTGCCACGTGGTCAGGGGCGCATCCGGCCGCCAGGTTCCGCAAATGTGCCTTTGGTGCAGCGCGAGTCGCGAGACTCCAGCTGGACAGAGACGCTAACCGCACTCCACAAGGCCGAAAAGAGGAACTTCAGCACATGCACCATTGGTGCGCCGAGACTCCAGCTGGACGGAGATGCTAACCGCACTCCACAAGGCCGAAAAGGAGGAACTTCAGCACATGCACCATTGGTGCGCCGAGACTCCAGCTGGACAGAGACGCTAACCGCACTCCACAAGGCCGAAAAGGAGGAACTTCCGCACATGCACCATTGGTGCGCCGAGACTCCAGCTGGACGGAGATGCTAACCACACTCCACAAGGCTGAAAAGGAGGAACTTCCACACATGCACCATTGGTGCGCCGAGACTCTAGCTGGACGGAGACGCTAATAGCCCTAAACGAGGCTAAAAAGGAGGAACTTTTTGCAGCTGGAGGTGGGAGGCTCCTCCCCGGCTGCAAATCCTCCTCCTCAGTCTCCGGCCTTGTGGAGGGTGCGCATGCACGCCATGTGCGCATGCGCACCCTTCATGAGGCCGGAGAGTGAGGGTGCACCAAAATAATGTTTGCTTACCAATTTAAATTACCTTAGTCCAGCCCTGCTTCCATCAATAACTGAGAACATTGCCACTAGGCCAGTGGTTCTCAACCTAGGGGTCAGGACTCCGAGGGGAAGGGTCATGAAGGGGTGTCAGAGGGGTCACCAAAGACCATCAGAAAACACAGTATTTTCTGTTGGTCATGGGGAGTTCTGTGTGGGAAGTTTGTCCCAATTCTATAATTGGTGTGGTTCAGAATGCTCTTTTTAGGTAAACTATAAATCTCAGTAACTACGACTCCCAAAAGTCAAGGTCTATTTCCCTCAAACTCCACCGGTGTTCACATTTGGGCACATTGAATATTTTTTGCCAAGTTTGGTCCAGACCCATCATTGTTTCAATCCACAATGTTCTCTGGATGTAGGTGAACTACAACTCCAAAACTCAAGGTGAATGCCACCAAACCCTTCCAATATTATCTGTTGGTCATGGGAGTTCTGTGTGCCAAGTTTGGTTCAGTTCCATCGATGGTGGAGTTCAGAATGCTCTTTGATTGTAGGTGAACTATAAATCCCAGCAACTACGACTCCCAAGTGTCAATGTCTATTTCCCCCAAACTCCACCAGTGTTCACATTTGGGCACATTGAATATTTGTGCCAAGTTTGGTCCAGACCCATCATTGTTTCAATCCACAATGTTCTCTGGATGTAGGTGAACTACAACTCCAAAACTCAAGGTGAATGCCACCAAATCCTTCCAATATTATCTGTTGGTCATGGGAGTTCTGTGTGCCAAGTTTGGTTCAGTTCCATCGATGGTGGAGTTCAGAATGCTCTTTGATTGTAGGTGAACTATAAATCCCAGCAACTACAATTCCCAAAAGTCAATGTATATTCCCCCAAACTCCACCAGTGTTCACATTTGGGCACATTGAGTATTTTGGTGGCAAATTTGGTCCAATGAGTGAAAATACATCCCGCATATTGGATATGTACATTATGATTCATAACAGTAGCAAAATTACAATTATGAATTAGCAACGAAAATAATGTTGTGGTTGGGGGTTACCACAACATGAGGAACTGGCAGATTTGGAATTTTCCAAAAAGTCAGGAAATAAAAACAAAGGTAATAATCCTAACCAAAACCAAAATGTACAGATTCAAATAACAAGGGCATTCAGCGATCAGTACCCTGGATAGTTCACAAGTACAGTATATCTTGATCTTCCAATTGTCTTCAAGGTCTAAGAGTCAATCCTCACTGCAGGACTGCAAAATGGAAAGTTGAAAACTAGGGTTGGTAAAGGTTTTCCTCTGACATTAAGTCAAGTCATGTCTGACTCTGGGGAGTTGGTGTTCATCTCAATTTCTAAGCTGAAGAGCCGCCGTTGTCCATAGACACCTCCTAGGTCATGTGGGCAGCATGACTGCATGGAGCGCCGTTACCTTCCCACTGGTGTGACCGCGGTATTGGGTGGCAACCTGTGCTGGACGGGGTTGGCACTCCCCTTGAAGTCACAGGTCCGCAGTTTGGGGGCCCTCCTGGACTCAGCGCTGACGCTTGATGCACAGGTGTCGGCGGTGGCTGGGAGAGCCTTTGCACAATTAAAACTTGTGCGCCAAGTGCAACTATACCTTGTGAAATCTGACTTGACCACGGTGGTCCATGCCTTAATTACCTCTAGATTGGACTACTGCAATGCACTCTACATGGGGCTACCCTTGAAGATGGCCCAGAAATTACAACTACTCCAACGCTTGACAGCCAGATTAATAACTGGGGTGACTTACAGAGAGTGGTCAACCCCCCTGTTTAAGGAGCTTCATTGGTTGCCGTTCACCTTCCGGTCCCAATTCAAGGTGCAAATTATCTATATATATAAAAGGGAAGTGGTCGTGCAACGGGACAAATGCACGCCAAAACTACATTTCCCACACACACAAAAAACACAGGGCCACACATCCGCACCCCGAGGTACAACCACCACCCACTAAAACACCCCAAAACACAACACAAAACCCCCAAAACATCCCCCAAAACACAACATTACTACACATGCGCAAAAAACCCCAGACACACAAAATGGCCGCCATAAAAACATCACAATACCAAGCATGCGCATCATCCGACGCCATGCCCCCCTCCTCCGCCGCTTAAGAAACACTCCTGAGACCAAGGAGGCGACACCCTCCACGCAGCTCCCGGACCCCACCAGCACGGCCGCCGCTTGCAACCCAACACCAACATCCCGGGAGGCCGCCGCCGCGGTCCCGCCCGCACGACCTTCCACCACGAGAGCCAACGAAATGGCGAGGGAGAACGGCGCACCCACGGGACTACAACTCCCAGAAGGCTCCGCGCGGCTCACTCGGAAGAAGGGCAGAGACAGCACCGGAAATAGGCCACAATGGCCGCGCAGAGCATTCTGGGAGCCGTAGTCCCCTGGCCGGACACGCCTTCTCCGCCATCTCCAAGCACTTTCCGGACCAGGCTCAGACGACCACCGCCATGCCCACTTCCTCCGCCCCCTCCGCTGCCTCCTCCCGTCCTCCCCCGGGGATGGGGCCGGGAGGGAAACCGCGCCGTCTCTCTCCCTGCGGCCTCCTCTTCGGCCAGCGGAAGGGAGGCGGCGGGTAGCGGCGGAGAGCCCTCTGCCGCCTCTCTTCCGCTGCCCGAGGAGGAGGCCACAGGGAGAGGGGTTGCCCGGTTACCCTTAGGCCTCCTCTTCGGGCAGCGGAAGAGAGGCGTAGGAGAGCCCTCAACCGCCTCTCCTCCGATGCCCGAGGAGAGGGCCGCGAGGGAGGGAGACCGAGCGGTTCCCCATCGCCCTCCTCTTCAGCCTCCTCCTCAACACATACACACATATATACACAACAACATATTAACTCAAACATACAAACACATATAAATACACAACACATACAAACACATATATCTACACACCTATACATACACATCCACATACAAACACATATATACACACACATATCAGCACCTCTCCATATATACACATACATACAATATACATACACAAACACACATATATATATACACGTACTCAAACAAAAAAAAACCCACAGATAAATACACATATATACACACAAACCAAAAACTATATACAAACACATACACACACACACATATACACACACACAAATAAACACAAACCAAAACCAGCACACCCACATACACACAAACCCCCAAAAAACCATACACACATACAACTATAAACACACATACACACACATATATATACACACAACAAACATGCTCACATCATTTCCACAACTTACATACCCTGACATTCTCACATCACCAACATAGGGCACAGCAACACGTGCCGGGTTCAGCTAGTCACCTATAAAGCCCTAAACGGTTGGCCCAACCAAAGGATCTCCGTCTTCGTCGGATTCACCTTCAACCTGCTGGCCCGCAACCATCCAGCAACGGCTTCAAGGCAAAGATGGAAATTATTGGGTACGGAGTCCGGCCGGCCCTCCATCCTCAGAATGAGTTGAGTGTCAACAGCGTACCGATGGCACTCAAGCCCAAATCTACGTACCAGCTGAGCGAGCGGTCGCATGTAGATGTTAAATAACAAGGGGGAGAGTATGGCTCCCTGAGGGACCCCACATTTGCATGTTTTTGAACTGCTCACATTGTCCATAGACACCTCCAACGTCATGTTGTCAGCATGACTGCATGGAGTGCTGTTACCTTTGGAACCTATTGATCTACTCATATTTGCATGTTTTCGAACTACTAGGTTGGCAGAAGCTGGGGCTAACAGTGGGAGCTCACCCTGCTTCCTGGATTTGAACCGCCAACCTTTTGGTCAGCAAATTCAGCAATCTTCATTGCCTACTTTGGAGTTACGAGGAATCTGTGTCATTTTTCCCCCTACTTCCTTTGATGTCCGGCTGCAACCTTGCACTGTCTTCCTTGACTTTCCTCAATAGATGTTCCCAGGATTCTGAGAACATGCATTTGGAAATCAGGCCGATAGAATTTAGCCTGAGCTGCCAGGAGACGGGAGAGCGCCTATTGCTGAGTTTGCAAAAGGTCTTTTTTTCTTAAGGGTATGGATGACCAAGAAGCCTGGGTCTAGAATTACCAGCTATATAAAGGAGAGAGTTGTATAATGCAGAAGCAAAGTGTATCCTGAGCAGAAGTACATGGTTTTGAGATACTTTAGTCTGTGACACCTAGAATATATACATATACACACACACACAAAATACTAGCCGTCCCCTGCTGTGCGTTGCTGTGGTTGACTATGTTTATGTGTTTTGTGTGTATGTATGTGTATGTGTATATATATTTGTGTATATGCATGTCTTTGCGTATATATATATGTGTGGTTTTGCGTATATATATATGAGGAGACTCAGGTCTCCATGGTCAGCAAAATGGCGTTCTACCACCTCCGTCAGGCTAGGCGACTGGCACCTACCTGTCCAGGGATGACCTGGCCACGGTGATCCAAGCGATGGTCATCTCGAGACTGGACTACTGTAACGCCCTCTACGTTGGCCTTCCCTTGTCGACATTCTGGAAACTCAAGCTAGTGCAGAATGCCGCTGCTCGCTTGCTGGTGGGAGCACCAGTGAGGGAGCATATTACTCCCATCCTTCGGCAACTGCACTGGCTTCCTATAGAGTACCGAATTGCCTTCAAGGTGTTGGTATTAACCTTCAAGGCCTTACACGGTCTAGGGCCTGCGTACCTGAGGGACCGCCTTGCCCCGTACGTTCCCTCGAGATCACTACGTTCAGAAGAGCAAAATCTGCTACTGGTTCCATCAATCCGCTCCTGCCATCTATCCACAACTAGGCATAGGGCCTTCTCTGTGGCAGCCCCAGTATGGTGGAACTCCCTGCCTGACGCCACCCGAGCGATTACAGAGCTCGGTCCTTTTCGAAGGGCCTGCAAAACTGCGCTCTTCAAACTGGCCTTTGACTAACTGATCTGCCCTGAGGGGTTCATGCCTGGAGTTTTTAAAGATTGAATTTTATGGATTTTATGTACACTGGTTATGTTTTTATGTTTGATGTTATGTATGGCTGCAGGTGTATGCGCAGCACGTTTTTAATGTATGTTGTAATCCGCCCCGAGCCTGCAGGGAGGAGCGGAATATAAGATCGAATAATAAATAAATAAATAAAATAAATATGTTGTAATGTATTTTTTTAAAAAAATTGGCTTTTTAAGTCTCTTCTGCTGTGTTTTTCAGTGTTTTTATGAGTGATGGTCACTTGTTGGCCTGATAGGTGTCTTGTGTCCAAATTTGCTGTCAATTTGTCCAGTGGTTTTTGAGTTATGTTACTCCCACAAACGAACATTACATTTTTATTTATATAGATAGGCGGTCCCTGAGTTACAAACATCCGACTTACACATGACTCATAGTTAAGAATGGGGCTGAGGCTACAGGAAGTGAGAGAAATCTACCCTTAAGAAGGGAAAGCCACTCCTGGAAGAGTTATTATCATGGGGGGAAGGTGCATTATTACAGGATGTCTATGCCCCAAACCACGGGAGACATTATACTGTTTATACTGCCAGTATTGCACCACTTGACATCCTCTAGGTTAGCGGTGCTCACACTTTTTCAGCATACGAGCTACTTATAAAATCGGCAAGTCAAAATGATCTACCTACCCACTACAAAAATGTGAAACATATAACACAATATCTGCTTTGAACTGGGTTTTCTGAGTCCACACTGCCATATAATCTGATTCAAAGTAGATAACATGTGATTTTATTTAACTGTGTGGAAAGGAACTCAGGTACCCAAGGTCCGGCAGCACTTGGGCTGCATCGGGAGCCTGCAGGGCGGGACTGAGCTTTCCTCCCGCCCAGACCTGGGCAATTGCCGGCCCTTCAGGGGTTTTGGACTTCAACTCCCAGAAATCCTAGCCAGTTTACCAGCTGTTAGGATTACTGGGATTTGAAGTCCAAAACACCTGGAGGGCCGGCAATTGCCCATGCCTGCTCCCACCCTACCTGTGATCTACCAGGACGCCCTACGTGATCTACCAGTAGATCGCGATCTACCTAATGAGCATCCCTGCTCTAGGTGGTAGCAGCCAATAATTAAAGGACCAAGGTATTGACATCTCCAGCCCATCCTCTCTTCAGATATCGGCCAGCACACCAACGCCTTAAATCAAGAAATAGTTTTCTACGATCTACAGCACTGATTTTCAAAGTGGGTGGTATCATCCGCTGGTGGGCAGTGAGGCGATCCAAGGGGGCGGTGGGAGGCTCAGGGGAATTTGGGGGGCGGTGAACCCCTTTAAGGGGGTGATGAACAATTAGCCATTTAGGAGAGGTCGTGCGGCCCTCTTCTTTGGCCCCACCCCTTTTGCTTTGACCCCCACATTCATTGCAGTGCAAAGGCTGCAGCGCAAAGGCCTCCGCGTACTCTGGCAGAGACTCCCTGCCACCGCGGAAGAAAGCGTGGCCTTCCCGGCGGAGGCAATTCATTCCAAACCCCTCCAGTATTTTCTATGGGTCATGGGGGTTCTGTGTGCCAAGTTTGGCTCAATTCCATTGTTGGTGGAATTCAAAATGCTCTTTGATTGTAGGTAAACCATAAATCCCAGTAACTACAACTACCAAATGAGAAGGGCTATTTTCTCAAAACTCCACCAGTGTTCAAATTTGGGCATATTGAGTATTTGTGCCAAGTTTGGTCCAGATCCATAGTTGTTTGGGTTCTCAGTTCTCCCCGAATGTAGGTGAACTACATCTCCCCTAAATCACTGCCAATTCCTCCCAAACCCATCCAGTATTTTCCGTTGGTCATGTGGGTTCTCTGTGCCAAGTTTGGTCCAGTTCTGTAATTTGTGGGGGTCTCAGTGGTCTGTGGAAGTCAGCGCAGAATCAATTGAAGGTACTGCAAATCCCATCATCCGTTGTCCATGCTCCCCCAAACATATTGTTTTTGCGTTTAATCACTAGGCTTTAATTATGTTCAATTTGTAACAATGAAAATACATCCTGCATATTAGATATTTGCATTAGAATTCGTAAGAGTAGCAAAATTATTTATGAAGTAGCAACGAAAATATGGATGGGGGTCACCACAACATGAGGAACCTTATTTAGGGGTCATAGGATTAATACATATATCTTTCTGTTTAATTGCTATTAAATTTTTTAAAAATAATTTTTAGAAGGGCGGTGAGTAAATTTTTTTCTGGAAAGGGGGCAGTAGGCCAAATAAGTTTGGAAACCACTGATCTACAGAGATACTAGCGGGAATACTTCAGCAAGTGAGAGTCCAAAAGTGGCAGGTTAAAACCCAGAAACTCAATCAGTGGCTGATACCGAATGAGAGGTTCCCTCCTGGGCACACACAGAAGTTTGGAAGGCCCTGTGCTCTGGCACCACGAGATGCAGAGCTAACCTTAAGAAATGGGGCCACAAAGTGGAGTCCACGACATGTGTAGCACAGCAGTTCTTGTTTGTGCCTGGGGGGCAGGAGCCAGGACTGTCCCATTGCTCTGGCACCAGATTCTGAAGAGGATTTAGAAGGGTTAGAAGAAAGCCTGGCATGGGAGGAAGGTTGGCTTGACCCTTACCACGAGACAGATAACCAGGTGCAAATGGAAAGCAGTGATAGCGAAACTTATGAATGGCCGGGGGGGAGAGGTTCACAGGATCCTGTGAGTGAAAACATGGAAGAGAGCGGCTGGGAAGAATCTAGGAGGACAGCTCTCATGGAGATAGAGACCCAGGTGCTGGGAGGCAAGGCCGAACCTTGATAGGAGACGGCGCATCGAGACTAGCAGGAGGGGATGGTTCCACAGCCTAGACAGGCCGAGGTCTGTCAGCAGAGATTGAGATGACGAAGCCTAGAGCGTCGGGGACCTCGGCCGAAGATTAAGTATAGGATCCGTGGGAACGAATCCCCAGTACTCGCCACGTCTCATCTGAGCAGACGATGTAGCGAAGCTGACCACGGAGCCGAGTCTGGCTAGTGGCCTACTCAAGCCTTGTTTTGTATCTTGCAACCTTGCTTTGTTCCTGAATCCGCTTTGCTGGCGGAGCCTTGCCAAGTTTTTGGGATATTACCAAGTATCTTTGAACTCTTGCTTACCTATTGCCTTTGGATTTGCTTTTGCTATTTTTATGGACAATATACCTTTTGAACTGTTTTTATATATTCAATAAAGTAGTTAGCCTTCAGCCTGTCTCTGTGTGTGTGATTAAGGGGCCGGTCAAGTCCGTGCATCGTGACAACATGTCAGTGCGGAGAAGAGCAAACCACAGACCACTTACTACAATGCAGCCTGAGCCTGGCCCCATGCACAATGGAGGACCTTCTCACAGTGACAACGGAGGCACTCCAAGTGGCCAGCTTCTAGTGAAAGGACATTTAGTGCAATGCCAAGTTTTTAACTTTGTTTGTGTTTTTAAATACATTACAACTGTATCCTCAATTTGCTTCTGACACAATAAATAAATAAATAAATAAATAAATAAATAAATAAATAAATGGGAACGAGGGGTCTCTAAAGAATCTTTCTCACCAATCCTTGTTTCCACAACAAGCCCATTTTTCCAAAACCGGGACAGAAAGAGAAGTGAATCTTCTGAACAGGGGCACAGAAAGCAAAACAAATGCCACAGGGCTGTTCACCCCAATACTATCCAAAGATAGATAGATAGATAGATAGATATATAGATAAGAGTTACACTTTAAAATGTACCCGTTCCAACTTATATACAAATTCAATTTAAGAACAAACTTATCTTGTTTGTAATTTGGGGACTGTCTGTATATTGCACTTAGGGAATATGAGAGGTAGTAAATGTTTCTATTCTTGTTAAAGGTAAAGATTTCCCTCTGATATTAAGTCCAGTCATGTCTGACTCTAGGTGTTGGTGTTCATCTCCATTTCTAAGCCAAAGAGCCGGCATTGTCCGTAGACACCTCCAAGGTCATGTTGCCAGCATGACTGCATGGCGCGCCGTTACCTTTCCGATAGAGGGGTACCTATTGATCTACTCATACTTGCATGTTTTCAAACTGCTAGGTTGGCAAAAGCTGGGGCTAACAGCGGGAGCTCACGCTGCTCCTCGGATTCGAACCTGTGACCTTTTGGTAAGCAAGTTCAGCAGCTCAGCGGTTTAACATACTGTGCCACCGGGAGCTCCTCTTATTACATAGTGTAATAGTCCTCAATCCTAAGAGGGTGAATTTGGGATTTCTCCCAGAATGCTAGATATGTAATTAGGATTTGGCCTGTAATGCAGTGTTTCCCAACAGCTGTTCCGCGGCACACTAGTGTTCCGTGTGGGATCACCTGCTGTGCCGCGAAACCTCTCTTCACTGGCCCCGCCCCCTGGCTTGGCCCTTGGCCCCCCTCCCCTCTCCTCCTTCCCTGCCTCTGCTGGGTCTGGCCTTCGCCGCTCCATTGAGTGCCGTTCGTCCTGCGCTGCTCGTCTTGCGCTCCCTGGCCGTGCTCCCTGGCCACGCCCCCTGGCTTGGCCCTTGGCCCTCGGCCCCCCTCCTTCTCTCTCCTCCTCCTTCCCTGCCTCTGCCATCAGCACCAGGTCCTCCTCGTAGCCCGCCTTCGGTGAGTCGGAAAGGCTCATCCGAGGAAAGAGCAGCCCTCCCTGGCTCCCCTCCCCATCTATTGTTGTTGTTGTGCCTGCGAGTCATCCCCGAGCCTTCTTCTTTTCAAGCTTTGTCGGTTCACAAGAGGCAGAGAGCGAGAGCGTGCGAGAGAGAGAGGCTGAGAGAGAGAGAGAGAGAGGCTGTTAGGAGTGGTGGGAGTTGATGCCCAAAGCACCTGGAGGGCCCAAGTTTGCCCATGCCTGGTCGAGATCCACCCATAACCAGGCCCAGATGAGTTCCTTTTGGCGCCCTAGGCAGTGGCCCCGAGGGTCCTCCTTCCTTCTTTCAGTGAAGGAAGGAAGGAGGGGAACCGAGGAGGAGAAAGAGGCGGCGCAAAGGGGCGGCGCGTCAGAGGCCTGGCTGTGATGCGGCGCCCCTTCGCGCCGCCTCTTGCTCCTTCTCGGTCCCCCCTCCCTTCCTTCACTCAAAAAATCGACTTTTTTTTTTAAAAAAAGTAATTCGGGGGTCCTAATCTGCCGCCCCCCCATTTGTGCCGCCAGAGGCCATGGCCTCGGGTGGCCTTATGGGTAATCCGGGCCTGCCCATAACTCCAATGCTCAAATCACTTATCTATATTGGTTCATCTATGTTGTGTTCAACGAAACAGGCCCAGGTTTCACACTGAGTGTATAAATACATTAAAAAAACTTATTAACTATATGTATTACTGCGCTAGAGTGTCATTTTGTGTCATTTCGGTTGGTGGTGTGCCCCAGGATTTTGTCAATGTAAAAAGTGTGCCGCGGCTCAAAAAAGGTTGGGAAACACTGCTGTAATGAACAAATTGTTTACAAAATATTGTGGTCTTACTGATATACACACAGAGATAGATAGATAGATAGATAGAGAGAGAGAGAGAGAGAGAGAGAGAGAGAGAGAGAGAGCACGTGCAAGCAAAAGCCTTTGACAGTACATAATCCTTTTTTCATCATTAGATTCCATCCTGGGATTAGCAAAATGGTTTACTAAACACAGATGTCCTGTTTATTTGTTTACATATAAAGATTATCCAAATACCCTCAGCAACACTTACTTTGCAAGTTAATGATGGTATTAATTAACATATGGTTTACTATACAGCGGCGTCCCTCCCTGATTGTCCAAAGACTCCTATGCATACCATTTCTGGTTTTAGGTATTTTACGTTTTTTCCCAATGATCTCATTGCAATACGAGCATTCCAGTGCTAATTCTAATAAAAATAGATTCACACTGAATCAATGAAGTGTGAATATGTATTGATTACCACCAGAGAGACAGTGTTTGAGCATTGAAGTATGACTGGCGACCGATCGGTTAATGATTGACCGATAACTGATTACACTATGTAAGAAAATTTGAAAAATGTTCTATTCCTGGTTTGAAAGTGTTATCTCCTGTTTAATTGTGTGGCACTTACTTTGAAAGTAGTTGTTCTGCTCCAGAAACTTTGTTTTGGTGCATGCCACAAATTACAGTAGAGTCGTGCTTATCCAACCTTCGCTCATCCAACTTCTGTATTATCCAACGCAGTCTGCCTCCCGCCCGTATCCACAGCTGTTTCAATACATTGCGATGTTTTGGTACTAAATGTGTAATTACAGTGTATTGAACTGCTGTTTTTCTGTCACTTTGCTGTAAAACATTGTGTTTTGTTGCTTAATTTGTAAAATCATAACGTCTCTCAGCATTACTTCGCGAACGAAGATTCTTTAGGAAGGACTCATCCCACGCTTTCTACAAGCACGTTGATGACTAAAAAGGCCAATCTGAGATAGGCAAGTTTGGTTGCAGAAAGCACAGCAGAAAGTCTCCTTGGGTGATGTTGTTTCCACGTTGCGGTTCTTTCTGCGTTGTCGTTTCTCTTTGAGACCCGTTCGCCATGTCTTCTCAAAAGAGGCCGCAGCATTGTGGATAGTGCGTCTCCATGCCTCCCGATGTGACGCCAGGGTGGACCATTGTTGGTGATCAATCTGGCCTAGGCTGAGATGTTGTTTCAGGGAGTCCTTATATTTCTTTTTGGGGGAGCCTCTCTTGCGCTGACCCATGGCGAGTTCACCATAGAGTAGTATCTTTGGGAGGCGGTGGTCCTCCATCCTAGAGACATGCCCTGCCCAGCACAGCTGTGTTCTCAATAGCATGGCCTCAATGTTGGTGATCTCTGCTTGCTCAAGGACAACAACCTTTGTCACATAGTCTAGTGTATATTTAGGATTGTGCGAAGACAGCGCTGATGAAAGCGTTCGAGGACTCGTAGGTCTTGGCGTTAGGTGACCCATGTTCCAGACCCATAGAGGAGAATAGACAGTACGATAGCTCTGTACACACTGATTTTGGTACTTTGCCTCAGGTGCTTGTTGCTCCAGACTCTTTTGTGAATCCTTCTGAATGCACTCTATGCCTTTGCTAATCTGTGATCTATCTCTTTCTCAATCTTGGCGTCTGAAGAGATGATGCTTCCCAGGTAGGTGAACTGCTGGACGGACTTAAGCACAGATGTGCCTATGCTGATGTGGGGATGATGGTGTTCTTCCTGTAGTGCGGGCTGGTAGAGGACTTCCATTTCCTTCAGGTTGACTTCCAGCCCAAACAGCTCTGCAGCTGTTGCAAAGCAGGATGTGAGGTGCTGCAGGGCTGCTTCTTAACGGGCGACAAGGGCAGCATCGTCGGCAAAAAGCATCTCACGGACTAGATAGTTTAGAACAGGGGTGCTCATTAGGTAGTTCGCAATCTACTGGTAGTTCGCAATCTACTGGTAGGGCGTCCTGGTAGATCGCAGGCAGGGTGGGAGGAAGGCTCAGTCCTGCCTTGCAGGCTCCCGAAGCCGCCCAAGTGCTGCCGGTCCTGGGTTATCTGAGGTCCTTTCCACACAGTTGAATAAAATCCGTTATCTGCTTTGAATCAGATTATATGACAGTTACAATAGAAATAACAGTAATACTAGTAACAATGATGAAATAACTCCCTCAGAGCTTTTGTGGGGTTTTTTTTGGTATCTCAATGGCCTCCTCTGAGGTAATATTTCTCCCTTTTTGAGGAGAAAAAACATAAATATACAATAGAAATAACAGTAATACTAGTAACAATGATGAGATAACTACCTCAGAGCTTTTGTGGGGTTTTTTTGTATCTCAATGGCCTCCTCTGAGGTAAAATTTCTCCCTTTTTGAGGGAAAAACCCATAAATATACAATAGAAATAACAGTAATACTAGTAACAATGATGAAATAACTACCTCAGAGCTTTTGTGGGTTTTTTTTGTATCTCAATGGCCTCATCTGAGGTAAAATTTCTCCCCTTTTGAGGGAAAAAACCATAAATATACAATAGAAATAACAGTAATACTAGTAACAATGATGAAATAACTATCTCAGAGCTTTTGTGGGGGGTTTTTGTATCTCAATGCCCTCCTCTGAGGTAAAATTTCTCCCTTTTTGAGGGAAAAACCCATAAATATACAATAGAAATAACAGTAATACTAGTAACAATGATGAAATAACTATCTCAGAGCTTTTGTGGGGGTTTTGGTATCTCAGAGCTTTTGTGGTTTTTTGGTATCTCAATGGCCTCCTCTGAGGTAAAATTTCTCCCTTTTTGAGGGAAAAACCCATAAATATACAATAGAAATAACAGTAATACTAGTAACAATGATGAAATAACTATCTCAGAGCTTTTGTGGGGGGTTTTTGTATCTCAATGGCCTCCTCTGAGGTAATATTTCTCCCTTTTTGAGGAGAAAAAATAAATATACAATAGAAATCTCCATTTTTGAGGGGTGGAAACATAAATATACAATAGAAATAACAGTAATACTAGTAACAATGATGAAATAACTATCTCAGAGCTTTTTTGTGGGGTTTTTTGTATCTCAATGGCCTCCTCTGAGGTAATATTTCTCCCTTTTTGAGGGAAAAAACCCATAAATATACAATAGAAATAACAGTAATACTAGTAACAATGATGAAATAACTACCTCAGAGCTTTTGTGGGGTTTTTTTGGTATCTCAATGGCCTCCTCTGAGGTAAAATTTCTCCCTTTTTGAGGGAAAAACCCATAAATATACAATAGAAATAACAGTAATACTAGTAACAATGATGAAATAACTATCTCAGAGCTTTTGTGGGGTTTTTTGTATCTCAATGGCCTCCTCTGAGGTAAAATTTCTCCCTTTCTGAGGGGAAAAAACATAAATATACAATACAAATAACAGTAATACTAGTAACAATGATGAGATAACTACCTCAGAGCTTTTGTGGGTTTTTTGGTATCTGAATGG
Organism: Anolis apletophallus; assembly: GCA_030556195.1. NCBI lineage: Eukaryota > Metazoa > Chordata > Lepidosauria > Squamata > Anolidae > Anolis > Anolis apletophallus. The sequence continues at coordinate 9,244,789 of JARBWK010000011.1, forward strand.
CCTCCTCTGAGGTAAAATTTCTCCTTTTTTGAGGAGAAAAACATAAATATACAATAGAAATCTCCATTTTTGAGGGGTGGAAACATAAATATACAATAGAAATAACAGTAATACTAGTAACAATGATGATGAAATAACTATCTCAGAGCTTTTGTGGGGTTTTTTTGTGTGTATCTCAATGGCGTCCTCTGAGGTAATATTTCTCTTGTCTCTGAGGTAAAAAAAAAAAAAAGGCAGTAAGCCCATTTGGGCGGGAAACCACTAAACCACGCCCACCGCCGCAGAGGCCCCGCCCCCTCTCAGAGAAGCCACGCCCACTTTTAAATATCAAATACTAACTAGGACGTCTTTGGTTCCATCGGAAGAGCTTTTCGCAATGGGTAACGTTGACGACTGGAAGCGTCAGCCAATCCGAGGCCGGCGCCGACTTCTCCGCCCAATGGGAAGCAAGGGGCGGGGCTTAGTACCCAAAAAAGGGGAAGAAAGGCGGCTGCCCAGCTTCCCTGCCCGGCAGATCCCGCGTGGCGGCGGAAGGGAGCGCGTGGGGAGGCTGAGCTGCAGCTGAAGCCACGTGGAAAGCGGGTCCTTGGCGTGGCTGCCTTCCCTGAGACTTTCTCTCTCTGCTGCTGGATCCTGGGACAAAGAGAGGCGGATCTGCTGGGAGAGCCATTGAGAAGGAGGGACAGTGAGGCTGGGGTCCCTTTGATTTTTCCCATTTGGAGGCCAGGTTTCCCTTCCTCTCTCCATGTAAACAATTAATTGCCCTTTGAACCCAGGTATATATATTTTTTCCCTGCTTGGACTTAATTGTGGGATTCCCAATTTCCCTATCTCAATTATCTTTTGTTCCCTTGACTTTTTTGGGGGGGATTTCCAATTTTTGGGAGTAGATTATCCTCCTTCTCCCCCCCCCCAATTGTTTATTGTTATTTTTAGGTGGGGAAAAGAAGCTTCTAGAATAGAGTCTCCCCCCTAAATTATTCCCCCCTTAAATTATATATATTTTCCCCCTTGAGTTTTGAGAGTCCAAATTTGGGGGATAGATTCCCCCTTTTTAAATTCTATTATTTTGCCTTGCCTTTAGGGGGATTCCTTTTTTGGGGTTAAGATTCCCTTCCTTAAAATTATTATTATAACTATTATTTTGCCTTGACTTTTTGGGGGGATTCCATTTTTGGGGTTAAGATTCTCCCCCCTAAAATTACCTTTGATGCCTTCACTTTTTTGGGGGGGGGGGGATTCCAAATTTGGGGGTAAGATTCCCTTCCTTAAAATTATTATTATTATTGCCTTGGCTTTTGGGATTCCAAATTTGGAGATTCAACTTCCTAAACTATCATTTTCTTGTGTGTGTATACACATACACACTTGACTTTTGGGATTCCAATTTTGGGGTTAAGATTCTCCCCCCCTAAAATTACCTTTGCTTGCCTTGACTTTTTTGGGATTCCAAATTCCCTTCCTTAAATATATATATTTTTTGCCTTGGCTTTTTGGGATTCCAAATTTGGAGGCAGATTCGACTTCCTAAATTATATATTTTTTTCTTGCCTTGCCTTTGAATTGCATTCTGAGCCAGACTTAATTCACTCTGAACCCCATTTTTATATGTATTTTTAGGGGGAGAGAAGCTTTCCTTATCTAGATTCTCCTCCCTAAATTATCTTGTATCCTCCTTTAAATTATCTTTTTTTACCCTGACTTTTGAGAGCGAGAGAGAGAGATACACACTCACATACACACTCACTCACACATATAGCCTTGACTTTTGGGATTCCAATTTGGCGAGGATTAGCCTCCTTTGAATTATGTTTTTGCCCTGACTTTTGAGAGAGAGAGAGAGAGATAATATATATATATATACACACACACTTACATACATATATACATACACACACACACACTTGACTTTTGGGATTCTAATTTGGGGAGGATTATCCTCCTTTGATTATCTTTTTTTGCCCTGACTTTTGAGAGAGAGAGATATATATATACATATATATATATACACACACTCACACATATAGCCTTGACTTTTGGGATTCCAATTTGGGGAGGATTATCCTCCTTCGATTATCTTTTTTTGCCCTGACTTTTGAGATATATATTTATATATATACACACACACATGCGCGCGCGAGAGAGACTTTTGGGATTCCAATTTTAGAGAGGATTATCCTCCTTTAAATTACCTATGTTTTGCCCTGACTTTTGAGATATATATATATATATACATACATACACACACTCTCACTCACTCACACATCTAGCCTTGACTTTTGGGATTCCAAATTTGGGGTTAAGATTCCCTTCCATAAAATAAAAATAATTATTATTTTGCCTTGGCTTTTGGGTTTACACATTTGGAGGCACATTCGACTCCCTAAATTTATCTTACTTGCCTTGACTTTGAATCACAATCTATCTAGGGCGGGCCTTTCTCCCTGACCCAATTCCCCCCTTTGAACCCCATTTATATTTTTTAGGAACGAGAGAAAGCTTTTCCTCTGTAGATTCACCTGCCTTGACTTTTTGGGATTCCAATTTTTGGGGAGTGCATCCTCCTCGCTAAATTATCTTTTGTTTACCTTGGATTTGAATTGAAATCCCAATTTGAATTGCATTCTGGGCCAGGCCTTTGGACCTCACTGATTCCCTCTGAACTGCAAGCTTTTCCTCCTTCTATTCCACCTCCTGCCCTATATTTACATCTCTTACCAGCCCCCCACCTGTTGCAAGGTCCCCTTTTCCCCTTGTAGCAATGGCGGTGGATCCTGCCCTTCCTTTTGAGGGTGCCAAGGCCCCTTCCTCCTCCAACGGAGCCGTATCCGATGGCCTTCCTCCTCCGGCTACCCTTCGAAAGGGATCCCCTTCTTGCTCCCGCCGCCTGGTCCGCCTCCTGCGTGGCAACTTGTTGGTGGTGCTGACGGTGGCTGGCGTGGCGCTGGGGGTGGCCCTGGGTCTGGCGGTGCGGAGCCTGGCCCCGGCCCTGGGCCCCACGCAGGTGCCCCTCTTCGCCTTCCCCGGAGAGCTGCTCATCCGCCTCCTGAAGATGATCATCCTCCCGCTCGTGGTCTGCAGCCTGGTGGCCGGGGCGGCCAGCCTCGACCCGGCGGCCCTGGGCAAGCTGGGCGGCTGGGCCATGCTCTTCTTCCTGCTGACCACCCTCCTGGCCTCCTCCGTCGGGGTGGCCCTGGCCTTCCTCATCCAGCCCGGAGAAGGGGCCTCCAACCCCGCCGCTCTGTCCGGTGGATTCGCCGAGGACGTCCCCGAAGCCAAGGAGGTGGTGGACTCCTTCCTCGACCTTATACGGTGAGACAATGCCTAGTAAACACACATTGCATTGCCTTTAATGCAGGCCTGGGCCAACTTTGGCCCTCTGGGTGTTTTGGACTCCCAACTCCCACCATTCCTAATGCCCTCAGGCCTTTTCCTTTTCCCCCTCAGCCGCTTAAGTGGCTGAGGGGGGAAAGGAAGGGGCCAGAGGCCGTTAGGAATGGTGGGAGTTGGAGTCCAAAACACCCGGAGGGCCAAAGTTGGCCCAGGCCGGCCCTATGTCCTTACAGTCCCCATAATCACACATAAACACTCTGTAAGGGGACCGGAGGTTGTTAGGAATGGTGGGAGTTGGAGTCCAAAACACCTGGAGGGCCAAAGTTGGCCCAGGCCTGCCCTATGTCCTTACAGTCACTATAATCACACAAAAGCACTCGGGAAGGGGCCTGAGGCTGTTAGGAATTGTGGGAGTTGGAGTCCAAAACACCTGGAGGGCCAAAGTTGGCCCAGGCCTGACCTATGTCCTTACAGCCACCATAATCACACATAAACACCCAGGAAGGGGGCCTGAGGCTGTTGGGAATGGTGGGAGTTGGAGTCCAAAACACCTGGAGGGCCAAAGTTTGCCCAGGCCTGCCCTATGTCCTTACAGTCACTATAATCACACAAAAGCACTCGGGAAGGGGCCTGAGGCTGTTAGGAATGGTGGGAGTTGGAGTCCAAAACACCTGGAGGGCCAAAGTTGGCCCAGGCCTGACCTATGTCCTTACAGCCACCATAATCACACATAAACACCCAGGAAGGGGGCCTGAGGCTGTTAGGAATGGTGGGAGTTGGAGTCCAAAACACCTGGAGGGCCAAAGTTTGCCCAGGCCTGCCCTATGTCCTTACAGTCACTATAATCACACAAAAGCACTCGGGAAGGGGCCTGAGGCTGTTAGGAATGGTGGGAGTTGGAGTCCAAAACACCTGGAGGGCCGAAGTTGGCCCTGCCCTATGTCCTTACAGCCACCATAAACACTAAGAAAGGGGGCCTGAGGCTGTTAGGAATGGTGGGAGTTGGAGTCCAAAACACCTGGAGGGCCAAAGTTGGCCCAGGCCTGACCTATGTCCTTACAGCCACCATAATCACACATAAACACTCAGGAAGGGGGCCTGAGACTGTTAGGAATGGTGGGAATTGGGAGTCCAAATCATCTGGAGGGCCAAAGTTGGACCAGGCCAAGAGTTTGTGTACTTTGGAGGAGTTCCTTTAGATCAGGAGCTATAATTCTCAAGGGGAGAGTTTGGGGGTGGGGGTGGATATGGCTTTAGAGCAGGAACTATTACTCTCACCTGCATCTACGCTGCCATATAATCCCTAACTTGCTTCTGAGAACCCACTGAGTACACTGCCATATGGTCCAGTTCGAAGCACATAAACTGGATTATATGGCAGTGTAGATGGGGTTTCAGAGGCAAGTTGGGGGAACGTTTAGACTCTGGGTGAGATTCAACTCTTAAGTCAGAAGAGCTGGGGGAACATTCATTTGGAAGGGGAACTATAACTACCAGACAAGAGTTGGGGGAAGGCATTGCTTGTGGAGTGAACTGTAACTCCCAGACAAGAGTTGGGGAGGCTTTGCTTTGGAAGGGGCACTATAACTCCCAGATAAGAGTTGGAGGCATTTCTTTGGGAGAGGACTATAACTCCCAGAGCTGGGGAGATATTGCTTTGGGAGAGGAACTATAACTCCCAGGCAAGAGTTGTGGAGGCTTTGCTTTGGGAGGGGAACTATAACTCCCAGACTAGAGCTGCGGAGGCATTGCTTTGGGAGAGGACTATAACTCCCAGACAAGAGTTGCGGAGGCTCTCCTTTGGGAGTGAACTATAACTCCCAGACAAGAGTTGTGGAGGCTTTATTTTGGGAGGGGAACTATAACTCCCAGGCAAGAGTTGTGGAGGCTTTGTTTTGGGAGGGGAACTATTAACTCCCAGACTAGAGCTGCGGAGGCATTGCTTTGGAAGGAAGACTATAACTCCCAGACAAGAGTTGCGGAGGCTTTACTTTGGGAGCGAACTATAACTCCCAGACACAAGAGTTGAGGCATTGCTTTGGAAGGGGAACTATAACTCCCAGGCAAGAGTTGTGGAGGCTTTGTTTTGGGAGGGGAACTATAACTCTCAGACACAAGAGTTGAGGCATTGCTTTGGAAGGAAGACTATAACTCCCAGACAAGAGTTGTGGAGGCTTTGCTTTGGGAGGGGAACTATAACTCCCAGACTAGAGCTGCGGAGGCATTGCTTTGGAAGGAAGACTATAACTCCCAGACAAGAGTTGCGGAGGCTTTACTTTGGGAGCGAACTATAACTCCCAGACACAAGAGTTGAGGCATTGCTTTGGAAGGGAAACTACAACTCCCAGACAAGAGTTGTAGAGGCTTTGCTTTGGAAGGGGAACTATAACTCCCAGACAAGATCTAGGGAAGCATTGCTTGTGGAGAGGACTTTAACTCCCAAAGGAGACGTTGGGAAACATTGCTTAGAAGGGAGATCTGTATAAATCCCAGAGGAGATTTGGAAGATAGCTCGGGAGAACTGCAAATCCCAGAATAGTCCTCTAATTGGGGGAGAAGTATACAGTATATGTCCCAGAGTATAATGATAAATCCCAGAGGAAAGTTCGATTGCTGGGGTAAACTATAATTCCCAGAGGAATTGGCAGTAAGCTATAATTTTTAAAAATAAAATTGGGGAGAAATGTGCCTTGGTATGGGAACTATAACTCCCTGAATCGCTGACCTTAAAATCTGGCCTTTGTTTGTAAAGGTAGCAATCCTGTGACATTTGACCTCCTGCGGGTAAGAGCAAAAATTTGCCAGAGGCAGGAAGTAGTTGACCTATTGCTCGTACAACAGGTTTGGGGAAATAGCTTGATCATCCAAATGCCACAGAACAGCGAGAACGTTTATGTTCAGGGGTTAGAAAGTCAACAATGACAAGATGGTTACAAGGCTATGTTGAGCGTGCACCCTTCCCTCTGAGGCAAGTGGGAGCCATGAGTCCTTTCTGTCCCTTTTAGGCCACCGTTCTGGAATAATCCAGTCCCAAATATCACCCCTCTGAATACAGATTTAGTATCCCGTATCTCAAATGTTTGGGGCCAGGAGTGTGTTGGGTTTTGAGGGATTTCGGCATCCCTGCATTTCTGTCATAAGACATCTTTTGCCAGATGGGGTGAGCTCCTATCTGTCAGCTCCAGCTTCCCATGCAGGGACATGAAGAGATGCATCCCACAGTATGGTAAAACGTCTGGGTGTCCTCTGCACAACAGACTGCTGACCGAAAGGTTGGCAGTTTGAATCCGGGGAGCAGGGTGAGCTCCCATCTTGCAGCTCCAGCTTCCCATGCAGGGACATGAGAGAAGCCTCCCACAGGATGGTAAAACATTTGGGTGTCCTCTGCACAACAGACTGCTGACCGAAAGGTCGGCAGTTTGATTCTGGGAAGTGGAGTGAGCTCCCATCTTGCAGCTCCAGCTTCCCATGCAGGGACATGAGAGAAGCATCCCATTTGGGGCGTCCTTTGGGTGGATGACTGACAGGTCGGTGGTTTGAATCTGGAGAGCGGGGTGAGCTCCCGTCTGTCAGCTCCAGCATCCAATGCAGGGGCATGAGAGAAGCCTCCCACAGGATAGTAAAACATCAGGGCGTCCTCTGGGCAATGGACTGCTGACCGAAAGGTCGGCGGTTTGATTCTGGGGAGCAGGGTGAGCTCCTATGTGTCAGCTCCATCTTACCATGTGGGGGCATGGGAGAAGCCTCCCACAGCATGGGTGTCCTCTGCACAACAGACTGCTGACCGAAAAGTCAGCAGTTTGATTCTGGGAAGTGGGGTGAGCTTTCAGCTTCTGCTCCCATGCAGGGATATAAGCATCCCATTTGGGCGTCCTTTGGGTGACAGACTGCTGACCAAAAGGTTGGCGGTTTGAATCCGGGGAGCAGGGTGAGCTCCCGTTTGTCAGCTCCAGCTTCCCATGCGGGGGCATGAGAGAAGCCTCTCACAGGATGGTCAAACATCCGGGCATCTTGAGCAATGAGCTGCTGACCGAAAGGTCGGTGGTTTGAATCCAGGGAGCGGGGTGAGCTCCAGTCTGTCAGCTCCAGCTTCCCATGCGGGGGGATGAGAGAAGACTCGCACAGAATGGTAAAACATCCGGGCATCCCTTAGGCAATGTCCTTGTGGGTGGCCAATTCTCTCAAACCAGAAGAGACTTGTAGTTTCTCAAGTTGCTCCTGACATATATATATATACATATATATATATACACATATATATACACACACACACACACATATATACACACACGCGCACACGCAGTATTTGAAATACGTTTGCGCATGTAACAAAGTTTGTTTCCATTGAACCAGGGGTCAATCATCTCATGTAAACAATGTTAGATTTTGGAGTATTTTTGGAGCATTTTGTGATCAGGGATGCTCAAGTTGTCTTCTTAACCACTTGTTCCATAATAATAGTTTCTGTGTCACCTGATAGACTCTAATCCAGATCGATGTTGCTCTCAAGATGGAAAATAAGATGCTTTATTTTGAGGATGAAGGCTCTGGTTGGATCTGGAAACGCTTTCGTGCTAAGAAGTTTGTTATTTACAGTGTGTAGGCTTTTTTTTTTTGGTGGTACGGAATGTTCTTTGACGTTGACCCGCCCCTTTCCTGGCACTTACTGACGTCTTTCCCAAAAGAAGACCAAAATCTGAGACACAAATGTCCCAAAATGAAAAATAAATCCCAGAATGTATTGGGATTAGAATGCTTTGAGTATTATTATTTATTCATTACTCGCCGTCCCTTGCCACGCATTGCTGTGGCGCAGTCTGTGTATATGTGTATTCTGTTTGTGTATATGTCTATATATGTAGTTTTGTGCATGCATTGTAATGTATTTTTTAATGTTTTGGCTTTTTAAGTCCCTTCTGCTGTGTTTTTATGAGTGCTGGTAACTCATTGGCCTGATAGGTGTATTGTGTCCAAATTTGGTGTCAATTTGCCCAGTGGTTTTTGAGTTATGTTAATCCCACAAACGAACATTACATTTTTATTTATATAGACTTGCTGGCATTGGTTATTTGAAAAAATATTAGATTTTTTAATTGTCCAGAATGCATAAGGTTGTGGGTGAACTACAACTCCCATCATGCCAGGTTAACACCCCCCCCCCCGGGCAAACTACACCAGTCCTTAAAGTTAAGTTGGGCAAGTTTGCTCTAGATGCATCATTGGTGGAGTTCAGTGTCCTCTCTGGCTGTAGGGTATACTATAACTTCCACTATGGTGAGCCAGTTTCCTCAAACCCCTCCAGTAGGTTGAGTTAGTCGTGGAGGTTCTATGTCCCAAGTTTGGTCCAGGTCCGTCATCGGTGGAGGCCTGGGTAATCATTGTTCGAAATGGTTCTAAAGTACTTACAAAACTAAAGTTCTGGTGGTGAACACTAGGTGGCGCCGGTGCTTTGCTTCTACAGTGTTGCTAAAGTTCTGGTGGTGAACATTTCAGAACTCTAACCAAACTTTCAAAACTTGATTATAAATGGCAGTTCTGTCTTAAAAATTGCCAATAATGAAATAATAACGAAGTTTTGAAAGTTTTGTTAGAGTTCTGAAATATTCACTACCAGAACTTGAGCAACACTGTAGAAGCTCAGCACCAGCGCCACTTGTTCAGCCATCACCAGAACTTTAGTTTTCTAAGTACTTTAAAACCATTTCGAACCATGATTGCCCAGGCCTAGAGGTCCCAGTTTCCTCTGCTTGTGGGTGAACTACAATTCCTAGAAAGGAAGGTCAGTTACTCCCAAACCGCTCTTGAAATCAAATTTCAGCATATAAATCCCTCCAGAGACCTACAGCATTATTTCTTGGTCAAGGCGGTTCTGTGTGACAGTTCCGGGTCAGTCATTGATTGAGTTCACAGTGCTCTTAGGTTGCAGGTGAACTATACATCCCAGTACCTACAACTCCTATAAATCATGGTGAATTTTCTCTAGTATGTTCAGTTGCTAATCAGTAGGCCTGGGCAATCATAGTTTGAAATGGTTCTAAAGTACTTATAAAACTAAAGTTCTGGTGGTGAACACTAGCTGGCGCTTTGCTTCTACACTGTTGCTAAAGTTCTGGTGGTGAACACTAGGTGGCGCTGGTGCTTTGCTTCTACACTGTTGCTAAAGTTCTGGTTGTGAACACTAGGTGGCGCTGGTGCTTTCCTTCTACAGTGTTGCTAAAGTTCTGTTGGTGAACACTAGGTAGTGCTGGTGCTTTGCTTCTACAGTGTTGCTAAAGTTCTGTTGGTGAACACTAGGTAGTGCTGGTGCTTTGCTTCTACAGTGTTGCTAAAGTTCTGTTGGTGAACACTAGCTAGTGCTGTTGCTATGCTTCTACAGTGTTGCTAAAGTTCTGGTGGTGAACACTAGCTGGCGCTGGTGCTTTGCTTCTACACTGTTGCTAAAGTTCTGGTGGTGAACACTAGCTGGCGCTGGTGCTTTCCTTCTACACTGTTGCTAAAGTTCTGGTGGTGAACACTAGCTGGCGCTGGTGCTTTGCTTCTACACTGTTGCTAAAGTTCTGGTGGTGAACACTAGGTGGCGCTGGTGCTTTGCTTCTACAGTGTTGCTAAAGTTCTGGTGGTGAACACTAGGTGGCGCTGGTGCTTTGCTTTACACTGCTGCTAAAGTTCTGGTGGTGAACACTAGCTGGCGCTGGTGCTTTGCTTCTACACTGTTGCTAAAGTTCTGGTGGTGAACACTAGCTGGCGCTGGTGCTTTGCTTCTACACTGTTGCTAAAGTTCTGGTGGTGAACACTAGCTGGCGCTGGTGCTTTGCTTCTACACTATGCTAAAGTTCTGGTGGTGAACACTAGCTGGCGCTGGTGCTTTGCTTCTACACTATTCGAAAGTTATGGTGGTGAACACTAGCTGGCGCTGGTGCTTTGCTTCTACACTATGCTAAAGTTCTGGTGGTGAACACTAGCTGGCGCTGGTGCTTTGCTTCTACACTGTTGCTAAAGTTCTGGTGGTGAACACGAGGTGGCGCTGGTGATTTGATTCTTCACACTGTTGCTAAAGTTCTGGTGGTGAACACTGGTGAAGTTCTGGTGGTGAACACTAGGTGGCGCTGGTGCTTTGCTTCTACACTGTTGCTAAAGTTCTGGTGGTGAACACTAGGTGGCGCTGGTGCTTTGCTTCTACACTGTTGCTAAAGTTCTGGTGGTGAACACTAGCTGGCGCTGGTGCTTTGCTTCTACACTGTTGCTAAAGTTCTGGTGGTGAACACTAGCTGGCGCTGGTGCTTTGCTTCTACACTGTTGCTAAAGTTCTGGTGGTGAACACTAGGTGGCGCTGGTGCTTTGCTTCTACACTGTTGCTAAAGTTCTGGTGGTGAACACTAGGTGGCGCTGGTGCTTTGCTTCTACAGTGTTGCTAAAGTTCTGGGGGTGAACACTAGGTGGCGCTGGTGCTTTGCTTCTACACTGTTGCTAAAGTTCTGGTGGTGAACACTAGGTGGCGCTGGTGCTTTGCTTCTACACTGTTGCTAAAGTTCTGGTGGTGAACACTAGGTGGCGCTGGTGCTTTGCTTCTACACTGTTGCTAAAGTTCTGGTGGTGAACACTAGGTGGCGCTGGTGCTTTGCTTCTACACTGTTGCTAAAGTTCTGGTGGTGAACACTAGGTGGCGCTGGTGCTTTGCTTCTACACTGTTGCTAAAGTTCTGGTGGTGAACACTAGGTGGCGCTGGTGCTTTGCTTCTACAGTGTTGCTAAAGTTCTGGGGGTGAACACTAGGTGGCGCTGGTGCTTTGCTTCTACACTGTTGCTAAAGTTCTGGTGGTGAACACTAGGTGGCGCTGGTGCTTTGCTTCTACACTGTTGCTAAAGTTCTGGTGGTGAACACTAGCTGGCGCTGGTGCTTTGCTTCTACAGTGTTGCTAAAGTTCTGGGGGTGAACATTTCAGAACTCGTTATAAATGGCAGTTCCTAATTGGTTCTGTCTTAAAAATTTACAATAATGAAATAATAATGAAGTTTTGAAAGTTTTGCCTTTACTTTGAGTATTATAGGAGAGATCCTTTTCCAGGTTGTGATCAGGACAAAGTAGATCTTCGTTTGCGGATCAGCTCTGTCACTAATCTCAAAAGTAGCTCCGTCTCTGAGCGAAACGGTCTCCCGCTGTTGAGGCTGCCACCATGAAATTAATTAATGCCATTTCAGAGCCCATTATGCCGCTATTTGTCCTGGCAATGAGGCGGCAATTTGGTCAGCGAACAATTGCCGTGCAAAGAGAATAGGTCTCATTTGTGCAGCGTTTCAGGCTGCAGATGAATGACCTCACGTCGCCTGCCTTTCAGCAAACGAAAACACAGGCTTTCTTTGCTAGGAGCCATATGGCTACCAAGCCTTGGGTTACAGCTCCCGGCGTTCTTGGCCATTGGCTGTGTTGGTGATGTCCGATGGGATATGTAGTTCTTCTCCATAGTTTCCGCCGCTACCATGTGAGGTCTGTTCTCGTTTGCACACAGGAAACGTTGGAATCCAAGCATTTCTGCAGGCAAAGAGTGCTTTGAAACTTGCCCAGGCATTGCCTTGAGCCACAGGATTCCAGAAAGGGTGTAGAGGCGGAGATGGCAAGAACCGGTTTGCTCACACGCCCTTGGCTCGGATGCGCGTGCCCAGCCTCCGATCCGTGGCAAGCTCCCTTTGAAGAAGAATAGCTTGGAGCAACGGGTGCAGCTGGTAGATTCCTTTTCCCCATGATAACAACTCTTTCAAGAGTGGGTTTCCCCTCTAAGGGGTAGTGGGCTTATTAACAACAGACCCTCCCGTAAATGCACAGCAGAGTAAATTAGCAGTAGTAGCGTGACCCAGCAAAAGTGACAGAAAGAACAAAACACACAGACCAATGTTATCTCTTCCTTAGGAGGCTTTTCTTTGTAGTAAAATAATATGGTTGCACTATTTACAACAACAAACAAGGTTTCCATAACACAAATAAAGTTCTTTATACTTCCTTCTTTGCTTCCATGCTGGGCTTCTTTTTCATGCAGATAAACAGCTTTGCTCTCATGGTCTCTTCCGGTAGCTTTACACACAGCAGCCTTCACACTCAAGCTTCACACCCAACGGCCTTCATCCTGGGGCTTCTCTCACCGAAGCTTCTCACACCAGACCTCCTGACACGGAGGACAACTAACACTGAGGCCTACCTCACACTGAGGGCTCTCTCAGACTGAGGCATTTCTCCCACTGAGGTGAACTAATACTGAAGCCTTCTCATATGGAGCCCGCCTCACACACTGAGGCCCTTCTGTCACTGAGGTGAACTCTAACACTGAGGTCTTCTCATACTGAGGCCCCACTCACACACTGAGGCCTTTCTCTCACTGAGGCCTTCTCCCACTGAGGTGAACTAACAAGCCTTCTAATACTTGGCCCCCCCTCACACACTGAGGCCTTTCTCTCACTGAGGCCTAACACTGAGGTGAACTAACACTGAAGCCTTCTCATACTGAGGCCGCCTAACACTCAGGCCTTCTCCCACTGAGGTGAACTAACACTGAGGTCTTCTCATACTGAGGCCCCACTCACACACTGAGGCCTTTCTCTCTGAGGCCTAACACTGAGGTGAACTAACACTGAAGCCTTCTCATACTGAGGCCCCCTTACACTCAGGCCTTCTCCCACTGAGGTGAACTAACACTGAGGTCTTCTCATACTGAGGCCTCCCTCACACTCTGAGGCCGTTCTCTCACTGAGGCCTTCTCCCACTGAGGTGAACTAACACTGAAGCCTTCTCATACTGAGGCCTTTCTCTCACTGAGGCCTTCTCCCACTGAGGTGAACTAACACTGAGGTCTTCTCATACTGAGACCTTTCTCTCACTGAGGCCTTCTCCCACTGAGGTGAACTAACACTTAAGCCTTCTAATACTTGGGGCCCCCTCACACACTGAGGCCTTTCTCTCACTGAGGCCTTTCTCTCACTGAGGTGAACTAACACTGAAGCCTTCTCTCACTGAGGCCTTTCACTGAGGCCTTTCTCTCACTGAGGCCTTCTCCCACTGAGGTGAACTAACACCGAGGTCTTCTCATACTGAGGCCCCCCTCACACTCTGAGTTCTTCTCCCACTGAGGTGAACTAACACTGAGGTCTTCTCATACTGAGGCCCCCCTCACACTCTGAGGCCGTCTCCCACTGAGGTGAACTAACACTGAGGTCTTCTCATACTGAGGCCCCACTCACACTCTGAGGCCTTCTCCCACTGAGGCCTACTGACACACTGAGGCCCTACTCCCACAGAGACCTCTCTCAGCTTGAGTGCTGCTATGCTACAGGCACACCTGCTTATATTGAACTGCAACTTTTGCTGAGTTATTGTATCCATTTAACCCTTTTATTGCCTGGCTCACATTTTTGTAATTAAAAATACCTAATATTTAATATTTCGGACAGCTTTTCTCTCACAATGTTTCCTCAACCCTGTTCTTAACTATGAGTCCATTGTGAGTTGGATGTTTGTAACTTGGGGGACTGCCTGTATAATGGCATCCCCTTTCGCCTTCTGCTTTACCAAATGCTATGAAGCTATGTAACAAAATTTGGAGCTGTATCTCTGATGGGAATCTCTGACGTAACCCCAAAGCCACAATGCTCTGGATGCCCTGATAATCTTCTGACATCACTTCCTGCCCTTGTGTTATCTTGGGACGTTTCCAGCGGGCCCCCTTTATCTCTCCTTTGCAGCACATGTTTCACAAAGACCAAAAACCCGTCTCCTTTGCTAGTTTTTTGCTTTCCAATACCATTTGTGCTGTCTGGGTCCATGCACAAAAAGTTAATTTTTAAAAAATTATTTATTTATTTACTTTGCTTCTAGACCGCCTCTCTCAGCCCGAAGGCAACTCGAGGCGGTGTACAACAGCAAAAACTGCTCAGGACAAACATATCAACAATTATCAATACAATACAATTCCAACATATACAAATTAGCATTCAATGTTAAAAACACAATATCAGCGTCTCCTTAATTAAATTGACTTCCAATTGCATCGTCGTCATTCCTTAGGTCTCAATTTGACAATCATACTACATCTGCAAATGCCCAGTCAAATGGCCAGGTCTTAACCTTCCTGCGAAATGTCAGGAGGGAGGGGGCCGATCTGATGTCATTCGGAAGGGCGTTCCAAAGCCGAGGAGCCACCACTGAAAAGGCCCTGTGTCAGAGCTGGGAACGCTTAGCCTGGAAGAGGCTCAGAGCCCCAGTCTGCCTTGACCTGCTTTGACACTGGACATTGGGGAATCCCCAGGATGATGCAATCCTCTGGGGAAAGTGCTGGATCAGAACGGAAGTGATGTAACCTCCTCTGGACATTGGACACTGAATGGGAATATGCTGACTCAGAGGGGGATGAGGTCATATCCCTTGGACAGTGGGATTGCTGAGTCAGCAGGACATGATGCAACCTTCCCAGGATGTTGCAAGGGAAGGGAAGGAGGGGGTCGGGGAATATAAGGTGTGTTTGGGTGATGGGACACTGCTTTGGCTTTATAGGTGTTATACCTGCAATAAATCTGGTTGGATCGAGCCCTGCCTGAGCGTGATCTTTACGGAGAATTGAAGCGTTCTCACAGAAGCCAAAGCCCATTCCAACTTTCCCAGTATGGAGAGGTTGGAGGAAGAAGATTATTTGGACACTTGGAACCTTGCTCCAGATGAGGTCCGGCGAATGATGGAGTGGGAATGGACCACTATTGACCATGTGGGGTTCCCGGACGAGTCCAGAGAAGTGGGGCGTCGTGGCGCCCCTGGCTCAGGTGGACGAGCAGCCCAGAGAAGCAGGAAGACAGCGTATGTTTCCTCCTCAGGTGGGCTATGGCGGAGTTGAAGGTGCATCCAGAGAAATGGGGGCACGGGCCATCCGTGCTCCCATTCAGGTGGATTTCCGGAAGACCGGAGGGACCAGAGAAGCGGTATGGAGTGGCATGCCAGCTCAGGTGGACCCAGTGAGAAGTGTGAGTAAGGGGCCTGCGAGTGGGAGCGAGACCCCTGAACCGGCGTCCCCGACGGAGATGGATGTGATGAGATGCGGGGTGGAGGCGATGGAGCATACCTTCCGAAGGATATCGCGGAGGGAGCAGGAGGAATCCATGTGGGTGGCACCTGGAGGTGGAGACTTCACATGGCAGTCCTGGATGGATGGCGGAAGATCGGAAGCGCGTCCTAGATCTCCCATGGGAGTGTGGACCGAAGGGGGCCACCAGGTAAAAAAGACGGTTGGGTGGCCTCCAGTTCGAGAGAAGAGCCGTGTGGAGTTCTCACACCCTGTCTCGTCCCCACCAATCGCGCCTGCGAAGCAGGCGGGACCAAGAGGAGGACCTGTCCGGATGATCTTAAGCATCTTGAAGGTTCATAGGAAGAGATGCGTTCGGACAGGTAAGTTGGACCCGAACCGTTAAGGGCTTTAAAGGCCAAAGCTAGCACTTTCAATTGTGCCCGGTAGCAAACTGGTAGCCAGTGGAGCTGGCACAACAGAGGTGTTGTGCGCTCCCTGAGTGCCGCTCCTGTTATCAACCTGGCTGCTGTCCGTTGGACCAGTTGAAACTTCCGAGCAGTCTTCAAAGGCAGTCCCACGTAGAGGGCGTTGCAGTAATCTATACGGGATGTAACCAGAGCGTGGACTACCATGGCCAAGTCAGACTTCCCAAGGTACGGGCGCAGGTAATTTTAATGGAAATATCAAAGTAAATAAAAACAACATACACAGCGTACATATAAAAGCTAAAGAAAAGGTCCGACAGCTTGGAAGAAGAAGAAATCAAAAGGGGAAAGTAAAGGAAAAGGAAGAAAAACCAACTAACAAACACGAGTACTTCCATCCCTGCCAACATCCCACAAATCATAACAAGGAGAGTATTGTCTCCCTTATGGTTCTGCCCATAACCAATCTTCCTTTCATAACACCCTCAGATCTATTCTTCTAAATTAATCAACCAATCTACATTACATTTCTTTAAGTAATCTATAATCAAAATCCAATCTGTTTTCTTCATTTTGTTATTTTGAGCTAAGGCTTGTGTAGGACAAACCACCGTCATTATTTCTAAGGGTATTATTCTCCAGTCATCTGGCTTTGGAGTTTTTTATTGCCTCCATTTTCTTGCCAGGGTCATCCCAGTGCAGACCTGGGCATCTTGCGGCCCACGGGCTGGATGCGGCCCGCGGGCCGATGGTGGCCAGGCCGGGGTTCCCTCAAGGCTTCCCTCAAGAGAGAGAGGTGAACTCCCATTGGGGTGGCTACACGCAGAGCATGCCTTCACCCTCCTCCTCGCTTCACTTCCGCCTCGCGCACTCCCCCCCTCACTCTTGCCTGGCGCTCTTTCCCATCTTTTGTTTCCTGTCTTCCCTCCCTGTTTCCTTCTTTTTTTCCCTCCCTCTCTCTGTCTTTCCTTCCTTCCCCCTTTCCGTTTTATTCTTTCCCCCTTTCCACCACATGAACGCAAGAGGGCAGGAGGGGGAGAGGGGCGGGGACAAGGCCAGAGCATTGGGAGGGGGCGCGCGCTTCCATTCCCTCGTCGTCTTCCTCCTCTTCTCTTCTGCCTTTTTGGGCATATTGAGGATTCGTGCCAAGTTTGGTCCTGATCCATCATTTGAGTCCACAGTGCTCTCTGGATGTAGGTGAACTACAACTCCCAAACTCAAGGTAAATGCCCAGCACACCCTTTCAGTACTTTCTCTTGGTCTCATGAGAGTTCAGTGTGCCAAGTTTGGTTCAAGGTGGCTGAATGGCCATCTGAGAGGAATGCTTTGATTGTGTTTTTCCCTTATGGCAGAAGGAGGTTGGACTGGATGGCCCTTGGAGGTCTCCTCCTACTCTAGGAACCTGTTGTTGTTGTTATTAGCAGAGGCTGAATGAATATTATCATTATTATTATGAATAAATTCTGGGGCTTTTGATACTCACATTGAGTTGAATTCAGTCTTAAAATATATTATATGGCTCTCACTGAAATAAATTTCATAATATTTTGCTTTTATGGCTCTCTGAGTCCAAAAGGTTCCTGACCCCTGATATAATGAATCACAAATGATACAAATGTTCACATTTTGTTAACCATTGTTTTGTAAAATTTTAGTGAATAAATGACATTTCTCCTATGACAACCTCTCTTTTTCATTGCTCATAACATATACTCTTATCAGTCTTATTAATATATCAAAAACTCAATGTAGTTCTTTTTTATTATTATTAAAGAAATTCAATTGATATTATGTAGAACAGGGCTGTCCAACTTCTACCAGCCCAAGGGCTGGAATTCCGGTGACTGATCAGACCCTTGGCCCCTCCCTCCCTCCTACAACGTCAGCCAGGGCGGCAGAAGCGGCGATTTCTCCTGGTTCTGCCGCCCTGGCTGACGTTGTAGGAGGGAGGGCGAAGCTAAGGAGGGCTCCCTTGGCCCCTCCGTCCCTCCCACCTCCCACAGCATCAGCCAGGGCGGCAGAAGCGGCGATTTCTCCTGGTCCTGCTGCCCCTGGCTGACGTTGGCTGGAGGGAGGGCGAAGCTAAGGAGGGGCTCCCCTTGGCCCTCCCTCCCTCCCACAGCGTCAGCCAGGGCGGCAGAAGCGGCGATTTCTCCCGGTTTTGCCGCCTTGGCTGACGTTATGGAGGGAGGGCGGAGCTAGGGGGCTCCCTTGGCCCCTCCCTCCCTCCCACAGCGTCAGCCAGGGCGGCAGAAGCGGCGATTTCTCCTGGTTCTGCCGCCCTGGCTGACGTTGTAGGAGGGAGGGCGAAGCTAAGGAGGGCTCCCCTTGGCCCCTCCCTCCCTCCCACAGCGTCAGCCAGGGCGGCAGAAGCGGCGATTTCTCCCGGTTTTGCCGCCTGGGCGGACGTGGTAGGAGGGAGGCGGAGCTAGGGGCTTCCCTGGCCCCCCTCCCTCCCACAGCGTCAGCCAGGGCGGCAGAAGTGGCGATTTCTCCTGGTTCTGCCGCCCTGGCTGACGTTGAAGGAGGGAGGGCGAAGCAGGAAGGCTCCGCTTGGCCCCTCCCTCCCTCCCCACAGCGTCAGCCAGGGTGGCAGAAGCGGCGATTTCTCCCGGTTTTGCCGCCTTGGCTGACGTTGTAGGGGGAGGGCGGAGCTAAGGGGCTCCCTTGGCCCCTCCCTCCCTCCCACAGCGTCAGCCAGGGCGGCAGAAGTGGCGATTTCTCCTGGTTCTGCCGCCTTGGCTGACGTTATGAGGGAGGGGCGAAGCTAAGGAGGGCTCCCCTTGACCCCTCCCTCCCTCCCACAGCGTTAGCCAGGGCGGCAGAAGCGGCGATTTCTCCTGGTTTGCCGCCTTGGCTGACGATGTAGGAGGGAGGGCGGACCAACGGGGGGCCCCCCCTGGCCCCCCCCTCCCTCCCACAGAGTCAGCCAGGGCGGCAGAAGCGGCGATTTCTCCTGGTTCTGTCGCCTTGGCTGACGTTGTAGGAGGGAGGGCGGAGCCAAGGGGCTCCCTTGGCCCCTCCCTCCCTCCCACAGCGTCAGCCAGGGCGGCAGAAGCGGCGATTTCTCCTGGTTCTGCCGCCCTGGCTGACGTTGTAGGGAGGGAGGAGGGCTCCCCTTGGCCCCTCCCTCCCTCCCACAGCGTCAGCCAGGGCGGGGACGTTGTAGGAGGGAGGGCGGAGCTAAGGGGGGCTCCCCTTGGCCCCTCCCTCCCACAGCGTCAGGGTGGTAGAAGCGGCGCGCGCATGCGCACTTTTTGGGGGGATTTTTTTGGGAAATGTTTACTTTTTTCCAGGATTTAAAATTTTTTAATTTTTATTGCAGGAGGGTAGGGGGCCGGATCCAAGGAGCTGACAGGCCGCCTGTTGGACAGCCCTGATGTAGACTGTAGTTCAGCCTTTAGGTGCGGCCCTCCATAATATTTTTTGGCTCTCGTGTGGTCCCTTGGAAACAATAGTTGCCCACCCCTGTCCTAGCTGCAGTAATACAATAAATAAAAAGTTTTTTTCTGTATTCTTATCAATATTGAAATCAACAAGGCCTAGAAGTAGATAGTCTGGTTTCAGATCAAATTTCATATTTAGCACTCTTTGCATTTTCCTATGTATTTTTCCCCAATATCTTTTCACTTTTTTACAATTCCACCACATGTGAAAAAAAAAACCTGATTTCTTTTTGCATTTCCAACAGCCGTGGTTATACTTACGATTATATTTTACCATTTTTGTAGGGTTAAGATACCATTTATGAAATATTTTAGGCTATTTTCCTTAAGGTCATATGAATATGTGTATTTTAGATGTGTATTCCAGAATTTCTCCCACATATTTAGCGGTATATTGTGACCCAAATTCTGGGCCCATTAAATCATACAATTCTTGATTGATTCTTTCTCCGTTTGCCACTCCAACAATTTCCGATATAGAGCCGAGATTCTTACTCTTTTTAAATATTAATTTATCCCAATTTTTTTTGCTTTTGTTCAAATCCTTGTTATTTATCTTTTTATATATATTCTCATAAATGTGGCACAGCTGGCTGAGTGTCAGCTGCATAAGATCTCTACTGACCAGAAGGTCATGAATTCGAGGCCTACCCGGGTCGAGGTGAGCTCTCGACCTATTGTGTAGCCTGTTGTCGACCTTTGCACCCCGAAAGACAGTTGTATCTGTCAAGTAGGAAATTAAGGTACCACTTAGTGGGGAGGCTAAATTTAACTGATTTACGAGGCCATAAAAAGATCTCCAGAAAACACGCTGAGGAATGAAGGAGTGCGATAACTCCCCCTGGTGGCCAGATGTTAAATTGCCTCTGTCTGTCTTGTGTGTTTGTGTGCCTAAATGTAATGTGTACATTGTAATCTGCCCTGAGTCCCCTGCGGGGTGAGAAAGGTGGAATAGAAATGACGTACATAAATAAGTAAGGTGGGATCGAGAGCAGGGCCTCCCCGGAGGATCGTAAATTTTAAGGTGGGACATAAGGGGAGATATGTTCGGACAAATCAGCCCGAGCCATCCGTGCCATCCTTCCCCTCAGAGTCCGAAGGAAAAGCAGCGGCGGCGCCGGAGGCCGCTTCCTCCTTGCCCCGGCCAGCTCTTTCCCTCGTGCTTGCTCAAGTGTGTGTGTGTGAGAGAGAGAGCACAACAACGCAGGCAGAAAAGCAAACATCACAGGGAACATGTCTGTGTAAGAGGAGGGTGAACATTAGGAAGAACTTCCTGAGTGAGAGCTGTTCAGCAGTGGAACTCTCTGCCTTAGAGTGTGCTTCTGTCTGCCACTCCTGCCAGGATATCTATGTTGCGTTCATCGAAACAGGCTCAGGTTTCACACTGAGTGTATAAATACATTTAAAAACATATTAACTATATGTATTACTGTGTTAGAGTGTCATTTTGTGTCATTTTGGTTGGTGGTGTGCCCCAGGATTTTGCAAATGTAAAAAATGTGCCGCGGCTCCAAAAAGGTTGGGAAACACTAGTCTATGACATTGAATCTTTGCCTGTATATGTACATTATAATGCGCCCTGAGTCCCCTGCGGGGTGAGAAGGGCGGAATATAAATGATATAAATAAATAAATAAATTTGGGCGTATTGGAACCAATTAAAGGACTCGTCCAGTTCTTTTAATTCTGTCAAATCTTTTAAGATTAACTCATTTCCAATTTTCTTTAACATTTATTAACTAGCTTCACATTGATGCGCTGCTCAACCTTAGCGTCCCCTTGCCTCCTTTTTTTTTTTTTGCATTGGTAGAGCTTGCGGTTTTATCGGACTTGAGGCGCATCGGAATGGCTTCCCTTTGCTGAGTCAAGCGCCTCATCCTAGTTGGATCGGCTCCAATTGAGTGATAGATGAGCTCTTGAACAGAGGAAAATGTTTCCTAACCAGACCTATGCCACTTCAATGCTTCCAGCTGGGAGAATTCATGCATTTCCAGTTATTACATTGGTTGCGTTTGTCTGCTTTCCGTTCTTTACCCATGTATTCAGCTCCACGAAAAGCAAACACGGTGTTGCTTCCAACTTCCTGCTTGTTTTGCTGTTTTTGCTTCCTGTTGGCATACCTTTGTTAACAAAGACACGCATATTATCTTACGCTTCTAGTTTCCCCTTTTTCTTCTTGACTTTTCTCTCGTTTGTTAGCAGCCTTGACATAAGGAGGGAGGGGGAAGGGATGTGGCGAAATACTTACTTTATTTATTTATTTCACGACCTTTATATGCTGCCCTTCTCAACCCCGAAGGGGACTCGGTGCGGCTCACAAGCAAAATGCAAATACAACACACGATGTTATTGCCACAGCACAACACCAATATTACATATCACATTGTACCATAACATTATACTGCAATATTATTAGTAACTAGCTGTACCCGGCACGCGTTGCTGTGCCCTTTTTAGGAGATGCGAGAAAGTTCAATCATCCACGGTGTGCCCTCCTCTAAACTGCAGTTGGATGGAGTGTGGGTCATGGGGGCATGGTGTGCCAAGTTGGGTCTTTATTGGTCTTGGTTCTGGGCCACAGTGGTCTGTGGGGAATGATGGGTTTTGAAGTACTACAAATCCCGTTTTCCATGGTGGTACTTCAAGGCCCATCATGCATGGTCGGGGCTCTGTGTGCCAAGGTAGGTTACTGTAAATTCAGGCCATACACAATGTCCCATGAGCTGAGGCCTAGTTAGGAACAGCAAGTTAATGAAGCCTTACTGTCAATTCTGGCCATACACAATGTCCAATGAGCTGAGGCCTAGTCGGGAGAATCAAGTTAATGAAGTCTTACTGTCAATTCAGAGCGTAAACAGCTTCCCAGTAAGTGAGGGCTAGTTAGGGAAATCAAGTTAATGAAGCCTTACTGTCAATTTTGGGCGTGGTCTGTGATTTTTTTGGGGTGTAAATTTTCGGTTGGAAGTGATTTGGGTGTTTGTGTTGGGGATTGGCTCAGGCCTTTTCCTTATTCTGTTTTGGCAGTTTTTTATGGATCGGAATTTTCATGTTGGCTGGCCAGTGCAGCAGTTATGCAACCGCCCTTATTGGCAGCCAATCATGTTGTTCAGAATGTAGAGGCTGGGTGAGTCTTTGGCTGCCCGGAGGATGCTGGTAAATGTAGTTTTATTTTTACTCATTGTTTTGGGGGCCTTTTAGGTTTTGGGGGAAGGTTTCTTTGCTACAAACGTACCTTGCTTGAGGCCTATTTCTGTTGGCAAGTATTGTTTTTCTGCGTTGTAAGGTTTCTTTGTTTGAGGTATACATCACATGACGTGAACCCATTTATATAATAGATACATGTAACGTAAAATATACAATTATAATACCACATTGTTAGTAGTATTATTATATTGTATTACATTACATTATCAATATTATATGCATATACAATATTATACCATACCACATTATACTATATTATATCATATTATTATTAGTATTATATTGTGTTACATTACAACATTATCATTACCATATGCATATACAATATTATACCATACCACATTATACTATATTATACCTTATTAGTAGTATTATATTGTATTACATTACAACATTATCAATACTATGTGTATATATAATAATATACCATACCATATACTATATTATATCACATTAATATTAGTAGTATATTGTATTACATTACAACATTATCAATACTATATGTATATACAATATTCTACCATACTATATACTATATTATATCACATTAATATTAGTAGTATATTATACATTACAACATTATCAATATTATATGCATATACAATATTATACCATACCACATTATACTATATTATATAACCTTAATAGTAGTAGTATATTGTATTACTTTACAACATTATCAATACTATA
The DNA here is from genome assembly GCA_030556195.1 of Anolis apletophallus. Lineage (NCBI taxonomy): Eukaryota > Metazoa > Chordata > Lepidosauria > Squamata > Anolidae > Anolis > Anolis apletophallus. The sequence continues at coordinate 9,267,923 of JARBWK010000011.1, forward strand.
TGTATATACAATACTAGCTGTACCTGGCACGCATTGCTGTGCCCTTTTTAGGAGATGCGAGAAAGTCCAATCATCCACGGTGTGCCCTCCTCTAAACTGCAGTTGGATGGAGTGTGGGTCATGGGGGGCATGGTGTGCCAAATTGGGTCTTTATTGGTCTTGGTTCTGGGCCACAGTGGTCTGTGGGGAATGATGGGTTTTGAAGTACTACAAATCCCATTTTCCATGGTGGTACTTGAAGATAGGAACAGCAAGTTAATGAAGCCTTACTGTCAATTCTGGCCATACACAATGTCCAATGAGCTGAGGCCTAGTCGGGAGAATCAAGTTAATGAAGTCTTACTGTCAATTCAGAGCGTAAACAGCTTCCCAGTAAGTGAGGCCTAGTTAGGGAAATCAGGTTAATGAAGCCTTACTGTCAATTTAGAGCGTAAACAGCTTCCCAGTAAGTGAGGGCTAGTTAGGGAAATCAAGTTAATGAAGCCTTACTGTCAATTTTGGGCGTGGTCTGTGATGTTTTGGGGTGTAAATTTTTGGTTGGAAGTGATTTGGTTTTTTTGTTTTGGGGATTGGCTCAGGCCTTTTCCTTATTCTGTTTTGGCAGTTTAGTATGGATCGGAATTTTAATGTTGGCTGGCCAGTGCAGCAGTTATGCAAATCCGCCCTTATTGGCAGCCAATCATGTTATTCAGAATGTAGAGGCTGGGTGAGTCTTTGGCTGCCCCGGAGGATGCTGGTAAATGTAGTTTTATTTTTACTCGTTGTTTTGGGGCCATTTAGGTTTTGGGGGAAAGTTTCTTTGCTACAAACGTACCTTGCTTGAGGCCTATTTCTGTTGGCAAGTATTGTTTTTCTGCGTTGTATGGTTTCTTTGTTTGAGGTATACATCACATGACGTGAACCCATTTATATAATAGATTATACCATACCACATTATATTATACAATATCATATTATTAGTATTATGTTGTATTACATTACAACATTATAAATATTATATGTATACAATATTATACCATACCATATTATACTATATTACATCATATTAAAGTATAATACATTATATTATAAAATAATAACTCAAATTATTTATTTAAATAAAAATAATTTTATATATATATATATATATATATATATATATATATATAATTTGGTGTTTGTAGCAATGAAAAATAAATCTGGGAGATGTAGTCCTAAAGGTAACATTACCTCCGTTCTTTTACTTACTTAGGCGATCCCTCGTAGCTCGAGGATGATTTTCTTCCAGATATGGTGTCTTGGCAGTGGGTCCATAAGTGGCTGTAGACTCCTATTCTTGAGCTGCATGTTCTCCCGCAGTGAGGATATCAGTTTCCAGACAGAAGGCGGCCCTGGTCAGGGTTGGCTTGATGTGCCTTTTCCGAATTCTGCAGCACTGCTGGTCACAGCTGACCTCCAGCTAGAGCGCTCAGGGGACAGGGCTTCCCAGTTCTCGGTGTGTCTGCGCCACAGTTTTTGAGGTCGGCTTTAAGCCCATCTTTAAACTTCTTTCCCTGTCCACCAACATTCAATTTCTTATTACAGCAAGAGGGTGTCAGAGGGGTCATCTGAGACCATCAGAAAACACAGTATTTTCTGTTGGTTATGGGGGTTCTGTGTGGGAAGTTTGGCCCAATTCTATCCTTGGTGGGGCTCAGAATGCTCTTTGATTGTAGGTGAACTATACATCCCAGCAACTACAACACTCAAGTGTCAAGTCCTATTTTCCCCAAACTCCACCAGTGTTCACATTTGGGCATATTGAGCATTCGTGCCAAGTTTGACCCTGATCCATCATTGTTTGAGTCCCCAGTTCTCTCTGGATGTAGGTGAACTACAACTCCAAAACTCAAGGTCAATGCCCACCAAACCCTTCCAGTATTTTCTGTTGGTCGTGGGCGTTCTGTGTGTCAAATTTGGTTCAATTCTATTGTTAGTGGAGTTCAGAATGTGCTTTGATTGTAGGTGAACTATAAATCCCAGCAACTACCACTCCCAAATGGCAAAATCCAACCTCACCAGTATTCAAATGTGGGTATATTGGGTATTTGTACCAAATTTGGCCCAGTGAATGAAAATACAACCTGCATATCAGATATTTAAGATTCATAATAGTAGCAAAGTTATGAAGTAGCAACGAAAATAATGTTATGGTTGGGGGTCACCACAACATGAGGAACGGTATTAAGGGGTTGCGGCATTAGGAAGCGCCGTTACCTTCCTGCCAGAGCGGTATCCATTACGCCTAAGTTAAGAAATATTATTCTAGGGCTCTAGAGCAGGGGTGCTCACACTTTTTCAGCATGGGAGCTACCAAATGAAGAACCAAGTTTAAAAGATCACCCGGCGCACGTGTGCGCGCGCGCCCACTCCTGCTGCCACCTTCCATCCGCACGGGGCTTCTTTCTTTCTCAGAAATATAAACAATGGACATGCTAAAATACACCCAAGCACCCATTTCTCCCTCCCTGCCATTTTCCCACAGATATAATCAGGCAGAAAGTAAACAGAGAGACCTGGTAGCTGCAAAGCCATTTGTTTCTCAGAAATATAAAGAATGGGACATGCTAAAATACACACAGGCACCCATTTCTCCCTCCCTGGCATATATACACAGGTATTATTAGGCAGAAAGTAAGAAGACCGACCTTTGTGCTTCAATTTGGACAGGAAATGGCTCCCAAAGCGTCCTTTTTTCCTTCTCAGTCGTTGCTCCTCTTGGCGCGCCGCCTGCACGCTCCAAGCGCGCCTGAGACTCCAAGAGGGAGAATGGGCTCTTCTGCACATGCGCGGGCCAACTGAGCACCGCGTCATCCAACGCCGCCCTCCTCCTTTGCTCTGTGACGACGGAGAAGGAGGGAGGGGGAAAGCGGAAGAGCCAAAGAGGGAACGAGCGAGCGTGGATGCCATCGCGTCATCCACGCCGCCCCCTCTTTGGCCCTTCTGCATTCCTCCTCCCTCCGTCCTTCTCCGGCCGCTCACAGACGTCACAGAGCAAAGGAGGAAGGCAGCGTTGGATGACGCGGTGCTCAGCTGGCCCGCACGCATGCGCACAAGAGCCCACTCTCCCTCTTGAGTCTTGGGTGCGCTTGGAGCGTGCAGGGGTGCGTGAAGATGACCAACAGCGATTGACCTGGTCAGGGGCCTAAAGATCACCCGGACGAGGCCCAAAGATCACCCGGGTGATCGCGATCACCGTCCTGGGCACCCCTGCTCTAGAGCATGCCTGGGCAAACTTCGCCCCTCCTGGTGTTTTGGACTCCAACTTCCATAATTCCTAACAGCCGGTAGGCGCAGAAAGTGCCCATTCTCCCTCTTGGAGTCTTAGGCGCGTTGGGAGCGTGCAGGGTGCGTGAAGAGGACCAACAGCGATTGACCTGGTCAGGGGCCTAAAGATCACCCGGATGAGGCCCAAAGATCACCCGGGTGATCGCGATCACCGTCCTGGGCACCCCTGCTCTAGAGCATGCCTGGGCAAACTTCGCCCCTCCTGGTGTTTTGGACTCCAACTTCCATAATTCCTAACAGCTGGTAGGCTGTTAGGAATTGTGGGAGTTGGAGTCCAAAACACCGGGAGGGCCAAAGTTTGCCCGGGCCTGCTCTAGAGTCCTTTTGTGCTCCCCAGGTCTGTAAACCTCTTTGCAGCATACAGTACGCTATGTATCTTATCCCCAAGGTCTGCTACAACGAGGTCACCAATATACTTTGACGAGCCGGCTGAATGAATTGTTTCCTTTCTTCTGTCCGACCAGACATGTCATTACCACAAGGTCCATCTCTGTCTGACGCACAGAGAGAGAGCCTTTGGATCAAAAATTTCCCAGTTTTGGCTCGCAAGAAACATGAATCATCGCAAGAGCTGACACTGAAACATTTGTTGTGTGATGTTGTTTGGGTCAATGCCCACCAAACCCTTCTAGTGTTTTCTGTTGGTCGTGGGATTCCTGTGTGCCAAGTTTGGTTCAATTCCATCGTTGGTGGAGTTCAGAATGCTCTTTGATTGTAGGGGAACTATAAATCCCAGCAACTACAACTCCCAAATGCCAAGGTCTATTTTCCCCAAACTCCACCATTTGTTCACATTCGGGCATATTGAGTATTGGTGCCAATATTTATTTATTTATTTGTTTGTCACGTTTCTATACCGCCCCTCTCAGCCTGAAGGCGACTCGGGATGGTTTACACAGGCAGTCTCTGCCCTCAATACAACACAACAAGTCAACCCCCCCCCCCCCAGAAAAAAACATATAATAACAATTTAACAATTAAAAACATACAATTGCAGCCTCAGCGTCATGTTGAAATCAGTTTCCATCGCATCGTCGTCATTCCTTATATCCAATTGGCCTTATATTTCATCAACAAATGCCTGCTCAAACAGCCAGGTCTTGACTTTCTTGCGAAACGTCAGGAGGGAGGGGACCGACCTGATGTCTTTAGGGAGGGCGTTCCAAAGCCGAGGAGCCACCACTGAAAAGGCCCTGTCTCTCGTCCCCGCCAGTCGCGCCTGCGAAGAAGGCGGGACCAAGAGCAGGGCCTCTCCAGATGATCTTAAACATCTCGATGGTTCATAGGGAGAGATGCGTTCGGATAGGTAAGTAGGACCCGAACCGTTTAGGGCTTTAAAGGCTAAAGGCAGCACTTTGAATTGTGCCCGGTAGAAAAATGGCAGCCAGTGGAGCTGGCACAACAGAGGAGTTGTACGCTCTCTGAATGGCGCTCCTGTTATCAACCTGGCTGCTGTCTGTCAGACTAGTTGCAGCTTCTGAACAGTCTTCAAAGGCAACCCCACGAGAGAGCATTGCAGTAATCTAACGTGATGTAACCAGAGCATGGACCACCGTGGCCAAGTCAGACTTCTCAAGGTACGGGCGCAGCTGGCGCACAAGTTTTAACTGTGCAAATGCTCCCCTGGTCACCGCCGAAACCTGGGGTTCCAGGCTCAGCGATCACACCCAGACTGCGAACCTGCGTCTTCAGGGGGAGTGTAACCCCGTCCAACACAGGCTGTAACCCTATGCCCTGTTCGGCCTTTCAACTGACCAGGAGTGCCTCTGTCTTGTCTGGATTCAATTTCAATTTGTTCACCCTCATCCAGTCCGACACAGCGGCCAAGCACCGGTTCAGGACCTGAACAGCCTCCTTAGTAGCAGGTGGGAAGGAGTGACAGAGTTGCGTACAGATGACACCGCACTCCGAAACTCCGGATGACCTCCCCCAGCGGCTTCATGTAGATGTTAAACAACATGGGAGATAATATTGAACCCTGAGGAACCCCACAAGACAATGGTTGTGGGGTTGAACAGGTGTCTCCCAATAACACCTTCTGAGATCGGCCCTCCAGAAAGGACCGGAGCCACTGCAAGACAGTACCTCCAAGCCCCATCTCTGCGAGGCGTCACAGAAGGATACCGTGGTCAACGGTATCGAAGGCCGCTGAGAGGTCCAGCAGAACCAACAGGGACACGTTCCCCCTGTCAAGCTCCCGGCGTAGATCATCCACTAAGGCGACCAAGGCTGTCTCGGTACCATGTCCCCGGTCTAAAACCAGACTGTGCCGGATCCAGATAATCCACTCATATACACTCATTTTACGAGCTTTTTGACGAACCTAACCAGGCCTAGTAACCCAGAGCGTGGACCACTGCTCTGGTTACATGTTTGTAGTGAATCGACATCTCGAACCCCAACTCCGTTGAGAAAGGGACACCCAGCTGCAATGTTTCAGAGTTTGTTTTTCCTCGCTGTGTGTGTTTCCTTGACTCAGAAGGCGGTTCAAGGAGGGTGTTGCCTCCCCGTCGTCATCGTCGTCTGATGCAACATGTGCTGGGTATTGAGTTTACTCACCAGCCTTCTCCTCTCAAGCCTCCTTGTGGAAGCTTAGTAAGAGTTCACCCAGGCTGCGGAACAAGGCTCATTTGAGGGCCGAGAAGGAAAATATTTCGAATGCCTCCGACGTTGGCTGAAAACTATAAATACCCCTAAATAAGTGCTTTTCTTCATGTATATATGTTATTAATGCATTCCTTTCTCTCGTGTTGATGGGCAGCTCCTGCGCTAGGGATAGGGTTGCATAGAAAAGGCAGCAATATGAGTATCGTATTTCTTCCAACTGTAAGATGCCCATTGATCGTAGATGCACCCTCGTTTCAGTAGCATCAACAAACATATGTAAGGTTTTGGAAAACGCATTCATAACCTTTAGGAACTTTTAGAAAAGCGTGACTTTTCGGAGAAGAGCCAAAAACCCTTTAGAGCAGAACGTTCTCTTGTGGTATACAACCGGATGCAATTATTCAAAGCAGTGGTTTCAGTTGTTAGACTGAATAACCTGTTATCTCTGATCTATTAGGACAGTGTTTTTCAACCGCTGTGACGCCGCACAGTAGTGTTCCGTTTGGGAGCAGCTGCTGTGCCGCGAGAAAGCCTCTCCTCCCCTCTTTCCCCTGTGTCTTAAGCACGTGATCGTGCGGCAAGTGATGGAGTCTGCAGAGGCGCCGCTGAGCAAGCCGCAGTGCTTGGCCATGTTCGAGCTCAGCACCCGGCTCATCCTGCAAGGGCCCAACCCTTTCCAGCGGCAGGTGGGGCGGCAAGTGCTCGAGGCCTACGCCCGCCACCACCGTGCCGCCTTCTTCCCGTGAGACCTGGTGCTGGCCTTGCTCCGCGGCGGGGAGGAGGAGAAGGCCCGGCCTCGGCCTGCCTCCCCTCAGGTCTGGACGCCGCCGTGCTGGACTACATCCAGGGCAGGCTGCGGCTACTCATCAGCTGCCCGGCGGTGCTGGAGCTCTTCGCACTGCTGCAGGAGGAGACTACGCGGCTGGTGGGCAAGCGGCCCCCAGCCCCGCTTTGTGCCCACTGCTGCCTGGCTTCTTTCGGGACGATGGAGGCGCAGACCTGAGTAATCAATACCCGATAATCCGGAAAAGCATTGTGTCCTGGTGCAGCTGCAAACCAACACGGCGTGGCGACACCAGGACACAGCGCATTTCCGGATATCGGGTATTGATTACTCAGGTCTGCGCCTCCATCGCCCCCGAGAAGCCAGGCAGGCAGGAGGGAAAGGAGGAAGAGGGAGGGGCCTGGTCTGAAAGGGGGCGGGGCCCGGGTGGAGGCCACGCCCCAAGTGACCAGGTGTGCCACGGCTCAAAAAGGTTTGGGAAACACTGTTAGGAAAACAAAGATTTGCCAGTTCACAAAAACAGCAGAGCTTCAGCAGAGTGTTTTTCAATGCCCATGTATGTATGTATATATACATACGCGCACACACACAGACTAAACCGCTAAGTTACAGAGCTTGCTGACCAGAAGGTCGGCGGTTTCAATCTGTAGTACGGGTGAGCTCCTGTTTTAACCCGAGCTTTTGCCAGCCTAGTAGTTCAAAAGCATGCAAATGTGAGTAGATCAATATTATATTTATTATTATTCTCTATTAATTATTAAGGTTGGGAACCGCTCTTCTAGGAGACACTCGAGCCTTGGCCAAGGATAACTTTCTCCGCCGGCCGAACTCTTGGCAAGATTAGGTTTCGTGGGCTTACCTTTGGCTTGTAGGGCTTTTCCCCGGCTCTAATTCCCCCTTTTATCCCGTTCAGGGGATGGACCACAGGCAGCACAAACAAGATTACAGCCTCGGCTATGCAGACGGCAAGTGACCGTCTGGCTCCCACCCAGAGAGGAGCTTTATTTGCCCAGGAAGAAGGCTGCCAACTCCATTCAGTGCCTCTTACAAAAAGTGTGGACTACTTTATGGGGGCAAAGTTTACTTCGACTGACACCTCCCCCCCCCCCATTTTGCTGGTTACGTCATTGAATTAATAGGACAATATAGTTGGAAGGGCCATCCAGTCCAAACCCCATTGTTTTGCAGGAAGACACTGTCAAAATATTAAAAATTAACTAGGTATTTTTCATTACAAAAATGCGAATCACGCACTGAAAGGGTTAAATGGATGCAATGACTCAGCAAAAGCTGCCGTTCCATATAAGCAGGTGTGCCTGTAGCTTAGCAGCCGTCAGTCTGTGAGAGGTCTCTGTGGAAGAAGGACCTCAGTGTTAGTAGGCCTCAGTATGAATAGGCCTCAGTGTTAGTTCACCTCAGTGTGGGAAGGTGTCAGTGTGAGAGGGTCCTCAGTGTGAGAAGGCCTCAGGGTGTTAGTAGGCCTCAGGATAAGAAGGCCTCAGTGTTAGTTCATCTCAGTGTGAGAGGGCTCTCAGTGTGAGAAGGCCTCAGTGGGAGAAAGGCCTCAGAGTGTTAGTAGGCCTCAGTATGAATAGGCCTCAATGTTCACCTCGTGTGAGAGAGGTGTCAGTGTGAGAGGGCCCTCAGTGTGAGAAGGCCTCAGGGAAAAAGGCCTCAGAGTGTTAGTAGGCCTCAGTATGAATAGGCCTCAGTGTTAGTTCACCTCGGTGTGAGAGGTGTCAGTGTGAGAGGGCCCTCAGCGTGAGAAGGCCTCAATGGGAAAAAGGCCTCAGAGTGTTAGTAGGCCTCAGTATGAATAGGCCTCAGTGTTAGTTCACCTCAGTGTGAGAGAGGTGTCAGTGTTGAAGGGCCCTCAGTGGGAGAAGGCCTCAGTGGGAGAAAGGCCTCAGAATGTTAGTAGGCCTCAGTATGAATAGGCCTCAATGTTCACCTCGGTGTGAGAGAGGTGTCAGTGTGAGAGGGCCCTCAGTGTGAGAAGGCCTCCGTGGGAGAAAGGCCTCAGTATGAATAGGCCTCAGTGTTAGTTCACCTCGGTGTGAGAGAGGTGTCAGTGTGAGAGGGCCCTCAGTGTGAGAAGGCCTCAGTGGGAAAAAGGCCTCAGAGTGTTAGTAGGCCTCAGTATGAATAGGCCTCAGTGTTAGTTCACCTCAGTGTGAGAGAGGTGTCAGTGTTGGAGGGCCCTCAGTGTGAGAAGGCCTCACTGGGAGAAAGGCCTCAGAATGTTAGTAGGCCTCAGGAATAGGCCTCCGGTGTGAGAGAGGTGTCAGAAGGGCCCTCAGTGTGAGAAGGCCTCAGTAAAAAGGCCTCAGAGTGATAGTGGGCCTCAGTATGAATAGGCCTCAGTGTTAGTTCACCTCAGTGTGAGAGAGGTGTCAGTGTGAGAGGGCCCTCAGTGTGAGAAGGCCTCACTGGGAGAAAGGCCTCAGAGTGTTAGGAGAGGGTCCTCCGTGTGAGAAGGCCTCAGAGTGTTAGTAGGCCTCAGTATGAATAGGCCTCAGTGTTAGTTCACCTCAGTGTGAGAGAGGTGTCAGTGTGAGAGGGCCCTCAGTGGGAGAAGGCCTCAGAGTGTTAGTAGGCCTCAGTATGAATAGGCCTCAGTGTTAGTTCACCTCAGTGTGTGAGAGGTGTCAGTGTGAGAGAGTTCCCAGTGTGAGAAGGCCTCAATGGGAGAAAGGTCTCAGTATTAGTAAGCCTCAGTATGAATAGGCCTCAGTGTTCACCTCCGTGTGATAGAGGTGTCAGTGTGAGAAGGCCTCAGTGAGAGAAAGGCCTCAGAGTATTAGTAGGCCTCAGTATGAATAGGCCTCAGTGTTAGTTCACCTCCGAGTGATAGAGGTGTCAGTGTGAGAGGGTCCTCAGTGTGAGAAGGCCTCAGAGTGTTAGTAGGCCTCAGTATGAGAAGGCCTGATGTGAAAAGCTTTGGTGAGAGAAACCCCAGGTTGAACGCCATAGTGTGTGAGGCTTCAGTGTGAAGGCTTCTGTGTGTAAAAAGCTCCTGTGCAACTTCGGTGTGAGAAGAGGCTCTATGAGAGAAAAGCTGTTTATCTGCACGAGAAAGAAGCCCAGCGTGGAAGCTGTTCAAAGAAGGAAGTTTAAAGAACTCTAATTGGTTACTGTGCTGTACATTTATGAGGAGGGTCTTTTGTTTAATAAGCCCACTTGCCCAACAGACACAATCCAAACCTTCCTGACAGATGGCCATTCAGCTTCCAGAGTAGAACATGCCACCGGACTCCCAGGCAGCAGCATATTCCACTCCCAAACAACTCAAACTGTCAAGAAGTTCTGCCTTTTGTTTTATTTTATTTCCCTGCAATTGGCATCGATTGCTCTGTGTCCTAGTCTTCTACATCCGTGTTTTTCAACCTTTTTTGAGCTGCGGCACATTTTTTACATTTACAAAATCCTGGGGCACACCACCAACCAAAATGACACAAAATGACACTCTAACACAGTAATACATATAGTTAATATGTTTTTAAATGTATTTATACACTCAGTGTGAAACCTGAGCCTGTTTCGATGAACACAACATAGATATCCTGGCAGGAATGGCAGAAAGGCACAAACTTCCCACACAGAACTCCCATAACCAAGAGAAAATACTATAAGAGTTTGGTGGGCATTGACCTTGGGTTTTGGAGTTGTAGTTCACCTATATCCAGAGAGCACTGTGGACTGAAACAATGTTGGATCAGGACCAAACTTGGCATGAATACTCAATATGCCCAAATGTGAACACAGATGGAGTTTGGGGAAAATAGGCCTTGACATTTGGGAGTTACAGTTTCTGGGATTTATAGTTGACACACAATCAAAGAGCATCCTGAACTCTTGCAACAATGGAATTGAACCAAACTTGACATACTGAACTCTCTTTACCAACAGAAATTACTGAAGGGGTTTGCTTGGGTATTGACCTTGAGTTTGGAAGTTGTAGTTCACCTACTCCCAGAGAGCACTGTGGACTCAAAGAATGTTATGTTATGTTGTTTGTTTTCCATCCAGAATCACAATGTTAGAAGGTGGCTCGCCACTTTAAGGTCCCTAAAACAGGCATGGGAAAACTTTGGCCCTCTGGGTGCTTTGGACTTCAACTCCCACCATTCCTAACAGCCTGAGGCACTTTCCTGCTTAAGTGGCTGAGGGGGAAAAGGAAAAGGGCCTGAGGCTGCTAGGAATGGTGGGAGTTGGAGTCCAAAACACCTGGAAGGTCCAAGTTTGCCCATGCCAGCTTTCGACAGAGACCTCTTCCTCCCCCTTCCCCTTTGCGCCCTTTCTCCCCCCTCCTGCCAAACACTTACTTTTTCTTCTACGCTGCCACTTCTGCCGCCATTTTGATCCGAGGGGGCAGCGTGAGCGTGTTCAGGAGGGGAGGGAGGAAGACGTGACCCGTGCGGGCGCTACTGCGCAGACTCGCCCCACGTCTTCCTCCCTCCCCCCTCCCCTCCTGAACACGCTCACGCTGCCCCCTCGGATCAAAATGGCAGCAGCGTGAGCCAAGCAAGCAGAGCGAGGCTGGGAAGAAGGGAGCCCGAGTGGAGAAGAAAAAGTGTTCGGCAGGAGGGGGAAGAAAGGGTGTTGCAGGTTCCACTTTTCCATGGCATACCTGATGATCGCTCACAGCACACTAGTGTGCCATGGCACACTGGTTGGGAAACACTGCTTTAGAGGAAGGAATTGGCAAAACTACCTCCAAATATTCCTTGCCGACGTCAATAAGGGACATGAAAGCACATACAGATAGAGCGATGGTAAATACTTAGTTTTAAGACCTTTGTACTTCGAATCCTAGAGTTGGAAGAGACCCCAAGGGCCATCCAGACCAACCACTTTCTGCCATACAGGAAAAGCACAATCCAACCACTCCTGACAGATGGCCATTGGCTGAAGTTCCGTACTGACCGTAGCTCTTCAATGCACAATCCAGTAAGCTTCAGCAGCAAAGGCCTCATCTGTTGCCTGTTTATCTTTAGTTCAGACGCTCAAGGCTGAGAAACCCTGCTAACGTGGGGGGTGTTTTAAGGCTGGGTTCGCTCCAGACACAACATGGTTTTACCCACAGCTGCAGAAGATATCTGGGGTTGCCACGTTGGCCATCCAACAAAACAAAACTCCACAAAAGAGCAACACTTCTATCAGCCACGCAAAATAAAATATCACAAGTCAGAGTTGATTCGAAGGCACAGAACACATCTACTTCGCTGAATTACATAGTCCGTCCCGCTGGTTAAAAAGGAACACACTTTTCAACAGCACCAGCTGTTTGGTACAGCCGAAAACAGAACGAGTGACACCACAATTCTGGAAAGCCAGCTCGTTTCTGCCACGTCAATTTCCCCAAACTCTTTGGCAGGTGGCCTGTTAACCCTTTTCAAGCTTTGAAGCATATTTTTTTCCTACAGGTCTTTCTTCTTACTGTTTTCTACTCTCTTTTCCTGCTTCTATCTCTAAAAAAAACCCAAACGTAACAATACTATACAGTCCTAATGGCCTTCCAGCTTCAGACTAAAATCTTTTTCAGACCGATTAAGGTTTAAGACGAAGCCAGAGGGTGGTTCGTATTGTGTAGTTTAATAGATTAAATCTGTGAGTGTGTGTGTGTGTGTGTGTGTGTGTATATATACACTACCGTTCAAAAGTTTGGGGTCACCCAAACAATTTTGTGTTTTCCATGAAAAGTCACACTTATTCACCACCATGCGTTGTGAAATGAATAGAAGATAGAGTCAGGACATTGACAAGGTTAGAAATAATGATTTCTATTTGAAATAACATTGTTTTTACATCAAACTTTGCTTTCGTCAAAGAATCCTCCTTTTGCAGCAATGACAGCATTGCACACCTTTGGCATTCTAGCTGTTAATTTGTTGAGGTAAGCTTGAGAAATTGCACCCCACGCTTCTAGAAGCATCTCCCACAAGTGGGATTGGTTGGATGGGCACTTCTGGCGTACCATACGGTCAAGCTGCTCCCACAACAGCTCAATGGGGTTCAGATCTGGTGACTGCGCTGGCCACTCCATTACCGATAGAATACCAGCTGCCTGCTTCTTCTGTAAATAGTTCATGCACAATTTGGAGGTGTGTTTAGGGTCATTGGTAGGATGACATTGGCTCCAATCAAGCGCTGCCCACTGGGTATGGCATGGCGTTGCAAAATTGAGTGATAGCCTTCCTTATTCAGAATCCCTTTAACCCTGTACAAATCTCCCCCCTTATCAGCACCAAAGCAGCCCCAGACCATCACATGACCTCCACCATGCTTAACAGATGGCGTCAGGCCATTCTTCCAGCATCTTCTCATTTGTTCTGCGTCTCACAAACGTTCTTCTTTGTGACCCAAACACCTCAAACTTGGATTCACCCGTCCACAACACTTTTTTCCAGTCTTCCTCTGTCCAATGTCTGTGTTCTTTTGCCCATCTTAATCTTTTTCCTTTATTGGCCAGTCTCAGATATGGCTTTTCTTTGCCACTCTGCCCTGAAGGCCAAAATCCATAGCCGCCTCTTCACTGTAGACGTTGACACTGGTGTTTGGTGAGTACTATTTAATGAAGATGCCAGTTGGGTACGTGTGAGGCGTCTGTTTCTCAAACTAGAGACTCTAATGTGCTTATTTTCTTGCTTAGTTGTGCAACGCGGCCCTCCCACTTCTTTTCTACTTGTGTGTTGTCCTCTGAAGGGAGTAGTACACACCGTTGTAGGAAATCTTCAATTTCTTAGCAATTTCTCGCATGGAATAGCCTTCATTTCTAAGTACAAGAATAGACTGTCGAGTTTAAGATGAAAGTTCTCTTTTTCTGGCCATTTTGAGCGTTCTCTTGACCCCACAAATGTGATGCTCCAGAAACTCCATCTGCTCACAGGAAGGTCAGTTTTGTAGCTTCTGTAACGAGCTAGACTGTTTTCAGATGTGTGAACATGACTGCACAAGGGTTTTCTAATAATCAATTAGCCTTCTGAGCCAATGAGCAAACACATTGTACCATTAGAACACTGCAGTGATAGTTGCTGGAAATGGGCCTCTATACACCTATGTAGATCTTGCACCAAAAACCAGACATTCGCATAGAATAGTCATTTACCACATTAGTAATGTATAGAGTGTATTTGTTTAAAGTTAGGACTAGTTTAAAGTGATCTTCATTGAAAAGTACAGTGCTTTTCCATCAAAAATAAGGACATTTCAATGTTACCCCAAACTTTTGAACGGTAGTGT
>JARBWK010000011.1:9286861-9641861 GCA_030556195.1 Anolis apletophallus
AAGCTGTGGTACAGCTAAAGCTGGTGGGGAGGGGAGGGGCCTGGCTCGCTTGGCTCCGCCCCCTCCACCCCTGGCTGGAGCTGTACCACAGCTTCTCCAGGGCAGAGGGGGTATGCCAAGCCAGTGATGGTTAGGTATGCCGCCACTGGCTTGGCATACCCCGCTCTGCCCTGGAGAAGCTGTGGTACAGCTAAAGCTGGTGGGGAGGGGCGGGGCCTGGCTCCGCTTGGCTCCGCCCCTCCACCCCTGGCTGGGCTCTACCACAGCTTCTCAGGGCAGAGGGGGGTATGCCAAGCCAGTGATGGTTAGCTATGCCACCACTGGCTTGGCATACCCCGCTCTGCCCTGGAGAAGCTGTGGTACAGCTAAAGCTGGTGGGGAGGGGGCGGGTCCTGGCTCCGCTTGGCTCTGCCCCCTCCTCCCCCTGGCTGGAGCTCTACCACAGCTTCTCCCGGGCAGAGGGGGGTATGCCAAGCCAGTGATGGTTAGCTATGCCGCCACTGGCTTGGCATACCCCGCTCTGCCCGGGAGAAGCTGTGGTACAGCTAAAGCTGGTGGGGAGGAGGGGGGGCTGGCTCCGCCCCTCCACCCCCTGGCTGGAGCTCTACCACAGCTTCTCCAGGGCAGAGGGGTATGCCAAGCCAGTGATGGTTAGGTATGCCGCCACTGGCTTGGCATACCCCGCTCTGCCCTGGAGAAGCTGTGGTACAGCTAAAGCTGGTGGGGAGGGGGCGGGGCCTGGCTCCGCTTGGCTCCGCCCCCTCCACCCCCTGGCTGGAGCTCTACCACAGCTTCTCCAGGGCAGAGGGGGGTATGCCAAGCCAGTGATGGTTAGCTATGCCACCACTGGCTTGGCATACCCCGCTCTGCCCTGGAGAAGCTGGGGTACAGCTCCAGCTGGTGGGGAGGGGCGGGGCTGGCCCGCTTGGCCCGCCCCCTCCTCCCCCTGGCTGGAGCTCTACCACAGCTTCTCCCGGGCAGAGGGGGGTATGCCAAGCCAGTGATGGTTAGCTATGCCGCCACTGGCTTGGCATACCCCGCTCTGCCCGGGAGAAGCTGTGGTACAGCTAAAGCTGGTGGGCCTGGCTCTGCTTGGCTCCGCCCCCTGGCTGGAGCTGTACCACAGCTTCTCCAGGGCAGAGGGGGGTATGCCAAGCCAGTGCTGGTTAGCTATGCCACCACTGGCTTGGCATACCCCGCTCTGCCCTGGAGAAGCTGTGGTACAGCTAAAGCTGGTGGGGAGGGGGCGGGGCCTGGCTCCGCTTGGCTCCGCCCCCTGGCTGGAGCTCTACCACAGCTTCTCCAGGGCAGAGGGGGGTATGCCAAGTTAGTGTTGGCATAGCTAGCCACCACTGGCTTCGTAATACCCTCCTCTACTCTTCTCAAGGTTGCAGAAGCTGTGGTAGAGCTAAAGCCGGTGAGGCGGGGGCGGGGCGTGGCGCGGCTTGGCTCCGCCCCCTCTAGAAGTGCCGCATCAGCTGGGATCGACTCCAGATGGCCTCAGGATCGACCAGTCGATCGCGATCGACGTCCTGAGCACCCCTGTTCTAAGTGGCCAGCTACCGGTCAAAGGACGTTTACTACAATGACAAGTTCTTTAACTTTTCTTATGTTTACAACCATGTTCTCGGTTCAGTTCTGACACGATCAATAAATAACGCAAGATATATATTTACGGCTGATATATCCAAATTGGAGATGTGGCCTGTCCTTGCAGCTGGTCCTCCTGGGTATTTTCTGTTTTGTGACCCTGGGAAACCTGTAATTGGAGATCCCGGGGTGGAGCGGACTGAACCGGGACGCCTTTAGCATTCAGAGAAAGGCAGATGTTCTCTCTCCTTGAAGATCAAAAGCCAAAAGGAAACGGCGATGAGTTTTTCTCTCGGCCACTGGCATCTGTTGATTCCTATCCGCCTCTCCCAGCACCTGCTTATTGAAATCCCTCTTCCCCGCCCTTGTCGTCCAAAAGACTTATTTATCCTCTGGTTACAAAACCAAATCCGAACACGGTTAATGTTTCCTTACCTTTGCGAGTTTTTTTGGTGATTAACTGGTGCTTTTTTTTTCTCCTCGTGTGGCAGGTTAATCTTCTCAAGGGCTTGGACAAAGCCAACGTGGCTTAATTTTTAATAGCCTTGTTCCATGAACAAAGGCAGCTCCGAGGAAAGCGAAGGAGAGAGAGAGAGCCAAACAAGGTCTCCTTTCGCCTGCATTTAATTGACCCATTTTGAAATGTTAGCTTCGACTTTGTATTCCATAATCTCTTAACATTTCACAGATGAGAAACTATGTCCAAAGCAGTGTTTCCCAACCTTTTTTGAGCCGCGGCACACTTTTAACATTAAAAAAATCCAGGGGCACACCACCAACCAAAATGACACTCTAACACAGTAAAGAACGGCTGGGGGTTGGTGGCCTGCTGGGAGCAGCTGCTGGGAGTGCCGAAGCCGGGGAGGGGTGGAGCCAGGCGGAGCCATGCCCCGTCCCTACTCCCGGCTTCACCTCTCCCAGCAGCTGCTCCAGCCTTGTGGGGGCAGAGCCAAGCCAGCGGGGGCAGAGCCAGCACAATGCTGGCTTGGCACTGTCCCCTCAAGGCTGGAGCAGCTGCTGGGAGTGCCGAAACCGGGGGAGGGAACAGAGCCAGGCCGCGCCATGCCCAACCCCTCCCCCCAGCTTCAGCTCTCCTACAGGTCGCGTCATGCCCCGCCCCCCAGCTTCAGCTCTCCTACAGAGGAGGAGCATGAGCGGTGGACGGGCTTCAGTGGGCGGGACTCCTCCATACGGCTTCAGCAAGCGAGGGGCGCGAGAGTCATGGCGGATTGGAGGCTGGCTGGGGAAACAGCCGAAGGAGGCGGCGCCCCGGTCCCTTCTTCTTTTTCTTCGCCACTGCCTGGCCCTTCCTCCTCCCCCAAGCAGCAGGAGTTCAGCAGGAGGAGGAGGAAGGGGGCAGAGAGCTTTTCTCGCGGCACAGCAGGAGATCCGTCACGGCACACTAGTGTGCCACGGCACACTGGTTGAGAAAGACTGGTCCAAAGCACCATCACAGGGCTGCCCAGGAAGTCGATCGTGATCGACCAGGCAATCCTGGGACCGAAGGAGGTCGACCCCAGCCGGATGGCCAGTGGTGGCATAGCTAGCACAAGGCTGGCTTCGCATTACCATCCTCAAGCCTGGAGAAGCTGCTGGGAGCTCCAAAGCCAGAGGGGGCGGGGCGGGGCTTTGTGCGGCTTGGCTCCGCCCCTCTCTGGCTGCCGCTCTACCAGCAGCTTCTCCAGGCTTGAGGATGGCAGTGCCAAGCCAGCCTTGTGCTAGCTATGTCACTACTGGCTTGGCAAAGGTGCTAGCTATGCCACCACTGGCTTGGCATTGCCATCCTCAAGCCTGGAGAAGCTGCTAGAGCTCCAAAGCCAGGGGCGGGGTTTGGCGTGGCCTGGCTCCGCCCCTCTGGCTTCCGCTCTACCAGCAGCTTCTCCAGGCTTGAGGATGGCAGTGCCAAGCCAGCCTTGTGCTCGCTATGCCACCACTGGCTTGGCATTGCCATCCTCAAGCCTGGAGAAGCTGCTAGGAGCTCCAAAGCCAGGGGGCGGGGTTTGGCGTGGCCTGGCTCCGCCCCCTCTGGCTTCCGCTCTACCAGCAGCTTCTCCAGGCTTGAGGATGGCAGTGCCAAGCCAGCCTTGTGCTAGCTATGTCACTACTGGCTTGGCTTTGCCACACTCAAGCCTGGAGAAGTTCCTAGGAGCTCCAAAGCCAGGGGGCGGGGCTTGGCACAGCCTGGCTCCACCCCCTCTGGCTTCTGCTCTACCAGCAGCTTCTCCAGGCTTAAGGATGGCAGTGCCAAGCCAGCCTTGTGCTAGCTATGCCACCACTAGCTTGGCATTGCCATCCTCAAGCCTGGAGAAGCTGCTGGGAGCGCCAGAGGGGAGGGGGAGGGGCTTGGTGGGGCTTGGCTCCTCCCCCTCTGGCTTCAGCTCTAGGGGCGGAGCCAGGCCGCACCAAGCCCCGTCCCCTCCCCTCTCCAGCCTTGAGGAGGTAGGTAGATCTTTTTGACTTGGTTTTTTCGACGAAGATCAGTAGTGGAAGTAGGATTAGCACTATAGAACTATGAAGATAGATAGGGCACATCCACTCTAAAGTGACAGTGATTAGCTTTCACACTGTCTCAAACCAATTTTAGTTACCAGATGAGGATGAATTGATCATGTGATTATCTGACTATATTATATTACATTTTATCCTACTATATTTTATTTCATTCTGTTTTATTGGTGTAATACATATTGATATGACTGATGGTCTCTCAATAAAGATTCATTCATTCATTCATTCGACTTGGTTTTATTATAAGTAGCTCGCATGCTGAAAAAGTGTGGGCACCCCTGCACCATCAGAAGGGGAGGGCAAGATGGCAGAAAGGCGTCAATAAGGAAGAACACACTGCCGTGGTCTGCTTTTGCCTGAGTCTGCTGGGAAGTTAATTGAGTGCAAATTATCTTGTTTGCAGCAGTTGAAACAAATTAAGGGCGAAGTGGGAGGTAGAGAGAGAAACTGGGACATATTGAAAGCGGTTGTTGTACTCCAGGACTGGGAACACCTCTGTGCTTAACAGGCCTGGGCAATCATGGTCCTAAATCAAGGGTGGGCAGCCTATGGCCCGCGGGCCATATCCGGCTCGTCAGCTGGTTCTGTGCGGCCCGGGAGAAGGGCGTCGGGGGCGGGGCCAAGAGGAAGGCGTACCGCTGCCGCCATCCGATTGCGGGCTCTGTGGGGCCTGTGTTGGCAGACAGGCGAGGAGCAGTGGCTTTGGAGTGCTCGCCATCCCGCGTCACTCACAGGACACACACACCACGCGCCCTCTCGCCTCACCCGCGCACCCGTTTGCCCTCTCACTTACTCTGGCTCTGCCAGCGCCAGCAAGGCCAGGCAGGGGAGCTTGCGGCGCTGGGAGAGCCGGGCAGGTGAGAGGGCGTGCGGGCGGGGCGAATGGCGGGCAAGGCAAACGGCGGGCGGGCAAGGCGAGCGAGCGGGGCGAGAGGGCGAGGCAGGCAGGCAAGCAGAGCGACCGACAGAGAGGGAGGGAGCGGGGAGAAGAGGAGGAGGTCACGGAGGGAGGGAGCGCCGCCGCTGCTGCCGAGCATCCTTAATAAGTGAACTATACATCCCAGCAACTCCAACTCCCAAATGTCTATTTTCCCCAAATTTCCCCAGTGTTCACATTTGGGCATATTGAGGATTCGTGCCAAGTTTGGTCCCGAGTTTCCCATCCTTTCAATGGGGTTTGATCTCTTCCTTTTCCGTCACAAATCTCAAAGGCTCGCTGTCAGGAGGTTTTTAGAAAGGTGGGGCCAGGAAGTCATCGAGAGGGAAGGGACCCCAGGGCCATCCAGCCCAACCCCCAGGGATACACAATCAAAGCACCCCTGACTGATGGTCATCAAGCCTCTGCATCAAACTCTCCACAGAAGGGGACTACAAGGAAACATTACTTTATTTTAGTGGTTTTTATTATTATCGTATAATTTTATCATGATAATATAATATAATAAATAATATAATGTTGTATTATATTATAATTTCAATACATTATAATGTCTATATATATACAATATAATATAATAATTATGATATCAATACTAATAATATATGAATATTTCTTGATATATTAATTTGTTAATATTAATGATGTGTAATATATAGTAAATATAGTAAGTGAATAAATAAATAAATTATGTAGATTAGCATGTAGTTCAGCCTTTAGGTGCGGACCTCCATAATATTTTTTGGCTCTCGTGTGGCCCCTTGGAAAAAATAATTGCCCACCCCTGTTCTAAATGGTTCTAAATTACTTACAACAGTGTTTCCCAACCAGTGTGCCGTGGCACACTAGTGTGCCGTGAGAGATCATCAGGTGTGCCGTGGGAAATTGGAGCCTCCAATCCCCTTTCTTCCCCCTCCTGCCGAACACTTTTTCTTCTCCACTCGGCTCCCTTCTTCCCAGCCTCGCTCTATGACTTTATGACAGGGGATTCTGTCATAAAGTTTTCCCATGCCTGTTTTAGGGACCTTAAAGTGGTGAGCCTCCTTCCAACATTGTGATTCTGGATAGAAAACAAACAACAACATAACATAACATTGTTTGAACCCACAGTGTTCTCTGGGTGCAGGTGAACTACAACTTCCAAACTCAAGGTCAATTCCCAAGCAAACCCTTTCAGTACTTCCTGTTGGTAATGAGAGTTCAATATGCCAAGTTTGGTTCAATTCCATTGTTGCAAGAGCTCAGGATACTCTTTGATTTTGTGTTAACTATAAATCCCAGAAACTGTAACTCCCAAATGTCAAGGCCTATTTTCCCCAAACTCCATCTGTGTTCACATTTGGGCATATTGAGTATTTATGCCAAGTTTGGTCCTGATCCAACATTGATGAGTCCACACTGCTCTCTGGATATAGGTGAACTACAACTCCAAAACTCAAGGTCAATGCCCACCAAACTCTTATAGTATTTTCTCTTGGTTATGGGAGTTCTGTGTGGGAAGTTTGATTCCATTCCCTCATTGGTGGAGTTCAGAGTGCTCTTTGATTGCAGGTGAACTATAACTCCCAGCTGTTGAGCAAGACCTTTGTGTGTGTCTTTCTGTCATTCCTGCCAGGATATCTATGTTGTGTTCATTAAAACAGGCCCAGGTTTCACACTGAGTGTATAAATACATTTAAAAACATATTAACTATATGTATTACTGTGTTAGAGGGTCATTTTGTGTCATTTTGGTTGGTGGTGTGCCCCAGAAAGTGTGCCGGGGCTCAAAAAAGGTTGGGAAACACTGACTTACAAAACTAAAATTCTGGTGGTGAACACTAGATGGCGCTGGTGCTTTGCTTCTACAGGGACTCTGTAGTTCTGGTGGTGAACACTAGATGGCGCTGGTGCTTTGCTTCTACAGGAACTCTCTTCCCTCGCCATTGCAAGTGTGGTTGTTGGGGACGAGGGAGAGAGGCTTCTCGGTGGTGGCCCCTTGGCTCTGGAACTCCCTCCCTCTGAAACTTTGTCTTCTTTTCGGAGTCAACTAAAAACCTGGACATTCCAGTGTGCTTTCGATTAAGCAGCTCACTAGTAATGTTTCCTGTCCCCATTGAATATAGCACTTTATTCTGGTCCTCATATGAGCTACCTCAACACGTTTTATGATCGGAATTTCCGCCCAATCTACTGACACGTCGCGCTTTTTTTATGCTCCTGTAAAATGTATCGCACCCATTGAAGTTGTATCTCACCTAACTTTCCTTTTAGCCATATTGCTTTTATGTTGCGTATTGTATGTTGTTATTGCTTTTACTGATGTTTTTAATTGTGTTTTTTGTTGTTTTAATTGTCTTCGGGCTCGTCCCTTGTAAGCCGCCCCGAGTCCCCAAGGGGAGATGGTTGGCGGGGTATAAAAATAAAGTTGTTGTTATTATTATTGATGCCACTAACACTGCGTTTTCCTCTTTGTGTCTCTCTTTCTGCAGTACACAACCACGTACAGGCCGCTGATAATTAAGAAGAATATAACGGTGGAAGTGGGTGTCATCAATGAAACTTCCATAGAGGTCAAGGTAAGGAGAAAGAGATATTTGGGTGCCGTCCAGCCTCTGTTTCAAAACGTCCCAGAGAAGGAGACTCCACCAGACTCTTTTAAGTTTTCCCTTCCTAAAAAGCACTCGCTGGGTCTTTCTGTTCCTGTGGTCCAGGGAGTTGTCGCGGAAGGAGACAATAACGACGCTGCCTGTGGGTGAGGCGCGGGCATGTGCCCTTGTGCCTCAATCGGTGGCGCTACAACCAGAAAAGGAGAGTAAAAGGGAGTGAGTGAACGCATGGGTCCGCTGTTGGTTCCATTTTTCAGTGTTCGCAGTCCGCTTTTCCATTCGGGTGGGAGATTATTTCACTGGGGAGTCATGCTGCAGTTTCACCTTTAAATTGTGCTACTGTATACTGTACATACTCAAATAGAAGCCTAGTTTTCAGACCCTTTTTAGGCTGAAAAACTCCCCATAGCTTATACTTGAGCCAAGGTTATTATTTTACTCTGTTATTGTTTTATTACATTTATTATTTTACTCTAATTATTATTACTATTATATTTACATTATTTTACTCTTATTATACTGTATTTATTATTGTTTTATTACATTTATTACTTTACTCTAATTATTATTATTACTATTATTAGTATATTTAAATTATTTTACTCTATTATACTGTATTTATTATTGTTTTATTACATTTATTATTTTAGTCTAAGTATTACTATTATTATATTTACATTATTATACTCTATTATGCTGTATTTATTATTGTTTTTACATTTATTATTTTACTCTAATTATTATTACTATTATTATGTTTACATTTTTACTCTATTATTATACAGTATTATTGTTTTATTACATTTATTATTTTACTCATTATATTTATTATATTTACATTATTTTACTGTTATTATACTGTATTTTTGTTTTATTACATTTATTATTGTACTCTAATTGTTATTATTACTATTATTACATTTACATTATTTTACTCTATTATTATACTTTATTTATTTTTGTTTTATTACATTTATTATTTTACTCCAATTATTATTACTATTCTTATATTTACATTATTTTACTCTATTATTATACTGTATTTATTATTGTTTCATTACATTCATTATTTTACTCTAATTATTACTTTTAGTATATTTACATTATTTTACTCTATTGCACTGTATTATTGTTTTATTACATTTATTATTTTAATCTAATTATTATTACTACTATTATTATATTTACATTATTTTACTCATTATTATTATTACCTTTATTATTTTACTCTATTATTATTGGAAAGATACGTAAGCACATTTCCATTGAAGAAGGTGAGAATAATGGTTGTATCAGAGTTGAACAGTCTTAATCTTAAATTACAGTTTTATGTACAGTAAATATTCAAAAGCATTTAATCTGATGCCTCAATTAATATAATTTTATTGGTATCTATTTTTATTTTGTAATTTACCAGTAGCTGCTGCATTTCCCATCTTGGGCTTATACTCTATTCAATACGTTTTCCCAGTTTTTTGTGGTATAATTAGGTGCCTCGGCTTATATTCGAGTATATACGGTAATTAGAGAGAAGCAGGTGTGTGTGTGCTTGTGCAAAGCCCTCTGAAGGGAAGCCTTGTGTGCGTAGACAGCTGATCTCTCGCCTCCTGTTTGTTCAGATCCCGTTGGGCAAAGAGGTGGAAGGGATGAACATCTTGGGCCTGGTGGTCTTCGCCATCGTCTTTGGGATCGCTTTGAGGAAACTCGGGCCCGAAGGAGAGAACCTGATCAAGTTCTTCAACTCCTTCAATGAAGCCACCATGATCTTGGTCACCTGGATCATGTGGTAAGGAGTCTCTGACCATGTTTGGGAAACACTAAAAATCTCACAGGAAAAGGCTGCTGGCGGGTCAGGTTGGGAGAAGGTTGCTGGAAAACAATTACAGCCATGTGACCCCTGAAGCCCACTTTTGTTGCCCATGAAACCTCAGTGTCATTTGCAAGCAGTTTTTGCCCCAAACCATATTGGTTTTTTTTTTTATTTCGTGTCAAACACATTGCATAAGTAAGTATAAAACTGATAAAAATAGAAGGAGCACAAACGGCGAATAGGCCTGGGCAATCATGGTTCTCAATGGTTCTAAAGTACTTACAAAACTAAAGTTCTGGTGGTGAACACTAGGTGGCGCTGGTGCTTTGCTTCTACAGTGTTGTTGAAGTTCTGGTGGTGAACACTAGGTGGCAGTAGTGCTTTCCTTCTACAGTGTTGTTGAAGTTCTGGTGGTGAACACTAGGTGGCGGTAGTGCTTTCCTTCTACAGTGTTGCTAAAGTTCTGGTGGTGAACACTAGGTGGCGGTAGTGCTTTCCTTCTGCAGTGTTGCTAAAGTTCTGGTGGCGAACATTTCAGAACTCTAACAAAACACGCATGTTTAACCCGGTTTGGATGGGGATGAGTTCCTTCCGCGTCAGAACCAGGGCGACAGACGTGTTTGACCCAGTTCGGATGTGGCTGTCGCCCCAGTTGTGGCGCGGAGGGAAGGACATCTGCCTCCAAACTGGGTTAAAAAGCTAATGAGGGGAAAGCACCTCGGGAGGGGCGGGAATCTAATGCTGATTCCTTTCCGGAAATGGCAAATTCACTTCCGAGTTGCTTACTTCGCTTCAAAACTGCTTCAAAAGTGAATTTACCGTATATTCCAGGGTACTAGATGATTTTTTAACCCTGAAAAATCTTATTAAAAGTTGGGGATTGTTTAGTACGCCAGATATAAAATTGAAAAACCTAAAAATAATTATAATAAAATAATAAAATTAAACTACCGTGTCTTGGGAGGAGGAGGATGGCGGAGGATGGGCACAGGGAGGAGGAGCGGCAGGCTGTATTGCCATGGAGACAGCCTGCTGGACTGTCCCCGCGGCCCCGCTCGCCTTGGGATGGCGACGCGATGTGAAGGGGATCCTTCTTACCTACATGCGTGCCCGCACAGTATTGAAGGCATTTGGAAGAAAGGGGCGAAGCATCCTCCTTGCCTGCCCGCGCACCAACACCAAGCGCTCTCTCTCTCTCTCGATCTCCTTGCCGCCGCTTTCGCCAAGTAGGAAGTCGCCATCCAAAGGCTGCGTACATGGGATGGGCTTGCTGTGCACGCATGCAGCAGGAAGCGCCTTCTGATGGCGACTTCCTGTTTGGCGAAAGCGACGGCGAGATTGAGAGAATGCGCACTTTGTGTTGGCTTGCGGGCAGAAAGGAGGATGCTTCACCCCTTTCTTCCCAATCCCGTCAATATTGTGTTGGCGAGCGGGGAGGCAAGAAGGATCCCGTTCACGTCGCGTCACCATCCCAAGGCAAGCGGGGCTGCGGGGACTGTCCATGGCAATATGGCCTGCCGCTCCTCTCAGACCCTCTGCTATGGCGTCCAGGGAGGGAGGAAAGAGAGCAGATCACCCCCAGCCATCACCATGGAATCGGAGTCGTCTTAAATGGCGACTATATCCCTAACTCTGTATTTTTTGTTTAAAATTTGGGGGGTCATCTTATACCCCCAGTCGTCTAGTACCCGAATTTATTCCGATTTTACAAGTATTCCGATGAACCTACCCAGGCCTATTAATTATACTTGAGGTTTCTTCAGCTGTCCTTTTCCACAATCTTGATAGGAAGTGACATATCATTTCTTCCTGTCGCCATTTTGAGAAAGATTGTGGCTTGATGTGAGGAGGTGACCATTGGCCCCACTCGCTCGCCCAGCCTTTCTGTAAACCGCACGGATCTGGTGATCAGGACTTCATGTACTTTGTTCTAAAACTATTAGTTGCTTCCTCCCCTCCTCACACACACACACACACAGAGTTGGATTTGTCATGCCAAGGAGTCAGCCTCCAACCTCAGGCAAAAGCTGGATTTTGGAGAGCCGGATATGTTACGCTAATGAGGATTAACGGCAGCATGACTTGGCTCCCTGCGTACCACTCCCCCTGAAGACGCAGGTTCGCAGTTTGGGTGTGATCCTGGACTCATCGCTGAGCCTGGAGCCCCAGGTTTCGGCGGTGACCAGGGGAGCATTTGCACAGTTAAAACTTGTGCGCCAGCTGCGCCCGTACCTTGAGAAGTCTGACTTGGCCACGGTGGTCCATACTCTGGTTAGATCCCGTATAGAATACTGCAATGCTCTCTACGTGGGGTTGCCTTTGAAGACTGTTCGGAAGCTGCAACTAGTCCAACGGACAGCAGCCAGGTTCATAACAGGAGCGCCATTCAGAGAGCGTACAACTCCTCTGTTGTGCCAGCTCCACTGGCTGCCATTTTTCTACCGGGCACAATTCAAAGTGCTGGCTTTAGCCTTTAAAGCCCTAAACGGTTCGGGTCCAACTTACCTGTCCGAACGCATCTCTCCCTATGAGCCATCGAGATGTTTAAGATCATCTGGAGAGGCCCTGCTCTCGGTCCCGCATGCTTCGCAGGCGCGACTGGCGGGGACGAGAGACAGGGCCTTTTCAGTGGTGGCTCCTCGGCTTTGGAACTCCCTCCCTAAAGACATCAGATCGGCCCCCTCCCTCCTGACGTTTCGCAAGAAAGTCAAGACCTGGTTATTTGAGCAGGCATTTGTTGATGAAATGTAAGGCTTAATTGGATATAAGGAATGACGACGATGTGATGGAAACTGATTTCAACATGACGCTGAAGCTGCAATTGTATGTTTTTAATTGTTACATTGTTATTATATGTTTTTTTCTGGGGGGGGGTTGACTTGTTGCTGTGTTGTATTGAGGGCAGAGACTGCCTGTGTAAACCGTCCCGAGTCGCCTTCGGGCTTAGAGGGGCTTTGGAGGGCCAGAGTTTGCCCATGCCTGTTGTAACTGCTTAGCCTGGACAAAGGGGACTTCCTGCTGCCTCGTGTTGGCTCTTTCTGTACCTCACTCACTTGTTCTTCCTTCCCCTCTCCTCCTAGGTACGCTCCCGTGGGTATCATGTTCCTGGTGGCTGGCAAGATTGTAGAGATGGAGGACGTGGGCCTGCTGTTTGCCAGCCTGGGCAAGTACATCTGCTGCTGCCTGGTGGGCCACGCCATCCATGGGCTCCTCCTCCTCCCTGCCATCTACTTCGTCTTCACCCGCAGGAACCCTTACCGGTTCCTATGGGGTATCTTCACCGCCTTGGCTACCGCCTTCGGCACCTCCTCCAGGTATCTATGAAATTGCTGCAGTGGTATTTATTATTTACTAGCTTGAGGACCCAGCCCTGCCCGGGTTATTTGAGAAAGGCATTGTGTGCCAAGGTTGGTCCTTATTAGATGTTTACGTGGCTTGCAGTGGTCTCAGGAAATTAGTGAAGGTACTGCAAGTCCCATCGGCCATGGTCCATCCCCCTCCCAACAGCACCAGGATGTAGCGTGGGTCGTGGGGGTTTTTTGTGCCAAGTTTGGTCTTGCTCTGTCTTTGTTGGGAGCTGCAAAGTGTTTTGGTCTGAAACTCCCACCATGGCTGACTGCCTCAGGCCTTTGCCTTATCCCCCTCGTGTTGGCTGGCCAATGTTCGTGTTGGCTGGCCAATTAGAGGCGTTATGCAAATACTCCCTCACTGGCAACCAATCATGTTGTCAGAATGTAGAGGCCGGGAGCCAATCAGAATGCTGCCACATACATACATACAAACAAACAAACCCACATACAAACACTCTGCTTTCTTATATAGATAGAGATAGAGATTTATTCAGTTTTGTATGCCGTCCTTCCCCGAGACTCAAAACGGCTTACAGAGAATATTGAAAACACACTTTAAAACCGTGGTTCCCAAAGTGGGCGGTACTTCCCCTTAGTAGGCGGTGAGGCGATCCAAGGGGGCGGTGAGAGGCTCAGGAGAATTTGGGGGGAACTGAAGCCCTGTAAGGGGACGGTGGCGGGATTCCAACTCGCAAGCATGCGAGTGTGTGCCTGCCACTTGGAAACCCAGTGCAGGCACTGTCTGGAAACCGCAGCGCGCACCCCCTTCCTCTCCTCAACTTTGCCCACGGCACAGTCCTGTATCCAACAGGTCCTGTATCACCCCTTGGAAGGAAGGGACGATACGGGACTGCGCCATGGGTTGAGGAGAGGAGAGGAAGTGGGTGCGCGCTGCGGTTTCCAGGCAACGCCTGCCCAGGGATTCCAACTGGCAGGCTGAGACAGTCGTGCGCTTGCGAGTGTGTGCCTGCCAGTTGGTCCAGCGGAGAAGGAAAGCCTCCGCGTCTGCAAACACCCCCTGAGTCGTGGCAGTGTTTTCAGGCGCCTCCTGGGAGATGGCCGTGGCACGAAGGAAAATGCAAGCAGTTCCCAATTTCCAAGGTCCAGTATTCTCTATTGCTCAAGTTTAGTTCAATTCCATTGCTGTTGGGAGTTGAAAATGCTCTTTGATTATAGGTGAACTATACATCCCAGCAGCTACAACTCCCAAACGACAAAATCAATCCCGCACAACACCACCAGTGTTCAACTTTGGGCATATTGAGTATTTGTGCCAAGTTTGGTCCAGATCCAGGGTTGTTTGGGTTCAGAGTGCTCTCCAAATGTAGGTGAACTACATCTCCCCTAAATCACTGTCAATTCCTCCCAACTTTCTCCCATATTTTCTGTTGGTCATGGGGGTTCTGTGTGCCAAGTTTGGTCCAGGTCTGTCATTCATGGGGTCTCGGCTGTGGAAGTCAGGGCTGAATTGGTTGAAGATACCACAAATCCCATCATCCGTTGTCCATACTCCCCCAAACATATTGTTTTTGTGATTAATAATCACTATGCTTTAATTATGTTCAATTTGTAACAATGGAAATGCCCGTATTTTTCGCACCATAAGACGCACCGGATGATAAGACGCACCTAGATTTTAGAGGAGGAAAATAGGAAAAAAATATTTTCGCTCCCCTCTAAAATCTAGGTTAGTCTTATCAGCAGGTGCGTCTTCTCAGAGGGCTCGCTGGTTCGGCTCGCCCTCTGCCTCCTTTCCTTCCCCACCCTTTCCTTGAGGGAGAAAAGGTGGGGGGAAGGAAAAGGAGGCAGAGGGCGGAGCGAACCGCGTCGCGTCAGCTCTGACGCGACGCGGTTCGCTCCGCCTCCGCCTCCTTTTGCTTCCCTCCGCCCTTTCCTTGAGGGCGGGAGAAGCAAAAGGAGGCGGAGGGAGGCGAACTCGTCGCGTCAGCTGTGACGCGGCGGTTCGCTCCGCCTCCTTTTGCTTCCCTCCGCCCTTTCCTTGAGGCGGGGAAGCAAAAGGAGGCGGAGGGAGAAGTGAACCGCGTCGCGTCAGCTGTGGCGACGCGGTTCGCTCCGCCCTCCGCCTCCTTTTGCTTCCCTCCGCCCTTTCCTTGAGGGAAGCAAAGGTGGGGAAGCAAAAGGAGGCAGATGGCGAGCGAACCAGCGTCCCTCTCCGCCGCCGCAACGGACCAGAGAAGAGGAGAGGCGGCGACAGGGTGAGTATATCGCCGCCCCCCCCTGCTCCAGCGCCTCCCCCCCCCCGCCTGCATATTCGCACCATAAGACGCGGCTGATTTTTCCTCCCACTTTGGGAGGAAAAAAAAGTGCGTCTTATGGTGCGAAAAAATACGGTACATCCTGCATATTAGATATTTGCATTAGAATTGTAGAGGAGTAGCAAAATTATTTATGAAGTAGCAACGAAAATATGGTTGGGGGTCACCACAACATGAGGAACCTTATTTAGGGGTCACGGCATTCAAAAGGTTGAGAACCACTGCATTCATACATGTATCTTTCTGTTTAATTGCTATTACGTTTAAAATAAATTAATTTCTAGAGGGGCGGTGAGTAAATTTTTTTCTGGAAAGGGGGCGGTAGGCCAAAAAAGTTTGGGAACCACTGCTTTAAAACAACAAAAGGAATTGAACTCTTAACTTTAAAAAAAACTGTAGAACTGTTTGAAGCTGATTGGTCAGATCAGACCCTGAAATAAAAACGTCTTGCGTGCTCTGCGGAACTTTGTCCAGTCTCTGAAAGCTCACACATCTTCTGGCAGAGCATTCCAGGGAGTTGGAGCTACGATCATAAAGGCTCGCCGTCTTGTCGATGTCAGCCGATATGAGCGGCAGCTAGGAATCATCAAAAGATTTTGATCAATAGAACACAGTGACTTCTGAGACTGATATGGGGTGAGACGGTCCCTCAAGTACGTTGGCCCCTGACCATATAAGGCAGTGTTTCTCAACCTTCCTCATGCTGCGACCCCTTAATACAGTTCCTCATGTTGTGGTGACCCCTAACTATTATTTTCATTGCTACTTCGTAACTGTTATTTTTGAGGGTTTTTTTTATTTTGTCATTTGGAAGTTGTAGTTGCTGGGATTTATAGTTCACCCACAATCAATGAGCATT
Source organism: Anolis apletophallus (assembly GCA_030556195.1). Classification (NCBI taxonomy): domain Eukaryota; kingdom Metazoa; phylum Chordata; class Lepidosauria; order Squamata; family Anolidae; genus Anolis; species Anolis apletophallus. The sequence continues at coordinate 9,302,780 of JARBWK010000011.1, forward strand.
CTGAACTCACCAACAATGGAATTGAACCAAACTTGACGCAAAAATGACCAACAGCAAATACTGCAAGTGTTTAGTGGGCATTGACCTTGAGTTTGGGAGTTGTAGTTCATCTACATGCAAAGAGCACTATAGACTCAACAATGATGGATCTGGGCCACACTTGACACTAATCCTCAATATACCCAAATGTGAACACTGGTGGAGTTTGGGGGAAATAGATCTTGACATTTGAGAGTTGTAGTTGCTGGGATTTATAGTTCACCTACAATCAAAGAGCCCCTGGTACCCTACCAATGATAGAATTGGGTCAAACTACCTACACAGAACCCTCATGCCTTGAAGGGACTAGCTGCAGTGAGCCTCCATCCCACCTCACACACTCTCCCTAACCCAGACATGCGTATCATGCTGCCATGCGCCAAGCATGCCTGTTCTCCCCTCCCTGCCTGGAGTCTCAGAATCAGCCCTCCCCTTGGCTGGGAGGCCTGCCAGTCACAGCAGAGGAGAGCTTTAGGTGGGAGAATTCGCAGTCTGTTTCCAAAAAGAAAGAGAAGGACAAGCGGAGAGATCTTCAACCTTCTCTGCCAAAGGGCTTCCTAAGACCATCATAAATATATGTTTTTTGATGGTCTTTGGCGACCCCTCTGAAACCCTCTCGCAACCCCCCTGGGGGTCCCGACCCCCAGGTTGAGAAACACTGATATAAGGCCTTGAAGGTGATAATCAGCGCCCTGTCTTTGTGATTTTAGATATCTAGTTGTATATTGTTTTTATTTATTTATATGTATGTATCTTTTTTATTGAGTTCATTGCTGGTGTTTTGATTTTATTTTATTGTAATTTGTTGTTTGGCCTCGTGTGAGCTGCCCCAAGTCCTCATTGGGGAGATGGGGCGGGGTATAAATAAGGATTTTTATTGTTGTTATTATTATCATCATTGAAGGAGACCCGGTGCGCCACTGGTAGCCAATGTAGCTGCTGCAATATTGGTGCTATGTGAGCTCTCACCGGCGTATCAGTGAGAAGCCTAGCACCAGCTAGAGCATGCCTGGGCAAACTTTGGCCCTCCAGGTGTTTTGGACTACAACTCCCACAATTCCTAACAGCCGATAGGCTGTTAGGAATTGAAGTTGTAGTCCAAAACACCTGGAGGGCCAAAGTTTGGCCAGGCCTGAGCTAGAGCCTCCGAATCGCCGGCATAGGTAGGCCAATGTAGAGGGCGTTGCAGTAGTCTATTCTTGAGGTGACCATGGCCTGGATCACTGTGGCCAGATCCTCCCTGGTCAGATATGGAGCCAGTCGCCTAGCCTGCCAGAGATGGAAAAAGTCCGCTCTGCTGGCATTGGAGATCTGAGCTTCCATTGATAGCCAAGGGTCCAGCAGGACTCCCAAGGTCTTCACAGAGGACGACAGACACAGAAGTCCGCCGTCTAGGGTAGGCAACTGGACAGTCCCTCCACCAGGGTGACCCAGCCTCAAGATTTCCGTCTTTGCCGGGTTAACACTCAACCTGCTAGCACGCAGCCATCCAGTCACGGCTTCAAGGCACTGTTGGGAATTATCGGGTACAGAGTCCGGCCGGCTGTCCATTCGCAGAACGAGCGGAGTGTCATCAGCGTACTGGTTACACTCCAGCCCGTAGCTCCGAACCAGCTGAGCGAGAGGTTGCATATAGATGTTAAAGAGCGGGGGGGGGGGGGGATGGCCCCTTGGGGAACTCCACAAATAAATGGAGACCTCTCGGAAACCAGGTTTCCCCTCTCCATTCGCTGTCCCCGATCGCGGAGGAAGGAGGACAACCATTTCTGGACTGTCCCCTGAACTCCAGCTACGGCGAGGCGGTGGGTCAGTAGGTTGTAATCGACCGTATCAAACGCTGCCGTTAGATCTAATGGTTGCAGAAAGCCAGGAAGTGTCATGATACAGTTACTTGAGTCTACTCGTGGCAGGGGACAGCTAGTAAATAATAAATAAATAAGATTACTGTATGTTGCGAATCTAATGCACACTCTTAATTTTGGTAAGGTAACATAGCCAAAAAAAGGTGAGCATTAGATTCGAGTAAATACAGTACCTTCGAACAATGTGTTGGCTGGTTCTCGAAGTTAAGCCTCATTTTTCTCCTCCTTCCTGCAGTTCGGCCACGTTGCCGCTCATGATGAAGTGCGTAGAGGAGAAGAACGGCGTCTCGAAGCACATCAGCCGTTTCATCCTGCCCATCGGGGCCACGGTCAACATGGACGGGGCGGCCCTCTTCCAGTGCGTGGCCGCCGTCTTCATCGCCCAGCTCAACAACTTCCCCCTCAACTTCATCCAAGTCATCACCATCTTGTGAGTATTTTCATCAGTGATCGGAGCCAAACCCTGATTGTTTCTGAATTGTTTCTCTGATGCTGCAAGTCTTGAACCCAATTGCAGGGAGAGATCTAGGACTGTAGTCCCCAGAATCTTTCAGTTAATATGGCCAGCGGTTATATTTATTTATTTATTTGTTTGTTCAGTCTTATATGATGGGTGGCCTCCTTCCTCCGGGGCCGGGGACAACGTGTGGAGGGGGGCGGGGGGGGTCTCCGGGAGGTCCCCACTTAACTGTGGGGTCCCCCAGGGGCCCTACCTGTCGGGCACGACCTGGCGGCGGTAATCAAGCGACGGTCATCTCGAGACTAGACTACTGTAACGCCCTCTACGTTGGCCTTCCCCTGTCGACAATTCGGAAACTCAAGCTGGTGCAGAATGCCGCTGCTCATGCTGACGGGCTCGTCAGTGAGGGAGCATATTACGCCATCCTCCGGCAACTGCACTGGCTTCCTAGTGTGCGAATTGTCTTCAAGGTGTTGTATTGACCTTTAAGGCCTTACGGTCTAGGGCCTGCGTATTGAGGACCGCCTTACCCCGTATTTGCCCCGAGATCACTGCGGTCAGACGACAGAATTTGCTGACCATACCATCAGTCGCTCCTGCCACCTATCCGTGACTCGACAGAGAGCCTTCTCTGCGGCAGCCCCAGTGCTGTGGAACTCTCTACCGGACAGTGCCCGAGCCATCTCGGAACTAGTTCCCTTAAGAAGGGCCTGTAAGACCGCCCTCTTTGGACTAGCGTTTAATTAAGCTTCAATGGATGACATACTACAACATCTCTGTATGTCCCCTGCACCTCGTATGTAGGTTGGATTGTGTTTTAATCTGTTTTATGTTTTTATTGTAGGGCCACATGTCGGTGACATGTTGCCCATATATATTTCATTGTTATCCGCCCCGAGCCTGTAGGGAGGAGCGGAATACAAAACTGAAGAAATAAATAAATAAATAAATAAGTAAATATTCCTGGACTGCAACTCCTAGCAATCCTCCAGATAGATACCGTATTTTCTGGTGTATAAGAGTACTTTTTAACCCAAGAAAATCTTCTCAAAAGTCAGGGGTCGTCTTATATGCCGGGAGTCGTTTTCTAGAGCGGGTGCTGAAACTTCCAATCCGGATTGGAGAATCTGTGGTTGCCGCATATGGTGGGGGGAGCTCAGAAATGGCCGTGGCCGCGTCCCTGCCGTATGCAGCGACTGTATGAAAGCATTAAGGGCAACGCTGTACAAGTACAGTAGAAGAAAATCCATTCATCAGGATTCGTGGACTTAATGCGGTCCTGATAGTGAGGTGAAGGGGCGCCTCACGGGAAGGTGTAAGTAAAGGGCTGCAGGCATCCAGGGCGCTCGGGGTATGGAAAAAAGAGATAGAGTGGCTCTGGGCCCAGAAAAACACACCTCTTTTGCTAGTCTGGCCTGCCCTTGTATCCTCTTACCGTACCTCCTCCTCTGCCTCTCAGACCTCGCTCCCGAAGACGGCAGTGAAGCGGTGCAGGTGCGCATGTGCGAGATCTGAGAGGCAGAGAAGGAGGTACAGTCATAGGAAAATTACCATATTGAAATCAAATCTGATGTTTTAAAATTTTTATTTGGTGTGCGTTGGAAGAGGGGTAGTCTTATACAGCAAGTATATCCCAAACTCTATATTTTAACTGGAAAAGTTGGGGGTCGTCTTATACGACCAGTCTTATATGCCGGAAAATATGGTAGATTAGATAGAGGTAGGTAGGTAGATAGATTGATCAGGAGGGCTGCTGGGAGTTCCAGTGGAAGAACAGGTAGAGAAAGAAGAAAAGGGGGAAAGAGGAAGGGAAAGAAAAGGGGGGGAAGGAAAGGAAGAGAAGGAAGGAGGGAAGGAAGGAAGGAGTGAAAGAAAGGAGAGAAAGGGAGGGAAGGTTGGCCACAGCAACGCGTAGCAGGTACAGCTAGTCTGTCAATAAGATTAAAAGAAAATGTGTACAAAGTCATATGGAGATGGTATACCACTCCAGTTAAAACTACATCAACTAGATCAGGGCTGCCCAGGAAGTTGATCGCGATCGACTGGTCGATCCCCGGACCGAAGGAGGTCGATCCCAGCCGGTTGGGGCACTTCTAGAGGGGGCGGAGACATGCCTCGCCAAGCCCTGCCCCCTCCCCCTCTGGCTTCAGTGCTACCACAGCTTCTTCAGCCTTGAGGAGGGTAGTGCCAAGCCAGTGGTGGCTAGCTATGCCACCACTGGCTTGGCACTACCCTCCTCTAGCCTGGAGAAGCTGTGGTAGAGCTAAAGCCAGAGGGGGGCGGAGCCAGGCCGCACCAAGCCCCGCCCCCTCCCCCTGCTCCGCCCTGCTCCTCTCTCGGTAGATCTTTCTGACTTGGTTTTATTACAAGTAGCTCGCATGCTGAAAAAGTGTGGGCACCCCTGAGCTACCGTGTTTCCCTGAAAGTAAGACAGGCGTCTTACTTTCTTTCCCCGAAAAGTCCCCTACGTCTTACTTTCAGGGTACGTCTTATATAAACAAAGACGTGCCCGCCCACGCCGCCGCCGCAACCGGCCCATCGGCGCGGCACACCTCCGCGCGCACCTTTGCTAGGCCTCTCCAAGGAAGGGAGGGGAAGAGTCCCAGAGGCGTGGCTAAGCGGCGCCGCGTCACTCTGACGCGGCGCCGCTTAGCCACGCCTCTGGGACTCTTCCCCCTCCCTTCCTTGGACAAAGGGAGGGAGGAGGAAGAGTCCCAGAGGCGTGGCTAAGCGGCGACGCGTCACTCTGACGCGTTGCCGCTTGGCCACGCTTCTGGGACTCTTCCCTCCCTTCCTGGACAAGGGAGGGAGGAGGAAGAGTCCCAGAGGCGTGGCTAAGCGGCGACGCGTCACTCTGACGCAGCGCCGCTAGCCATGCCTCTGGGACTCTTCCCCTCCCTTCCTTGGAGAGGCCTAGCAGAAAGGTGCACCGCGGAGGTGTGCTGCGGCCAATGGGCCGGTTGCGGCGGCGGCGGCGACCAGGTACGGCTTACATTCGGGGTACGGCTTACATTAGCCGACCCCCCCTGACACCCCCGATACGTCTTACAATCGGGGGTGTCATACTTTTGGGGAAACACGGTAGATAGTACAGCTAAATATACAGCTAATAATGATAGATAGATAGATAGATAAATAGATAGAACACGGTGATACAGCCTGGAAACCATACTACACCTCAATAATAATAATAATAACTGCAACAGTAACAACAATGATGATAATAATACCCTGCTTTCTTCTCTCAATAAGACCCGAAGTGTCTGTCCTGGCAAATCTCTTTTCCCTTCCTACCTCTGCATCCCCGGTGGGCCGATAATCTCAGCCCTTGCTATCTCTCTCCCTCGTTGATTGAGTGAGAACGTGGAAAACAAGCCAACCAGCCACGAGGAGGACATGCGTGTGTTGTGGCTTCAATCAGGCATATCTCTCAAAGGGGAAAAGGGATCATGGGGCCGGTGCAGAAACAAAGGGAGGATTTAAACCCGGGAGGTCGCCTCAGGCCGCCCGAGGAGGCGGCGAAAAGAGGACGAGGTCTCAAATGATCTGAGAACCAGAGTTTGGTTTGAGCTGCAGAACCGGCTGACCAGGTTGGAACTCTGGCAAACGTCCACAATGAGAGTCTGCTTGACTTGAATGGGACTCAGTGAGCTGGGCCTTGCCCATAAATATGGCTTTGAGACTCACAAATTGCCTTTTTCTGAGTTGAGCACAAGCAGTAGGTTCTAGTGAAGGAACATGTGAATCGACTCAAATGAGAATGAAAAATAGATCTCAAGTAGACCAGCAAACGTTGTTGATGTTGATGATGTTATTGTTACATTTAGTATCACTACTAGCTGTAATAATAATAATAATAATAACACTTTGTTTATATTCTGCCCTTCTCATCCCAAAGGGGACTCAGGGTGGATAACAAGTACACATGCACAGCAAACATTCAATGCTGTTTGTATAGACCAGGGCTGTCCAACTTCTACCGGCCCAGGGGCCTGAATTCCGGTCACTGATGACCTGGGGGACCGTAGGGTCTGCCCCCGCCCCTGCCCCCGGCTCCGCCCTCTCCCCGGCCCCCTTATTTTTATTTAATATTAAATATATTTAATTCCATCCTCCCCTCTCCCCTTATTTTATTTACTATTAAATATATTTATTTAATATTAAATATATTTAATTCCATCCTCCCCTCTCCCCTTATTTTAATGTATCCCATCTCCCCTTATTTCATCTTTAAATATATTTAATTTTAGATTTAATACATGAGGGGAGATGGGGGGAGGGAATGAGGAGCCCCCTGAGGAGCCCCCTGCTTCGGCCTACCTTTTCCAAACGCGCAGGATCCAGGAGTACCCGGATGACGAGAGAGGCGACGACCGACTGAGACGAAGAAGGTCCTAATCGCATCTGTGGGCCTCAGCGATCCAGTAGTAGAGTAGCCAAAGAGTATTGCGAGAATACGCAATCCACACGGGATTTCGCTGTCAACGCCGGCGTGATCTCGCGTTGACAGCGAAATCCCGTGTGGATTGCGTATTCTCGCGATACTTGCTCCAAACCCGGAAGTAGGTATTTTTTTAAATTTTTATTATTTATTTTATTTTTCAATTTTTATTTTTTATTAAAAAGCTTAGGGGGCCGGAGGGAAGGGGCTGGGGGGCCGTATACGGCCCCCGGGCCGCCAGTTGGACAGCCCTGGTGTAGACATACACAGTACACAGACAGGTTTTTGTGCCGTGCCGCCGGGGGCGGTTGCTCTATCCTCTATGCCAGTGTTTCTCAACCAGTGTGCCATGGCACAGTAGTGTGCCGTGAGCTATCATCAGCTGTGCCGTGGGAAATTGGAACCTCCAAGACCCTTTCTTCCCCCTCCTGCCGAACACTTTTCCTTCTCCACTCGGGCTCCTTTCTTCCCAGCCTCGCTCTGCTCGCTTTGCCTCGCGCTGCCACTTCTGTGGGAGGGGGGAGGGAGGAAGACGCCCCACGTCTTCCTCCCCTCCACAGTGCTCTCTGGATATAGGTGAACTACAACTCCAAAACTCAAGGTCAATGCCCACCAAACCCTTATAGTATTTTCTCTTGGTTATGGTACTTCTGTGTGTGAAATTTGATTCCATTCCATCATTGGTGGAGTTCAGAGTGCTCTTTGATTGCGGGTGAACTATAAGTCCCAGCTGTTGAGCAAGACCTTTGTGTGTGTCTTTCTGCCATTCCTGCCAGGATATCTATGTTGTGTTCATCAAAACAGGTCCAGGTTTCACACTGAGTGTATAAATACATTTTTAAACACATTAACTATATGTATTACTGTGCTAGAGTGTCATTTTGTGTCATTTTGGTTGGTGGTGTGCCCCGGGATTTTGTAAATGTAAAAAATGTACCGCAGCTCAAAAAAAGTTGAAAAACACTGCTCTATGCCAGTGATTTTCAACCAGTGTGCCGCGGAACACTAGTGTGCTGTGAGAGATCATCAGGTGTTCTGTGGGAAATTTTTTTCGAACTTCATTCATATATAGACTATAAGGCGCATCTGTCCCTTTAAGAAATAGAACCATAGCACTCTCGCGTCACCTAAGAAATGACGCGAGAGTGCTATGGTCGCGCCATCTTGGATTAACTCAGACTCGGCTAAGTAAACAAAGTTAGAGTTAGTGCTGCAGCTGTGTGTCAAGTGACAGTGGCAATTTGGGATCACAGCACCAGTTTTCACACTAAGTGAGTGTATAAATACATTTAAAAACATATTAACTATATGTATTACTGTGTTAGAGTGTCGTTTTGTGTCATTTTGGTTGGTGGTGTGCCCCAGGATTTTGTAAATGAAAAAAATGTGCCGCGGCTGAAAAAAAGGTTGAAACACACTGCTCTATGCTGAAGAGCTGTCAGGACTTCCTCATTCCAGCATTTTCTGATATTCTTTTTCTTTATGACATTGTAAAACACCTCCCCCACTTTTTAGCGGTACCTAAATTCTCTAATTACAGCTAAAGCTGTTTTCAAACTGCTTAGGTAAACAGTGGGCAGGGCTGACGGTTGGCTGCCCACACCAACCCAGGGTTCGAACTTGCAACCTTTTGGTTGATAGATCTTTTAGCTGCTGATGATTTAACAACTGTGCTAAACCTCCAGCCCGCCATACGTTGCTGTGGCCAACCTTCCCTCACTCTTTCTCTCCTTTCTTTCCTTCCTTCCTTCCCTTCTCTTCCCTTCCTTTTTTCTTTCTTTCTTTCTTTCCCTTTCCTTCCTTCTCTTCTTCCCTTCTCTCCCCCCTTTCTTTCCCTTCCTCTTTCTCCCTGTTCTTCGTTCTCTACCTGTTCTTCCACTAGAACTCCCAGCACTCCTCCTGATTGATCTATATACCTATCTACCTCTATCTAATCTATCTATCTGGAGGATTGCTCGGAGTTGAAGTTCAGGAATAGGAGATTGGAAATAATGGAAGTCCTCTACCAGCCCGCACCACAGGAAGAACACCATCATCCCCACGTCAGCATAGGCAAATCTGTGCTTTAGTCTGTTCAGCAGTTCACCTGCCTGGGAAGCATCATCTCTTCAGACGCCAAGATTCACAAAGAGATCGATCACAGATTAGCAAAGGCATAGAGTGCATTTGGAAGGCTTCACAAAAGAGTCTGGAGCAACAAGCACCTGTGGCAAAGCACCAAAATCAGTCTGTACAGAGCTCTCGTACTGTCTATTCTCCTTTATGGGTCTGAAACATGGGTCACCTATCGCCAACACCTTCGACTCCTCGAACGCTTTCATCACTGCTGTCTTCGCACAATCCTAAATATACACTGGACCGACTATGTGACGAATGCCGCTGTTCTTGAGCAAGCAGGGATCACCAGCGTTGAGGACACAGCTGCGCTGGGCAGGGCACATCTCTAGGATGGACTCCCAGAGACACTACTCTATAAACTCGCCACGGGTCAGCACAAGAGAGGCGCCCCCAAAAAGAGATATAAGGACTCCCTGAAATGACATCTCAGGCTCGGCCAGATTGATCACCAACAATGGTCCACCTTTGGCCTGACATCGGGAGGCATGGAGACGCACTATCCACAATGCGCCACCTCTTTCGAGAAGACACGCCGAAAGGGTCTAGAAGAGAAACGACCGCAGAAAGAACCGCAACCTGGAAACAACATCACCCAAGGAGACTTTCTGCTGTGCTTTCTGCAACCGAACTTGCCTATCTCGGATTGGCCTTCTTAGGCATCAACGCGCTTGTAGAAAGCGTGGGATGAGTCCTTCCTGAATCTTTGTTCGCGGAGAAAAGCCAAGAGATGACCCTTCTCAAATGCACTCCCAATCCTTTTGATTACTTTTGTTTTGTATGTACAGATATATGTGTGTGTGAGAGAGTGTGTGTATATACACACTCATTTTCTTTCTTCTTCTTTTCTTGTGTTTGTCACCCAGTTTCCTATTTCCTTGTTAATTCCCTCGTTATTGTTTCAATCCCGAATTCTTTTGGGCACCCCCTTTAAAAACCTATGCAATAAAAACTTTATTAGAAAGTAGTCGTTCTACTCCAGAAACTTTGTTTTTGTGGCTGTCACAAACTATTATTCATTTATTTATTTAAAACTTTTTTACCCCGGCCTTCTCACCTCCGAAGAGGGACTCAGACCGGCAAACAGCAAGTATTCAATGCTAACATTTAAAATCTAAAAACATCATACATTTACAATACAATTTACAATAAAATACAATACAGTAAATACATTTAAAAAGCCTTTCGCCAAAGTAAAATCAAGTCCAACTCAATCCGTATATTCGGTCCATATCAAGTGGTTAGCGACTTTAGTCGCTTCGCGATCTCCTTCATTCTGCGAAGGCCTCATTGCACAGCCACGTTATTCACCTGCTTCCTAAAAGTCAGGAGGGAGGGGGCCGATATAATTTCATTTGGGAGGGAATTCCACAGCTGGGGGGGCCACCACAGAAAAGGCCCTGGCCTTCGTCCCCACCAGACGCGCCTGCGAAGGTGGTGGGACCGAGAGCAGGGCCTCTCCAGACGATCTTAGCACTCTTGACGGTTCATAGGGGAGAATACATTCGGACAGGTAAACTGGGCCGGAACCGTATAGGGTTTTGTAGGTCAACTGGACCACGGAGCTAAGTTTGGGCTATAAGGGAGCCTTGGACCTTGTACCCTGTTTTGTTCCTGATTCGTCAACTGCAAAAAACTATATTCATTACTTTGGGGCATATGGACAATTATCACTGTTTTTATTCTTCAACAGGGAAGCAAGGAATGTATCAACAAGGATTAACAAGCTCGCATGCAATTACACAAAACATAAACAGAGAACCCCGCAATATGCATCAATTGAAATAGCTGTATTGGTACACATAGAATAGCACTATATCCGTAGGATGATTCACAAAACAAACAATAAAGGCGGAAGCGCTCCCTCGTCTCTCACATAAACAGAGTCATATAGCATAGTATCAGCAATCAATAACACAGTTGTGGCATATGCTTGTAATACAATAGGCAAACCTCCGTGAATCACTGGAGGCAGTCCTGGAGAGACGATAATCCAAGGAGGGGTCCGCCGCAATGCCGGGCAGCTCGAAAAAAAGCCGCGGCAAGGAATAATAATAATAATAATAACTTTATTTCTTGTGAGTCGCCCTCCACCGTTGGTGCTCCGGGCGACTTACATCATTTAAAAAACACAGGTACATCAATTAAAAACACAGGTACAGAGAACCATAAAGGGCCCAGCCTCCAAGGTTATCTAGTCAATCCCCAAACGCCTGGCAGAAGAGCCAAGTTTTCAAGTCGGACAGGAATCTGGGTGGGGCCGATGTGGCCCTGAGAGCAGGCGGAAGTGTATTCCAGATCACAGGGGCCACCACAGAGAAGGCTCTCCGTCGGGTCTTTGTCAGCAGGGCCTCTCTCACCCCTGGGATAGCTATACAGTCACCATTTATTGCACGCGCTGGTCTTTCACTGCGTTGGTCTGTCAGCCGATCGCCCAAATAGGCTGGTCCGAGTCTTTGCCGTGCTTTGAAGGTTAGCGCCATGAGTTTATAGATCACTCTGAACTCTGTAGGCAGCCAATGAAGAACTTTTAGGATTGGTGAGATATGGTTCCTAGCCGATGCCCCGGAAATGAGTCTGGCCGCTGCATTCTGAACAAGTCTCAACCTCCGAGTCATGGACAGCGGTAGACCCGCATACAGGGCATTACAATAGTCAAGTCGAGAGACCACGGTGGCATGTATCACAGTCTTCAACGCCTCTGATGGTAGGTAGGGGGCCAGCCGTCGGGCCCTGCGAAGATGAAAGAAGGCGCCCTTGGCTGCAGCCTGGATCTGGGCTTCCATCGTCAGTCTCTCGTCCAGAATCACTCCCAGGCTCTTCACCGCCGGAACCGAGGACAGGGGCTCGCCTTCAAAGAATGGTAGTGGTGAGTGAGGGTCGGGTCGGCCAGGCCAGAGGATCTCTGTTTTTGCCGGATTGATTTTTAGCCTGTGTGCTCTGAGCCAGCTTGTCACCGCCCTCAGCCCCTGACTAAAGCTTTCAGGCACCGACGACATCCCTGGGTCGAGCCTCAGGAACTGAGGCGAAGGTTTGCAGCCGCGTTCCAAACCGGGGGGGGGGGCCTGCTGGTTGGCGTTCACCGAAAAGGAAGCCAGAAAGCGAAATAAGGTTTTCCGACAGCGACTGTCGTGCTACGGGGCGCTGGAAGTAGCAGCGCGGGACCCACAATCAAGGGAGAGCTGGGACAGATACTATGCTATATGACTCTGTTTATGTGAGAGACGAGGGAGCGCTTCCGCCTTTATTGTTTGTTTTGTGAATCATCCTACGGATATAGTGCTATTTTATGTGTAGCAATACAGCTATTTCAATTGATGCATATTGCGGGGTTCTCTGTTTATGTTTTGTGTAATTGCATGCGAGCTTGTTAATCCTTGTTGATACATTCCTTGCTTCCCTTTTGTAGGTCAACACCAGCGCTTTGAATTGTGCTCGGAAGCTCATTGGCAGCCAGTGGAGCTGGCGCAACAGGGGAGTTGTACGCTCCCTGTACCCCGCTCCCGTTAGTAGTCTGGCTGCTGCACGCTGGACTAATTGCAGCTTCCGGGCAATCTTCATAGGCAACCCCACGTAGAGAGCGTTGCAGTAGTCTATACGGGATGTAACTAGAGCGTGGACCACCGTAGCCAAGTCTGACTTCCCAAGATATGGGCGCAGCTGGCACACAAGCCTGAGCTGTGCAAAAGCTCCCCTGGCCACTGCCGAGACCTGGGGTTCCAGGCTCAGCGATGAGCCCAGGATCACTCCCATGACACACAAATGGGACTGGAATGTGGCCTGGTGGGAGCACTTTTGACCCTTGGCCGACGGGGAAATATAAGTGGATTGGCCCGGTAAAAACTAGTTGGCTCCTGTTGGGTTTTCACAATCGGCCCCTAAAAGATCACCCTGAAGATCTTCCTTCCTGGAGGGCATTTCAAGGTTCATCCCTGATGCAGTTGATGATTAAGCCCCTTCGGGAAGAAGCGGGTGACCTCCGGGGACGCCAAGATAATCAATCACAGAAATATTTTACTAATAACCCCCTTTCAACAAACTCAGAACGTTTTCTGCTCCTGGTCCTTCAAGATGTTTTGGACTTCAGCAAGTATGACGTTGAGGGGACTATTCACAGAATTGGACTTAACTGTTGTGCTGAAAAAAGGATCATTTTCTGAACACAAATGTCCTGCAATCGCATTTCCTGTGCAGAAACTTTCTGTACAGAAAACAGAATTTCTGTACAGAATTTATTTATTTATTTATTTTACATTTTTTTGTACCCCGACCTTCTCACCTCCAAGGAGGGACTCAGACCGGCTTACAGTAAAATTGAATGCCATACAAATTTAAAACATCTTAAAACAGCATATTAAAATATATAAAAAAACAGAGATACATAAAACCACATTGCCATTAAAACCACATTCAGCTCGGTCTAAAAAAGCGGCCACCCATTTCAGATTGAAATCAATCTCCGCTTATTCTGGGAAGGCCTCGTTCCACATCCAAGTCTTCACCCGCCTCCTGAAGGACAACAGGGAGGGGGCAGATCTAACATCGCTTGGGAGGGAGTTCCGCAGCTGAGGAGCCACAACAGAGAAGGCCCTGTCTCTCGTCCCCACCAGATGCACTTGTGAAGATTTTATTTATTTATTTATTTCTTCGGTTTTATATTTCGCTCCTCCCTGCAGGCTCGGGGCGGATCACAATTGTAAACATATAATAAAACATACAATAAAAACACATAGTAAAAACACGATACATAACCAAGGTGGAACGGGTCAACAATTCTTTAACTGAAGCAGGACGAGCCAATCACATTTGGGTTTTGCCAAACGCTGGCCTGAAAAAAGCCGTCTTACATTCCCTTCGAAAGGGAAGGAGTTCAGGGATCGCTCGAATGTGCTCAGGGAGCGAGTTCCAGAGTACTGGAGCCGCAGCAGAGAAAGCTCTCTGTCTAGTGCTGGACAGATGGCAGGAGCAGGACGATGGAACCACCAACAAATTTTGCTCTTCCGAGCGCAGTGATCTCGGGGGAACGTACGGGGTAAGGCGGTCCCTCAGGTACACAGGCCCCAAACCATACAAGGCCTTAAAGGTTAAAACCAACACCTTGAAGGCAATCCGGTACTCGATGGGAAGCCAGTGCAGTTGCCGGAGGATGGGAGTGATGTGCTCCCTCACTGGTGCTCCCACCAGCAAGCGAGCCGCGGCATTCTGCACCAGCTTGAGTTTCCGGATTGTCGACAAGGGAAGGCCAACGTAGAGGGCGTTACAGTAGTCCAGTCTCGAGATGACCGTCGCTTGGATCACCGTGGCCAGTCATCCCTGGACAGGTAGGGGGCCAGTCGCCTAGCCTGTCGTAGGTGGAAAAACGACGCCTTGCTGACCATGGAGACCTGGGCCTCCATGGTCAGCAAGGAGTCCAGTTTAACACCTAAGCTCTTAACCAAGGGTGACGGGCTAAGTTGCTCGCCATCCAGGGTAGGCAACCGGCACTCATCCAGCCCAGGGCGACCAGGCCACAAGATCTCCGTCTTCGACGGATTCACCTTCAGCCGGCTGGCACGCAGCCATCCAGTCACGGCTTCGAGGCATTGATGGAAACAATCGGGTACGGTATCCGGCCTGCTTTCCGTTCTCAGCAGAAGCTGGGTGTCATCAGCGTACTGATAACACTCCAGACCAAAGTCGCGGGCCAGCTGGGCCAGGGGGCATGTAGATGTTGAATAATAAGGGCGAGAGGATGGCCCCTGGGGGACCCACAACAATGGGAGCCTCCCGGAGACCTCCCCCCCCCCTCTCCACACGCTGTCCCCGATCCTGAAGAAAGGAGGCCACCCATTTAAGGGCAGTCCCCCTGACTCCAGTCACGACTAGGCGGTGGGCTAACAATGCATGATCTACGGTATCAAACGCTGCTGTCAGATCTAACAAGACAAGCAGGGCTGACCCACCCTGGTCCAGCTGGCGGCGAAGTTGGTCTGTAATGGCGACAAGCACGGTCTCCGTCCCATGCCCAATGCGGAAGCCGGACTGCAAGGGATCGAGTCCAGCTGTGTCTTCTAAGAACCGCTGCAGCTGATCCGGGATGGCGGAATCGAGAGCAGGGCCTCTCCGGAGGATCTTAATGTCCTTGATGGTTCATAGGGAAGAATTTGTTCAGACAAGTAAACTGGGCTGGAACCGTATAGGGTTTTGTAGGTTAAAAGCAGCACTTTGAATTGGCAGCCAGTGGAGCTGGCGCAACAAGGGAGTTGTATGCTCCCTGTACCCCTCTCCTGTTAGTAACCTGGCTGCCGAGCGTTGGACTAATTGCAGTTTCCGAGCAGTCTTCAGAGGCAACCCCACATAGAGAGCGTTGCAGTAGTCTATTCGAGATGTAACCAGAGCATGGACTACCATGGCCAAGACAGAAAACACTATTTCTATACAGAAAACACTTTCTGTACAGAAAACACCATTTCCTGCATGAACAGAAACCAATGACATTTTTCACCAACTCCCAACCTACAAAGATTTTCAACCTTGCAGAATTTCATAGTAATGTGTTTTAATATATGCATTTTAAAGTGTGCATTCTATGTTGATGTGTTTTGACTGTGTTGTACCCTGCTTCAAGCTGTGAGGAGAGGTGGGTAATAAAGAGAATTACTGTGTCGTCAAAAGCTTTCTGTTCTGTCTGTCTCTGTATAGTGTATACAAAACGGCATTGAATTGTATGTGTACTGTGATCCACCCTGAGTCCCCTTCAGGGTGAGAAGGGCGGAATATAAATAAAGTGTTATTATTATTATTATATCTGACCGGTCCACTTTCTTGCCCGCAGGGTCACAGCAACGGCGTCCAGCGTTGGAGCAGCCGGGATTCCGGCCGGAGGGGTCCTCACCCTGGCCATCATCTTGGAAGCCGTCGGGCTTCCGACTAACGACATCTCTCTCATTCTGGCGGTGGATTGGCTTGTGTAAGTTGTTTATTATATATATCTCTATCTCTATATATAATAAAGCGGAATGTTTGTATGTATGTTTGTATGTGGCAGCGTTCGGATTGGCTCCTGGCCTCTACATTCTGACAACATGATTGGTTGCCAGTGAGGGAGTATTTGCATAACGCCTCTAATTGGCCAGCCAACACGAACATTCCGACACTCTAAACTGCCAGAGGGGCAGTCAGCCAAGGTGGGAGTTTCATTGTTGGGAGTTTGCGGCTCCCAACAATGACAGAACAAGACCAAACTTGGCACACAAAACCCCCAAATCCACTCTACATCGTGGTGCAGTTTGAAGGAGGGCAGACCATGGATGATGGGACTTTAAGTACCTTCAATCACTTCCCCAGACCGCTACAACCCTCATCAACTGAATGATCAAGACCAAACTTGGTACACAGACCCTCCATGACCCACTTTACATCCTGATGCAGTTTGGAGGAGAGCAGACCATGCATGATGGGACTTGAAGTACCTTCACTCACTTCCCAAAACTGCTGCAAACCTAATCCAATGACTGATCAAGACCAAACCTGACTCACGAAGCCCTCGTGACCCACTGTTCATCCTGGTGCAATTTTGTGTGGGACGGACCACGGATGATGGGACTTGAAGTACCTTCATTCACTTCCTGAGAGCACTGTGACCCTCATCCAATGACCAATACAGACCAAACTTGCCACACAGAGCCCTCATGACCCACTCTACATCCTGGTGCTGTTTGAAGGAGGATGGACCATGGATGATGGGACTTGAAGTACCTTCACTCACCTTCCGATACCGCTGTGACCCTCATCCAATGAATGATGAAGACCAAACGTGGCACACAGAGCCCACATGACCCACTCTACATCCTGGTGCTGTTTGAAGGAGGATGGACCATGGATGATGGGACTTGAAGTACCTTCACTCACCTTCCGATACCGCTGTGACCCTCATCCAATGAATGATCAAGACCAAACGTGGCACACAGAGCCCACATGACCCACTCTACATCCTGGTGCTGTTGGGAGGGGGATGGACCATGGCCGATGGGACTTGCAGTGCCTTCACTAACTTCCTGAGACCACTGCAAGCCATGTAAACATCTGATAAGGACCAACCTTGGCACACGATGCCTTTCTCAAATAACCCGGGCAGGGCCGGGTCCCCAAGCTAGTTGTATATATTCATCAAGCATGGGCAAATTTTTGGATGTATTGCATTTTACAATTTGACAGACAAGTCCGGTCCGGTGGTGGATGGATGGAGAGTGTTTGTGTGAACTAACTGAAAACAACATAAACAAATTCCTATGCATACCAAACATACCTTGTTTTTAGTGCAAAAAAAAAGGAAAGAAAGGAAACAATGCAATATTTAAAATGAAGAACAATAGTAACCAACATAAACTGAACAGCATTTGAGTGGAAGAACCCAGGGGCCATCCAGTCCAACCCAATGCTGCCATGCAGGAAAAGCACAATCAAAGCGCCCCCAACAGATGGGCATCCACCCTTTGTAATAATACTAATAATAGGAGCAAACCCATGGGCCATCCAGTCCAACCATCTTCTGCCTTGCAGGAAAAGCACAGTCAAAGCAACTCCAACAGATAGCCAGTAGCATTTGTAATAATAATAATAATAATAATAATAATAATAATAATAGGAGCAACCCCAAGAAAGTAAGACAGCCTCTTTCTGCCTTTCCCACCAAAAGTCCCCCCAACAGATGATCATACTTTTGGGTACATCTTAGTAGTAAACTAAGAACGTGGGCCATCGCCACTCCCCGCTGCCATGTGGGACCCATCGACCAATTACACCTCCGCCAACAGCTTTCATCCAGCCTTAATAATAAAATTTAGGGATAATAAAGGCAACCGTGGCGGCAGTCCATCGTCCTTCTGCCATGCAGTAAAAGCACCAATCAAAGCATCCCCAACAGATGACCATCCAGCTTTTGTAGGTGCGCCGCGGAAATAGTAGTAATAGGAACAACTTGGGGGCCATCCAGTCCAACTCCCTTCTGCCGTGTAGGACAGGCACAATTAAAGCACCCTCAACAGATGGTCATCCAGCCTTAATAATAATAGCAACCCCAGAGGCCATCCAGTCCATCCTCCTTCTGCCATGCAGTAAAAGCACCAATCAAAGCATCCCCAACAGATGACCATCCAGCCTTTGTAGTAGTAGTAAATAGTAGTAATAGGAACAACTTGGGGGCCATCCAGTCCAACTCCCTTCTGCCATGTAGGACAGGCACAATTAAAGCACCCCAGCAGATGGTCATCAAGCCTTAATAATAATAATAATAGCAATCCCAGAGGCCATCCAGTCCATTTTCCTTCTGCCATGCAGTAAAAGCACCAATCAAAGCATCCCCAACAGATGACCATCCAGCCTTTGTAGTCGTAGTAGAAAATAGTAGTAATAGGAACAACTTTGGGGCTATCCAGTCCAACTCCCTTCTGCCATGTAGGACAGGCACAATTAAAGCACCCCAACAGATGGTCACCCAGCCTTAATAATAATAATAATAATAATAGCAACCCCAGAGGCCATCCAGTTCAACCCCCTTCTGCCATGCAGGAAAAGCACCAATCAAAGCATCCCCAACAGATGACCATCCAGCCTTAGTAGTAGTAGTAGTAAAAGGAACAACTTGGGGGCCATCCAGTCCAACTCCCTTCTGCCATGTAGGACAGGCACAATTAAAGCACCCTCAACAGATGGTCGTCCGGCCTTAATAGTAATAGTAATAATAATAGTAGTAGTAGTAGTAGGAGCAACCCCAGAGGCCATCCAGTCCATCCTCCTCCTGCCATGCAGGAAAGGCACAATCAAAGCACCCCCAACAGATTGCCATCCAGCCTTTGTAACAATAACAACAACAGGAGCAAACCGAGGGGCCATCCAGTCCAAACCCCTTCTACCATGCAGGAAAAAAACCAAACCAAAGCACCCCCAAAAGATGGCCATAGAGTCTTTGTAATAATAGGAGCAACCCCAGGGGCCATCCAGTCCAACCCCCTTCCAGCATGTAGGAAAATCACAGTCAAAGCACCCCCAACAGATGATCATCTAGCCTTTGTAATAATAATAATAATACGCAACCCCGGGGCCATCTAATTCAACTTCCTTCTGCCATGCAGGACAGGCACAATTAAAGCACCCCAACAGATGGTCATCCAGCCTTAATAATAATAATAATCATAATAATAATAAGAGCAACCCCAAGAACCATCCAGTCCATCCCCCTTCTGCGATGCAGTAAAAGCACCAATCAAAGTATCTCCAACAGATGACCACCAAGCCTTTGTAGTTGTAGTAGTAGTAGTAGTAATAGGAACAACTTGGGGGCCATCCAGTCCAACTCCCTTCTGCCATGTAGGACAGGCACAATTAAAGCATCCCCAACATATGGTCATCCAGCCTTAATAACAACAATAATAGGAGCAACCCCAGAGGCCATCCAATTCAACCTCTTTCTGCCATGCAGGAAAAGCACACTCAAAGCACCCCCAACAGATGGCCATCCAGCCTTTGTAACAACAACCACAACAACAACAGGAGCAAACCGAGGGGCCATCCAGTCCAAGCCCCTTCTACCATGCAGGAAAAAAAACCAAACCAAAGCACCCCCAATAGATGGCCATCCAGCCTTTGTAATAATAGGAGCAACCCCAGGGGCCATCCAGTCCAACCCCCTTCCAGCATGTAGGAAAATCACAGTCAAAGCACCCCCAAGAGATGGTCATCTAGCCTTTGTAGTAGTAGTAGTAGTAGTAGTAGTAGTAGTAGTAGTAGTAGTAATAAATAATATGCAACCCTGGGGCCATCTAGTTCAACTTCCTTCTGCCATGCAGGAAAAGCACAACCAAAGCACCCCCAACAGATTGCCATCGAGCCATAATAATAAAAATAATAATGTTGTGTAATGTTGGTTATGTTGTGTAATGTTGTGACATTGTCTGAATAAAAATCATTATACATAATAATAATAATAATGGCAAGCCCAGGGGCCATCCAGTCCAACCCTGTGCCTTGCTCTGAGCGTGTTCTGAGGCATTTTCCGGCCATTGACGCTTCTGCTTTTCTCTTCTTCCAGGGACCGTACTTGCACCGTTCTGAACGTGGAGGGCGATGCCTTTGGGGCCGGGCTCCTGCAGGTCTACTCGGAGCGGTCGCTGGGCAAAGCAGAGGCGGAGGAGCTGATGGAGATCAAGACGGAGCCCCTGGACGGGGGCGGGAAAGGGGTCGCTGCAGAGGAAGGCTCCCCCTTGATCAAGAGGGACAGCCCAGCGCTTACGGAGGCCGCCAAGTCGTGCGAAAAGGAGTCCGTGATGTAACTGGCTTGGGAAGGAAACGAACTTCTTGGGAGAGACCTTTTTACTTCTCATTATTCTCTTTTTTAATGTTAGGGTTCCAGGTTTCTTTTTTTGGGTTGGTAAGGACAACATTCAGATCGACTCATCCCTTTCTAAGACTCAGCTTATTTGGTGATGGAGGCTTTTTTTTGCATTCGAGGCTCTGCTTTTACGAAGTCTGTATCGCTTTCCTCGCAGTGCAGTCCGCTTTAGAAAAGCATTTCTTTTTAAATAGCTGAGAATCCACTCTCCCAGAAAAGCACTCTGCATATCCTCAGGAGACTTTCTCCTTTCACTTTTTGTGTTTCTTTAAAAAAAAAAAAACCTAAATCCAAAATCAAAGCTTGACTTGAACCAGGAACAAGAGAACTCAGGCTTGGTTGTTTACCTTAAGCTCAGTTCAGGCAACACTGCATTAGAGTGAGACGCTAAGCCTTAGCTTTTCGTACTCTGGAAGTTTTCTATGTTTCTGTTCATCTGTTCCTGTTCCAAGTTTTATTAGTTATACCTTCTTGATTATGGGCTTTCAGAGTCCTTTTCGAAGGTCAGATTTTGCTCCGACGACTTTTTAAAACTATGATATTTTTTTTCCGACCTGAAATCACTTTGTTTTGACCGGAAACTTTGGATGTACGTAGCAGAAGGGCAAAAAGCACTCTGCGCTTCCTGAGGAGACCTTCTCCTTGCACGTTCTCGGTTGAACTTTTGCGTTGTTTATCATGGAAACGGGTGGCAGAACCCTTGGAGAGGCCTCTCTGATCACTCCTGCGCTTGAGCAGAAATCACTCCGTTTTGGCCGGATACTTTGGACCTACGTAGCAGAAGGACAAAAAGCACTCTGCGTATCCTCAGGAGACCTTCTCCTTTCACGTTCTCGGTTGAACTTTTGCGTTGTTTATCATGGAGACGGGTGGCAGAACCCTTGGAGAGGCCTCTCTCTCTGATCACTCCTTCGCTTCGGTGGATCCTGGAATCGTCGACTTTGCTGTTTGTTTACATGTGTTGTCAAAGACTGGACCAAACAGAAATGTGGGAGAAAAAAGTCTATTCTTCCCCAATATCTAGACCAGTGTTTCCCAACCTTTCTTGAGCTGCGGCACATTTTTTACATTTACAAAATCCTGGGGCATACCGTCTGACCCCATTTCAAAGAGGGCAGTATCGCCTCCTTGTCAATAAGGCCGCTAGGAATTCTGGGAGTTGGGAGTCTAAAACACCTTCTCTTCTTCAGGCTAAACATGCCCAGCCAGGCCCGGATTACTGTCTTTTGGCGCCCTAGGCCAAAAGACGTGCCGCCGGCCCCAGGGCGCGGAAAGCCCCACCCCCCAGGGCACTGCTGCACATGTGCGGCAGCAGCCCTGGGCGTGGGAGTTCCCTTCCTCCTCCTCGCCGCCTGGCCCGCCCCCTTGCAAAGGAAGCGGGCTAGGCGGCGAGGTCAGAGGAGGAGGAAGAAGGGAAGACCCACCCCGCCAGCAGGCTTAACCTCCGACCTCGCCGCCTGGCCCGCTTCCTTTGCAAGGGGGCGGGCCAGGTGGCGAGGTCGGAGGAGGAGGAAGGTAAGCCGGCGGGGCGGAGCGGGGCTTCCCTCCCTCCCTCCTCCTCCTGCATGCATGCCCGCCAGCAGCCCCGGTGGGGTGGGGCTTCCCTTCCTCCTCGTCGCCTCCTTCCTTTACAAGGGGACGGCCCAGGCAGCCAATGGCGAAGGGAGGGCGCCATTCCCACTTCCCCGCCCCCTGGCAGCACTCTCCCCCCGCCCTCTCACGAGGTATGATGACTCTCGGGAGAGAGCGGGAGGAAAGCGCTTTTGGGGGGGATCTGCTGCTCCCCCATGGCTGCTGGCCTAGGACGGCCTTATGGGTAATCCGGGCCTGTGCCCAGCAGCTCTTTAAGCCTCTCCTCATAGGGTTTGTTGTATTTATTAGTGGGAGCGGTGCGCATGTGTCTTCTGCGCCTACGCGTCTGGCTCCGCCCCCACTCTATCCTCCTTCGGCTGCAAATGAGCATGCTTGGCTCGAAGAACCAAGGCGTCTCCGCCCCGGACTCACCTGATTGGCTCCCGCTACCAGAGCGAAGGGAAGAAGGAAGGGCAAGTGCCCCGCCCCCCGTCATCGGGCGCCACCTTGGGGCCAGGCGGAAGTCCAGCGAGAGCGGGAGGCCTCCGCTTCCTAGCCCGCTTTGGGGGGGGGGTTGGCGGCGGAAAGGAGCAAGCCGGAGGTAACATTCCCTTGGAACATGCAGGACGGGCAAACCCGGGGGGGCCCTCCCTCTCTCCCTCCGGCTGTTTTGGACTCCAACTCCCAGAATTCCGAGCGGCCTACCTCAGGCCCTTCCCCTTTCCTGTTCCGCTTAAGCGGCTGAGGGAAGGGCCCGGGGGGCGCTAGGGATTGTGGGAGTTGGAGTCCAAAACACCCGGGGGGAGGTAAGGGGCCCCAAGTCAGGCCAGATCTGTGTATTCAGAAGGGGCTTCTCTGCCGCTGCTTTTGAACTTCGGAGACTTCCTCGCGGCTGGCGTGCGAAGAGAAGTGCCCTCCCTGCTCCTCCTGATCAGCAGCCCCCAGGGTACCTGACCCTTCCTCCCCCCCCCCCCCAAAAAAACAGCAGCCGCAGGAGTTCGGCAGGAGAGGGAAGAAAGGGGGGAAGAGAGGTTTTCCTGCGGCACACCAGGTGATCGCTCACGGCACACTAGTGTGCCGCGGAACAGCGGTTGGGAAACACTGATCTAGACCAAGCATGGGCAGACTTAGGCCCTCCAGGTGTTTTGGACTCCAACTCCCACCATTCCCAACAGCCTCAGGCCCTTTCCTCAGGAAAGGGCCTGAGGCTGTTGGGAATGGTGGGAGTTGGAGTCCAAAACACCCGGAGGGCCCAAGTTTGCCTATTCCTGGTCTACCCTCTTGTACGTAATCCTTACTTGTAGTGTTATTTCCAAGAGTAAAATGCTAGAAACGTCTTCCCCGTAATCTTGTCGGAAGGAGTTCAGGGTGTCCTGTGTTGCTACAACACCTTGACTGGCAAATCATATGAATTATATGAAATGTATGTGTTGTCTGTATATGATGGTACTTCAGTGTCGTTACGACGTGAAATCCTTTGTAGCTGCACCGCAAAAGGTTATAATCTTAATTTTAATATATTTCTGGAACTTTAAAAAAAGGGTGAATGGTTTCTCCTTCCTCCGTTTATAGGGAGTCGCTTTTAATAATGATAATAACAACAGAACAACAACAACATATTTTATTTACAGTATTTCTACCCCGCCCTTCTCACCCCTGGGCAGGACGGGACTCATAATATAACATAATAATAACTATTAATACTAATAGTAATAACATTATTATTATTATTGAGGCTTCTATGCCGCCGACTCCCGGGGGCTCGCAGCGGCTCACAAGAGCCAGGGGCATAAAAACAAAGATTAAAAACATAAAACAATTGAACAATTAGAGCAATAGCAGAACAGGCAATAAAACAAATGGAGCAGCAACAGGAGCCACAACACAGTACCCAGAGCACGCGGGCCTACTCTCCGAAGGCCTGCCTATACAGATGGGTTTTGCAGGCCCACCTGAATGGGAGTAAATCCCTCAGGGCTCTGGTTTCGGCCGGGAGGGCGTTCCACAGCGTGGGGGGCTATGACGGAGAACGCCCTCCGGCGGGTAGATGTCAGGTGTGCCGACTTTGCTGATGGTATTTCCAGGAAGTTGGCATCCTCAGACCGTAGTGATCTCGATGGGCAATAGGGAGTGAGGCGGTCCCTCAGATACGCTGGCCCCAGGCCGTACAGAGCCTTGAAGGTAAGAACCAACACTTTGAAGGCGATCCGGTGCTCAATAGGCAGCCAGTGCAGATCCTGCAAGACGGGTGTTATACGGCAACCTGCTGGCGTGCCAGACAGGAGCCGGGCGGCAGTGTTCTGCACCAGCTTGAGCTTCCGACGACAGAGGAAGGCCAACGTAGAGCGCGTTACAGTAATCTAGCCTTGAGATGACCGTGGCTTGGATCACCGTGGCCAGGTCGTTCCGCCAGCCTCCTTGCCTGGCGTAGGTGGAAAAAAGCAGCCTTGCTGACCGCAGAGACCTGGTCCTCCATGGTCAGCTGTGAGTCCAGGTGGACCCCCAGGATCTTCAAAGACGGCGCTGGTCACAGCGCCTCACCGTCCAGGGTCGGAAGCCGGGCACCCACCCGCCCGGGCGACCCAGACACAAGATCTCCGTCTTCGCCGGATTCACCCTCAACCTACTGGCTCGCAGCCATCCAGTAACGGCTTCGAGGCAGTGCTGGAAATTATCGGGGGACGGACTCCGGCCTGCCCTCCATCCTCAGAATGAGCTGGGTGTCGTCAGCGTACTGGTGACAAACCAGCCCATAACTCCGCACCAGCTGTGCAAGCGGCTGCATGTAGATGTTAAATAACAGAGGGGAGAGGATGGCCCCCTGAGGAACTCCGCAAACTAATGGGGAGCCCTCGGAGACCACCTCGCCCCTCCTCACACGCTGGGACCTGGGACCGCTGGCGGAGGAAGGAGGTCAGCCATTTAAGGGCAGTCCCCCTCACTCCAGCCACGGCCAGGCGGTGGATCAATAGATTGTGGTCGACGGTGTCAAACGCTGCCGTGAGGTCCAATAACACGAGCAGCGCAGACCCGCCTTGGTCGAGCTGGCAGCGGAGTTGGTCTGTGATGGAGACCAGGACATAACTTTATTATTATTATTATTGGCCTTCCCCCGACTCGCCTCTTGGTTCTGGGCAGTTTACAGCATAATCTAAACACAAAACACGGTAAAAATTCCATAGTAAAGTTAAAACGTTTCCTTCGATATGATGTCTTCTTGTGTCCAACTCTGAGGGGTGGTGCTCATCTCCATTTCTAAGCTGAAGAGCGGGCGTTGTCCATACATGCCTCCTAGGTCATGTGGCCAGCATTACTGCATGGAGTGCTGTTACCTTCCTGCAGAAGCGGTACCTATTGATCTACTCACATTTACATGTTTTCAAACTGCTAGGTTGGCAGAAGCTGGGGCTAACAGCGGGAGACAAACACACAAAAGTTGGCAATAGAATGATTAAACACAGTGTAGTATAGTTCATTATAAAAAGATATATATTGTCTAAAGGTATTGCATAGTACATATACACAATCGTATACAGAAGGTACTCAAGCCCCTGTTGTAACCATATATACAAACACAGTATGCAAGAGATGTTCTCCTATAGGCTTAAGCATGGAGTGCTTATGCCCTCATTCAAGCAGTACATATGAACTCTGAGCTTACAAAACTAAAGTTCTGGTGGTGAACACTAGGTGGCGCTAGTGCTTTGCTTCTACAGTGTTGCTAAAGTTCTTGTGGTGAACATTTCAGAACTCTTAACAAAACTTTCAAAATTTTGTTATAAATGGCAGTTCCTAATTGGTTCTGTCTTAAAAATCGCCAATAATGAAATAATAATGAGGTTTTTAAAGTTTTGTTGGAGTTCTGAAATGTTCACCACCAGAACTTAAGCAACACTGTAGAAGCAAAGCACCAGCGCCACCTAGTGTTCACCACCAGAACTTTAGCAACACTGTAGAAGCAAAGCACCAGCGCCACCTAGTGTTCACCACCAGAACTTAAGCAACACTGTAGAAGCAAAGCACCAGCGCCACCTATTGTTCACCACCAGAACTTTAGCAACACTGTAGAAGCAAAGCACCAGCGCGACCAAGTGTTCACCACCAGAACTTTAGCAACACTGTAAAACAAAGCACCAGCGCCACCTAGTGTTCACCACCAGAACTTTAGCAACACTGTAGAAGCAAAGCACCAGCGCGACCAAGTGTTCACCACCAGAACTTTAGCAACACTGTAAAACAAAGCACCAGCGCCACCTAGTGTTCACCACCAGAACTTTAGCAACACTGTAGAAGCAAAGCACCAGCGACCAAGTGTTCACCACCCGAACTTTAGCAACACTGTAAAACAAAGCACCAGCGCCACCTAGTGTTCACCACCAGAACTTTAGCAACACTGTAGAAGCAAAGCACCAGCGCCACCTAGTGTTCACCACCAGAACTTTAGCAAGCAAAGCACCAGCGCCACCTAGTGTTCACCACCAGAACTTTAGCAACACTGTAGAAGCAAAGCACCAGCGCCACCTAGTGTTCACCACCAGAACTTTAGCAACACTGTAGAAGCAAGGCACTAGCGCCACCTAATGTTCACCACCAGAACTTTAGCAACACTGTAAAACAAAGCACCAGCGCCACCTAGTGTTCACCACCAGAACTTTAGCAACACTGTAGAAGCAAAGCACCAGCGCGACCAAGTGTTCACCACCAGAACTTTAGCAACACTGTAAAACAAAGCACCAGCGCCACCTAGTGTTCACCACCAGAACTTTAGCAACACTGTAAAACAAAGCACCAGCGCCACCTAGTGTTCACCACCAGAACTTTAGCAACACTGTAGAAGCAAAGCACCAGCGCCACCTAGTGTTCACCACCAGAACTTTAGCAACACTGTAGAAGCAAAGCACCAGCGCCACCTAGTGTTCACCACCAGAACTTTAGCAACACTGTAGAAGCAAGGCACTAGCGCCACCTAATGTTCACCACCAGAACTTTAGCAACACTGTAAAGCAAAGCACCAGCGCCACCTAGTGTTCACCCCCAGAACTTTAGCAATACTGTAGAAGCAAAGCACCAGCGCCACCTAGTGTTCACCACCAGAACTTAAGCAACACTGTAGAAGCAAAGCACCAGCGCCACCTCGTGTTCACCACCAGAACTTTAGCAACACTGTAGAAGCAAAGCACCAGCGCCACCTAGTGTTCACCACCAGAACTTAAGCAACACTGTAGAAGCAAAGCACCAGCGCCACCTAGTGTTCACCACCAGAACTTTAGCAACACTGCAGAAGCAAAGCACCAGCGCCACCTAGTGTTCACCACCAGAACTTTAGCAACACTGTAGAAGCAAAGCACCAGCGCCACCTAGTGTTCACCACCAGAACTTTAGCAACACTGTAGAAGCAAAGCACCAGCGCCACCTAGTGTTCACCACCAGAACTTTAGCAACACTAGAAGCAAAGCACCAGCGCCACCTAGTGTTCACCACCAGAAGTTTAGCAACACTGTAGAAGCAAAGCACCAGCGCCACCTAGTGTTCACCACCAGAACTTTAGCAACACTGTAGAAGCAAAGCACCAGCGCCAACTAGTGTTCACCACCAGAACTTTAGCAACACTGTAGAAGCAAAGCACCAGCGCCACCTAGTGTTCACCACCAGAACTTTAGCAACACTGTAGAAGCAAAGCACCAGCGCCACCTCGTGTTCACCACCAGAACTTTAGCAACACTGTAGAAGCAAAGCACCAGCGCCACCTCGTGTTCACCACCAGAACTTAAGCAACACTGTAGAAGCAAAGCACCAGCGCCACCTAGTGTTCACCACCAGAACTTTAGCAACACTGTAGAAGCAAAGCACCAGCGCCACCTCATGTTCACCACCAGAACTTTAGCAACACGGTAGAAGCAAAGCACCAGCGCCACCTCGTGTTCACCTCGGTAGGCTGTTAGGAATTGTGGGAGTTGGAGTCCAAAACACCTGGAGGGCCCAAATTTGCCCATGCCTGGTGTAGACATATAATGCAGACTGAATGGATTGAGATTCAGCAAAGCAATCAATTCGCAAAGTGTGTTTTGTTTTCAGGCATAATTTCTTTAATCCAAAACTTGATGCCAGGGCCAGGAATAACATGGAAGAGGGATCGGTTCCCACACGACACAAGGAAGAAGAGCATCTTACAGGGGTTGCAAAGCCAAGTTTTTGTCTCCAAAACTAATAACAGGCATGAGTCAAAATGAAGGAAACGGATTGAGAACCTTTTCCGTCAACACGCAATCACATTTTTAACCTTCCAAGTTCAAAACAAAAAACATTTTTGAAAACTCAAAAGTTCCTTCCATTTTGGTCTTTCATTTTTAGTTTGCTCCTGTTTGGTGGCCAGGCTTTTAGATGAAGATGTGTTATCGAAGGCTTTCACGGCCGAAATCACTGTATGGCTATTTTCCAGAAGCATTCTCTCCTGACGTTTCGCCTACATCTATGGCAGGCATCCTCGGAGGTTATGAGGTCTGTTGGAAACTAGAAAAGTGGGGTTTATATACCCGTGGTGGGAAAAAGAACTCTTGCCTTGCCTGCTTGCAATTGTCCACCAGGAAGCATCTAGGCTTTGAAGCTGCAAGGCTATTCAATGCTAATCACGGTGGCCAATTGCAACATTCACCCTTGCCTCCAACACATGGAATGATGTCCAGGGTGGGAGAAAGAACTCTTTGTTGGAGGCAGGTGTGAATGTTAAAAATTGTCCACCAGGAAGCAGCCAGGCTTTGAAGCTGCAAGGCTATTCAATGCTAATCACGGTAGCCAATTGCAACATTCACCCTTGCCTCCAACAGATGGGAATGATGTCCAGGGTGGGAGAAAGACCTCTTTGTCTGTTGGAGGTAGTTGTGAATGTTGCAATTGTCCACCAGGAAGCAGCCAGTCCTTGAAGCTGCAAGGCTATTCAATGCTAATCACGGTGACCAATTGCAACATTCACCCTTGCCTCCAACACATGGAATTATGTCCATAGTGGGAGAAAGACCTCTTTGTTGGAGGCAGGTGTGAATGTTTCAATTGTCCACCAGGAAGCAGCCAGGCTTTGAAGCTGCAAGGCTACTTAATGCTAATCAAGGTGGCCAGTCGCAACATTCACCCTGGCCTCCAACAGATGGGAATGATGTCCAGGGTGTGAGAAAGACCTCTTTGTCTGTTGGAGACAGGTGTGAATGTTACAATTCTCCACCAGTAAGCAGTCAGGCTTTGAAGCTGCAAGACTACTTAAATGCTAATCAAGGTGGCCAATCGCAACATTCATCCTTGCCTCCAACAGATGGGAATGATGTCCAGGGTAGGAGAAAGAACTCTTGTTGGAGGCAGGTGTGAATGTTGAAAATTGTCCACCAGGAAGCAGCCAGGCTTTGAAGCTGCAAGGCTATTCACAATGCAAATCACGGTGGCCAGTCGCAACATTCACACTTGCCTCCAAAAGACAAAGAGTTTTCTCCCACCCTGGACATTATTGCACAGATCTGGTTTGTTTTGGACCGTCGTCTGGTATATTTTTGTGTCCTCCTATTTGCAAAAGTTTGCGCCCCGTAATTTTGCCGTATGTCTTCAAGAATGTGCCGATGCAATTTTTCCTTGCGCGACAATAAAGGTTATCGGCATGTCGTCGGGATAAATAAAATATCCAATTCTGCAAATACTACATTGAGAAACGTAGAAGTGATGAGCCTTAGGAATCTCATCTCTGAAGTAGACATTTGGGTCCTTGGAAACAGGCTTGTGTGGAGGGTTTCCTTGACAACCATTGCCACGGCAACCCCAAAATTGATGTCTCTCTGGACTGCAGCTGATAGGTAGCCTGCAGAACAGCAAAGTTAGCCTTTTCCTACAGCTTCCTAGTGTCCTTGTTGTCTCCTGCCTCTTTGTGTTGACCAACCAATCCCAGATATCAATATCAATTCACCATGGAGTTGCACTGAATATCTATCTATCTATGTATATAATAAAAGTCAGTGTTTGCGGCGGTGCGGAGGACGGAGGTGCGGAGGAAAATGTGCCAGCATTTCGATTGGTTGCCACTGTGGGATTATTTGCATAAAGGACACTGGTTGGCCAGCCTCAGAACTCCGACATTCTAAGGCAGTCTTTCTCAACCAGTGTGCCGTGGCACACTAGTGTGCCGTGACGGACCTCCTGCTGTGCCGCGAGAAAAGCTCTCTGCCCCCCTTCCTCCCCCCTCCTGTCGAACTCCTGCTGCTTGGGGGGGGGGAAGAAGGGCCGGGCAGTGGCGAAGAAAAAGAAGAAGGGACCGGGGCGCCACCTCCTTCGGCCGTTTCCCCAGCCAGCCTCCAATCCGCCATGACTCTCGCCCCTTGCTCGTTGAAGCCGCGTGGAGGAGGAGCCCCGCCCACTGAAGCCTATCCACTGCTCATGGGAAGCTGGGGGAGGGGCGGGGCATGGCGCGGCCTGGCTCTGTCCCCTCCCCCAGCTACGGCACTCCCAGCAGCTGCTCCAGCCTTGAGGGGACAGTGCCAAGCCAGCATTGTGCTGGCTCTGGCACTGCTGGCTTGGCACTGGCCCCTCAAGGCTGGAGCAGCTGCTGGGAGAGTGAAGCTGGGGGTAGGGGTGGGGCATGGTGCAGCCTGGCTCCGCCCCTCCCGGCTCGGCACTCCCAGCAGCTGCTCCCAGCAGGCCACCAACCCCCAGCCGTTCTTTACTGTGTTAGAGTGTCATTTTGGTTGGTGGTGTGCCCCCGGATGTTTTTAATGTTAAAAGTGTGCCACGGCTCAAAAAAGTTTGGGAAACACTGTTCTAAGGCACCAGATTATTTGCATAAAGAACTCAGATTGGCCATCCTCGGAACTCCAACAATCTAAGGCACCAGACAGAGGGCATTGGTTGCCACTGAGGAACTATTTGCATAAAGGACTCTGATTGGCCAGCAAAACAGAATGCAACTGAATGCTTGAGTTAGCCAAATAACAGTTTTTTTCTATTGGAAATGGAATGCTCATTTTCTGGGAGGTGCGAAGGTGCCAAGGAATATGTGACAGTGTTTCGATAGGTTGCCACTATGGGATTATTTGCATAAAGGACTCTGATTGGCCAGCCTCAGAACTCCAACATTCTACGGCCCCAGACAGAGGGGATTGGTTGCCACTGAAATGGTATTTGCATAAAGGACTCCGAATGGCCGTCCACATTCCAACATTCTAAGGTGACTCGGAGGGAAAAGGAAAGGCCTCAGGCAGTCAGACACTGCGGCCCACAGCAGTGACGGATCAGGACCAAACTTGGCACACAGGGGCCCAATGGCCCACTTCACAACGCAACCCTCACCCAAAGACCAATACAGACCAAAATTAGCACACGGAGCCCCCTTGACCCACTCTACACCCTGGTGCTGTTTCAAGGAGGACGGACCACAGATGATGGGACTTGAAATACCTTCACTCACCTTCCGAGACCGCTGCAACCCTCATCCAAAGAATGATCAAGACCAAATGTGACACACACAGCCCCCATGACCCACTCTACATCCTGGTGCTGTTTGGAGTGGGGTGGACCATGGCCAATGGGACTTCCAGTACCTTCACTAAGTTCCTGAGACCACTGCAAGCCACATAAACATCTAATAGGAACCAACCTTGGCACACAAGGCCTTCCTCAAATAACCCGGGCACTGACAGGTCCCCAAGCTAGTTTAAAATAAAATCCACAAAAGTCAAAACTCAAAAAATGTGGAAGGAGTTCTGTTTACAAAGAGCTGGGGTTGGTTGTTGCTGCCATCTAGTGGCGAAGACAGATTACTACAAAAACAAACACCCAGTCCAGAGCTTTCCAACCTTTTCATCTATATACTCTGTGTATACACACACAAGCTTGAGTACCTGCAATTGCCTGGGTCATTTTTTTTAATTTTACGAAATGCATAAAGAACAACACTCAAACACAGAAGAACTCCAGACAAGAAACTAACAGGAACAGCTAATCACCTCTCAACAAAGGATTTCCTCAGGCAGTAACAAGCCAACCCTAAAAACTTGTCAGGCCATCAAATGCTAATCAAGGTGGCCAGTCGAAAAATTTTGCCTGTTGGAGGCAGGTGTGAATGTTGCAATTGTCCACCAGGAAGCGGCCAGGCTTTGAGACTGCAAGGCTATTCAGTGCTAATCAAGGAGACCAATTGCAACATTCACACTTGCCTCCAACAGGAGGAATGATGTCCAGGGTGGGAGAAAGAACTCTTTGTCTGCTGGAGACAGGTATGAATGTTGCAATTGCCCACCAGGAAGCAGCCAGGCATTGAAGCTGCAAGGCCATTCAACGCTAATCAAGGTGGCCAATTGCAACATTCACCCAACAGATGGAATGATGTCCAGGGTGGGAGAAAGAACTCTTTGTCTGCTGGAGTCAGGTCTGAATGTTGCTTTTGCCCACCACGAAGCAGCCAGGCATTGAAGCTGCAAGGCCATTCAACGCTTCCTGCAAGGTGGCCTTTGCAACATTCACCCAAGTGTGGAATAATGCCCAGGGTGGGAGAAAGAACTCTTTGTCTGCTGGAGGCCAGTGTGAGTGTTGCAACACGACACCTAGATTAGCAGCGAATAGCCTTGCAGTTTCAAGGCCTGCCTGCTTCCTGCCTGGCCAAATCCTTTGTTGGGAAGTGTGGGAATGATGCCCAGGGTGGGAGAAAGAACTCTTTGTCTGCTGGAGGCCAGTGTGAATGTTGCAACTGCCCACCTAGATTAGCAGCCGAATAGCCTTGCAGCTGCAAAGCCTGCCTGCTTCCTGCCTGGTGGAATCAACTTTGTTGGGAAGTGTGGAATAATGCCCAGGGTGGGAGAAAGAACTCTTTGTCTGCTGGAGGCCAGTGTGAGTGTTGCAACTGGCCGCCTAGATTAGCATCGAATAGCCTTGCAGCTTCAAAGCCTGCCTGCTTCCTGCCTGGAGGAATCCTTTCTTGGGAAGTGGAATAATGCCCAGGGTGGGAGAAAGAACTCTTTGTCTGCTGGAGGCCAGTGTGAGTGTTGCAACTGGTCGCCTAGATTAGCATCGAATAGCCTTGCAGCTTCAAAGCCTGCCTGCTTCCTGCCTGCCAGGAATCCTTTGTTCACCCAAGTGTGGAATAATGCCCAGGGTGGGAGAAAGAACTCTTTGTC
The DNA here is from genome assembly GCA_030556195.1 of Anolis apletophallus. Lineage (NCBI taxonomy): Eukaryota > Metazoa > Chordata > Lepidosauria > Squamata > Anolidae > Anolis > Anolis apletophallus. Next base: position 9,335,778 of record JARBWK010000011.1, read on the forward strand.
TGCTGGAGGCCAGTGTGAGTGTTGCAACTGGTCGCCTAGATTAGCAGCCAATAGCCTTGCAGCTTCAAAGCCTGCAACGCTTCCTGCCTGGCCAATCCTTTGTTGGGAAGTGTGGAATAATGCCCAGGGTGGGAGAAAGAACTCTTTGTCTGCTGGAGGCCAGTGTGAATGTTGCAACTGGTCGCCTAGATTAAGCATCGAATAGCCTTGCAGCTTCAAAGCCTGCCTGCTTCCTGCCTGGAGGAATCCTTTGTTGTGCACTAGGGAATAATGCCCAGGGTGGGAGAAAGAACTCTTTGTCTGCTGGAGGCCAGTGTGAGTGTTGCAACTGGTCGCCTAGATTAGCATCGAATAGCCTTGCAGCTTCAAAGCCTGCCTGCTTCCTGCCTGGCCAATCCTTTGTTGGGAAGTGTGGAATAATGCCCAGGGTGGGAGAAAGAACTCTTTGTCTGCTGGAGGCCAGTGTGAGTGTTGCAACTGGCCGCCTAGATTAGCATCGAATAGCCTTGCAGCTTCAAAGCCTGCCTGCTTCCTGCCTGGAGGAATCCTTTGTTGGGAAGTGTGGAATAATGTCCAGGGTGGGAGAAAGAACTCTTTGTCTGCTGGAGGCCAGTGTGAGTGTTGCAACTGGTCGCCTAGATTAGCATCGAATAGCCTTGCAGCTTCAAAGCCTGCCTGCTTCCTGCCTGTAGGAATCCTTTGTTGGGAAGTGTGGAATAATGCCCAGGGTGGGAGAAAGAACTCTTTGTCTGCTGGAGGCCAGTGTGAGTGTTGCAACTGGTCGCCTAGATTAGCATCGAATAGCCTTGCAGCTTCAAAGCCTGCAACACTACCTGCCTGTAGGAATCCTTTGTTGGGAAGTGTGGAATAATGCCCAGGGTGGGAGAAAGAACTCTTTGTCTGCTGGAGGCCAGTGTGAGTGTTGCAACTGGTCGCCTAGATTAGCATCGAATAGCCTTGCAGCTTCAAAGCCTGCCTGCTTCCTGCCTGTAGGAATCCTTTGTTGGGAAGTGTGGAATAATGCCCAGGGTGGGAGAAAGAACTCTTTGTCTGCTGGAGGCCAGTGTGAGTGTTGCAACTGGCCGCCTAGATTAGCCAGGCAATAGCCTTGCAGCTTCAAAGCCTGCCTGCTTCCTGCCTGGAGGAATCCTTTGTTGGGAAGTGTGGAATAATGCCCAGGGTGGGAGAAAGAACTCTTTGTCTGCTGGAGGCCAGTGTGAGTGTTGCAACTGGTCGCCTAGATTAGCATCGAATAGCCTTGCAGCTTCAAAGCCTGCCTGCTTCCTGCCTGTAGGCAATCATTCACCCAAGTGTGGAATGATGCCCAGGGTGGGAGAAAGAACTCTTTGTCTGCTGGAGGCCAGTGTGAGTGTTGCAACTGGTCGCCTAGATTAGCACCGAATAGCCTTGCAGCTTCAAAGCCTGGCTGCTTCCTGCCTGGGGGAATCCTTTGTTGGGAAGTGTGGAATAATGCCCAGGGTGGGAGAAAGAACTCTTTGTCTGCTGGAGGCCAGTGTGAGTGTTGCAACTGTCCACCTAGATTAGCATCCAATAGCCTTGCAGCTTCACAGCCTGCCTGCTTCCTGCCTTGAGGAATCCTTTGTTTGGAAGTGAGGATCATCGTCCAGGGTGGGAGAAAGAACTCTTTGTCTGCTGGAGGCCAGTGTGAGTGTTGCAACTGGTCGCCTAGATTAGCATCGAATAGCCTTGCAGCTTCAAAGCCTGCCAACACTCCTGCCTGGTGGAATCCTTTCACCCAAAGTGTGGAATGATGCCCAGGGTGGGAGAAAGAACTCTTTGTCTGCTGGAGACAGGTATGAATGTTGCAATTGCCCACCAGGAAGCAGCCAGGCATTTTTTTTTATTTATTTTTAAATAATTTTTATTGATTTCCATACTTAAAAAGTGACATAACATACAAGGTTTGGTGGGAGATCCCACCCACATATAACGTACATTCTAAAAGTAACTATAGGATCTTAAGAGATAGAAGTCAGAGAGGGGAACACAAGGGATGGGGGAGTTGGATAAGAAAGAGAGGGGGGAAGGGTGGTAAAGTAAAAGAGTGCACAAAATACAACAAAGGTGAATAGGACTCAGCAATTAACTTCCTGTTGTTGCCCGCATAATTGTTATTCTTCCATTCTTCATAACTTCCCAATAGCCTATAATAAGATAAAATGAAATGAGAGGTGGCACAGATGAGATTCTCTCTCTCTTTTATCTTTGTGCCTATAAAAGTCTATCTTCTTACGTATCCATTAATCCCTTACATCTATAGTAATGTTATATTCCTTACTACAATATTTAGTAAATAGTTCATATTTGTCCTCAAAGCCACTTTCATTTGTTACGTTTTCTCTTATCCTTTCTGTTAACCTCTCCATTTGTATGTTATCCATTACCTTCAGTACCCATTCATCCATACTTGGATATTTATCAGATTTCCAATATCTTGAATAGACCATCCTAGCTGCTGTTATTAGAAGGAGGAATAGATTTTTTTCTTTTTTGTCGAATTCTGTTCCGTAATTCCTAATAAGAAGAGGTCTGGTTTCCTTATTATATTTTTCCCAAATATCTTTTCTATTTCTTTATGTATCTCGAGCCAAAATTTCCTTGCTTTCTTGCAAAGCCACCACATATGGAACAGCGTTCCATTTGTGTCTTTGCAATACCAGCAATTCGGGCTGGCATTCTTGTAAATTTTGGCTATTTTTTCAGGTGCTAAGTGCCATCTGTATATTAGCTTTACCCAGTTCTCTTTATAATTTTGGCTACAAGAGATATTAACATTATTTTTCCAGATTGCTTTCCAAGTCTCTGGTTTTATTTTATACCCTATATTTCTTGCCCATTTTATCTCATAGCCTTTCTGGTGCTTGCCCTCCTTATCTAAGCTTTGGAGTGCTTTATAGATCTTGCCTACCAATTTTTCCCCTTATTTATTAAAAGTTCCTCGATCTCATTATATTGATATTCAAAACCCACTTTTTGTCCTCTTTATAAATATCGACTATTTGTCTGTATGGAAACCAATTGATATTTTTGTTTTCCTCCAATAATTTCTGCCTTGGTTTCAACCTATATTCTGCCCCATCCCATTGCAGCAGATCTTTATATGTCAACCATTTTTGATCTTCGAGCTGTCTTAGTCGGAAAGCTTCCAATGGGGAAAGCCAAAATGGGACATTGGGATTTATCTTTTTATAATATTTATTCCAAACTTTAATAAGCGAGCTTCTAATATAATGGTTCTTAAAATTTGAGTCTACTTTAGATTTCCCGTAGCCCAAGTAGGCATGTAGACCGAACTTAAGATCTGATCCCTCCAGATTTAACAGTCTAACCTCTTCCAGTTTGCACCAATCCCTTATCCATGATAAGCAATTAGCCTCATAATAGAGTTTGAAGTTTGGAACCCCCAGGCCTCCTTTATCTTTGGAATCTTGAATGTATTTCAATCTAACTCTGGGCTTTTTGCCTCCCCATATAAATTTAGAGATTCTTTTATTCCATGTGTCTATTTGAGATTCTTTTTTGATAATTGGCAATGTACTAAATAAAAAGTTAATTTTTGGGAGGATCGTCATCTTTATGGCTGCAATTTTGCCTAGAAGTTGCAAGGCCATTCAATGCTAATCAAGGAGACCAATTGCAACATTCACACTTGCCTCCAAAAGATGGAATGATGTCCAGGGTGGGAGAAAGAACTCTTTGTCTGCTTGAGGCAGGTGTGAATGTTGCAATTGCCCACCAGGAAGCAGCCAGGTTTTGAAGCTGCAAGGCTATTCAGTGCTAATCAAGGTGGCCAATTGCAACATTCACACTTGCCTCCAACAGATGGGAATGATGTCCAGGGTGGGAAAAAGAACTCTTTGTCTGCTTGAGACAGGTATGAATGTTGCAATTGCCCACCAGGAAGCAGCCAGGCTTTGAAGCTGCAAGGCTATTCAACGCTAATCAAGGTGGCCAATTGCAACATTCACACTTGCCTCCAACAGATGGGAATGATGTCCAGGGTGGGAAAAAGAACTCTTTGTCTGCTTGAGGCAGGTATGAATGTTGCAATTGCCCACCAGGAAGCAGTCAGGCTTTGAAGCTGCTAGGCTATTCAGTGCAAATCAAGGTGGCCAATTGCAACATTCACACTTGCCTCCAAAAGATGGAATGATGTCCAGGGTGGGAGAAAGAACTCTTTGTCTGCTTGAGGCAGGTGTGAATGTTGCAATTGCCCACCAGGAAGCAGCCAGGTTTTGAAGCTGCAAGGCTATTCAGTGCTAATCAAGGTGGCCAATTGCAACATTCACACTTGCCTCCAACAGATGGGAATGATGTCCAGGGTGGGAGAAAGAACTCTTTGTCTGCTTGAGGCAGGTATGAATGTTGCAATTGCCCACCAGGAAGCAGTCAGGCTTTGAAGCTGCTAGGCTATTCAGTGCAAATCAAGGTGGCCAATTGCAACATTCACACTTGCCTCCAACAGATGGAATGATGTCCAGGGTGGGAGAAAGAACTCTTTGTCTGCTGGAGACAGGTATGAATGTTGCAATTGCCCACCAGGAAGCAGCCAGGCATTGAAGCTGCAAGGCCATTCAATGCTAATCAAGGTGGCCAATTGCAACATTCACCCAACAGATGGAATGATGTCCAGGGTGGGAGAAAGAACTCTTTGTCTGCTGGAGACAGGTATGAATGTTGCAATTGCCCACCAGGAAGCAGCCAGGCATTGAAGCTGCAAGGCCATTCAGTGCAAATCAAGGTGGCCAATTGCAACATTCACACTTGCCTCCAACAGATGGGAATGATGTCCAGGGTGGGGAAAGAACTCTTTGTCTGCTTGAGGCAGGTATGAATGTTGCAATTGGCCACCAGGAAGCAGCCAGGCATTGAAGCTGCAAGGCCATTCAACGCTAATCAAGGTGGCCAATTGCAACATTCACCCAACAGATGGAATGATGTCCAGGGTGGGAGAAAGAACTCTTTGTCTGCTGGAGACAGGTATGAATGTTGCAATTGCCCACCAGGAAGCAGCCAGGCTTTGAAGCTGCTAGGCTATTCAGTGCTAATCAAGGTGGCCAATTGCAACATTCACCCAACAGATGGAATGATGTCCAGGGTGGGAGAAAGAACTCTTTGTCTGCTGGAGACAGGTATGAATGTTGCAATTGCCCACCAGGAAGCAGCCAGGCATTGAAGCTGCAAGGCCATTCAACGCTAATCAAGGTGGCCAATTGCAACATTCACACTTGCCTCGAAAACAAGAGTTGTTTCTCCCACCCTGGACATTATTCCACAGGTGTAAAAACCCCATTTTCCTAGTTTCCAACAGACCTCACAACCTCTGAGGATGCCTGGCATAGATGTGGGCAAAACGTCAGGAGAGAATGCTTCTGGAACATGGCCAAACATCCCGGAAAACACACAGCCTAGTTATTCCGGCCTTGAAAGCCTTCGACAATACAGATTTAACTGTTTTTAATGTTTGTGTATATTTATAGTTATTTTATGTTCCGGCATGGCTCTCTTGCAGGCGTGCTTTGGTGGTGATTTTCCATTTGTGACACATCTAAGAACAATAGGAGGCGCACTATTGTTTATACTTCCAACCTCTCCTTGTTTTGGGAAGGCGGTCATGTGTCCAGGGATCGGATGTTGGCTTCTATCCGCCGAAACGGAGCCACCGTCCTCGTATCGTTCGGCTTCATCTTAGCCGCTTCCCTTTTCAGACCATCTGTTTCCTGCATTGGGAGAAAGAACTTCCTTTTCCTGTTCATAACCTTTCATTATTTTGCTACACAACTTGGGCCCTCTAGGTGTTCTGGACTTCAATTCCCACAATTCCTAACATCCTCAGGCCCTTTCCTTTCCCCCTCATGCCTGTCTCGATTCTGAAAAGCAGGAGGAAGACTAAGATAATCATAACATCGAGGAAAATAGTTCAGTATTTTCACATCAGTGTTTATTTTACATCCATCTTTGCATTTTGCACAATACGCAGGAACGGGGTCACCACGTTGTTCGAAGTGTCATTCACTTAAAACAATAACTTTTTCCTGCATTCTGAAACACGCATTGGACTACAACACCCATCACACCCAGCAACATGGGGCACCAGAATTAAGGAGTTGTATGAATGGCACCAAAGGAAATGAGGACATGGGCAATCATGGTTCTAAATGGTTCTAAAGTACTTACAAAACTAAAGTTCTGGTGGTGAACACTAGGCGGCGCTGGTGCTTTGCTTCTACAGTGTTGCTAAAGTTCTGGTGGTGAACACTAGGTGGCGCTGGTGCTTTGCTTCTACAGTGTTGCTAAAGTTCTGGTGGTGAGCACTAGGTGGCGGTGGCGCTGGTGCTTTGCTTCTACAGTGTTGCTAAAGTTCTGGTGGTGAGCACTAGGTGGTGCTGGTGCTTTGCTTCTACAGTGTTGCTAAAGTTCTGGTGGTGAGCACTAGGTGGCGCTGGTGCTTTGCTTCTACAGTGTTGCTAAAGTTCTGGTGGTGAGCACTAGGTGGCGCTGGTGCTTTGCTTCTACAGTGTTGCTAAAGTTCTGGTGGTGAGCACTAGGTGGCGCTGGTGCTTTGCTTCTACAGTGTTGCTAAAGTTCTGGTGGTGAACATCAGGTGGCGCTGGTGCTTTGCTTCTACAGTGTTGCTAAAGTTCTGGTGGTGAAAACTAGGTGGCGCTGGTGGTTTGCTGCTACAGTGTTGCTAAAGTTCTGGTGGTGAGCACTAGGTGGCGCTGGTGCTTTGCTTCTACAGTGTTGCTAAAGTTCTGGTGGTGAGCACTAGGTGGCGCTGGTGCTTTGCTTCTACAGTGTTGCTAAAGTTCTGGTGGTGAGCACTAGGTGGCGCTGGTGCTTTGCTTCTACAGTGTTGCTAAAGTTCTGGTGGTGAGCACTAGGTGGCGCTGGTGTTTTGCTTCTACAGTGTTGCTAAAGTTCTGGTGGTGAAAACTAGGTGGCGCTGGTGGTTTGCTGCTACAGTGTTGCTAAAGTTCTGGTGGTGAAAACTAGGTGGCGCTGGTGCTTTGCTTCTACAGTGTTGCTAAAGTTCTGTTGGTGAACACTAGGTGGCGCTGGTGCTTTGCTTCTGCAGTGTTGCTAAAGTTCTGGTGGTGAAAACTAGGTGGCGCTGGTGCTTTGCTGCTACAGTGTTGCTAAAGTTCTGGTGGTGAACATTTCAGAACTCTAACAAAACTTTCAAAACTTCATTATTATTTCATTATTGGTGATTTTTAAGACAGAACCAATTAGGAACTGCCATTTATAACGAAATTTTGAAAGCGGAGGACGAAGAGGAAGACGAGGACGAGGCGCCACCGCCGGGCTCCGCCATCCCCAGCAAAGAGGGTGGAGAGCCCCGAGAGCAGCGGGGGATGAGGAGGAGGCAGCGATGGCGGCACAGAAGGGGCAGTAACAGCGCATTTGCCTCACTCCTCCCTGCTACATGCTGGGAAACCGAGGCCCAGGCTGCTCTGGAGAGCCAGATGCAATCATGGAAGGTGCGCTCTGGAGTCAGTGCGCGTGCGCAGAGCTTTTTCACGCATGCGCAGAAGCTCCTGTATTAGCCTGTAGAAGCTTCTGCGCATGCAGAGGCGCGGCCAGCCTAACAAAGGCCCGGCTGGTGCGGCGGCACGGTGCAGGCCGCGGAACCGGCTGCAGAGGCTTGGCCGGCGCAACGGCGGGGCGGGGCGGTGCGGGTGGCGGGGCTGGCGCCACGGCGCCCCTCCCAGGTGACGTCGCCCTACGCGCCTACGAACCGGCCCTGCCAAGGAAGGTCGGAAGGCAGTAGGAAAAATAGGAAAGCTGCATTATATTGGGCTATTAAAGGCCTAAGAAAGGCTACTAAAAATAAACAAGACCACGCTCATAGGGTTGTTGTAAGTTGGTTGACACAAATGGGAAATCCGACAGCATTTCAAGGCTGAACTCCTCCCTAGATAGAAAGATGACTAAACTGTGACGGAACCTCTTTGGATACGTCATGTAAGGACATAATAAAAAAGGAGAAGGTCGAGAAGGCAACAGGAAAAGGGCAAGAATCTATTCTAGGTGGATAGAGGCAATAAAGGAAGTTATGACACTGCTAGGCCCAAGGATAGGATGACACTGAGGTCTCCCCGCGACGCATCTATGTCAGCTCTCAACCAAATTGTGTAGCTCATTGTTGACCTTTACATAAGAACATAAGAAGAGCCATGCTGAATTGGGCCTCAGCCCATCTAGTCCAGCATTCTGTATCACACAGTGGCCCACCAGTTGTACACGGGGATCTCGAGCAGAAGGGAGGGCAAAACCCTAACCTGCTCCCGCCTCTTAGACGCCGTCTTTCAAGGCTGAAAAGACCAAGGCATTGCAACCTGGTTTCATAAGGGAGCCGCTCCATCCCTTGGATCATTCTTGTTGCCCTTTTCTGTACCTTTTCCAGTTCCGTTATATCCTTCTTGAGGTGCGGAGACCAGAATTGTACACAGTACTCCAAATGTGGCCTTACCATCGATTTGTAGAGAGGTAATACAACATTTGCTGACCTATTTTCGATTCCCTTCCTGATCATGCCAAGCATAGAATTTGCTTTTTCACTGCTGCTGCGCTGGGTTGACATCTTCATTGAACTGTCCACCAAGACCCCAAGATCCCTTTCCTGGTTTGTCTCGGAAAGCTTTGACCCCATCAATTGGTAGGTGTAGTTGGGGTTCTTTGCCCCGATGTGCATGACTTTACACTTGTTTAGGTTAAAATGCATTTGCCACTTTGTTGCCCATTCACTCAATTTCGAGAGATCTTTCTGGAGCTCTTTACAATCAGTTTCATTTTTAACTACCCTGAACAATTTAGTGTCGTCTGCAAACTTTGCTACCTCAGAATTCACTCCTACATCCAGATCATTTATGAATAAATTAAAAAGTAACGGACCCAAAACTGAACCTTGGGGTACGCCACTTCTCACCTCTTTCCACCCAGAGAAATGTCCGTTTATTACCACCCTTTGTTTCCTACAGTTTAGCCAGGTTCCAATCCAGGACAAGACCTGTCCCCTGATTCCATGGCTGAAGAGCTTATTTAGGAGCCTTTGGCGAGGGACCTTTGCAACCCGAAAGACAGTTGCATCTGCCAAGTAGGAAATTTAGGTACCACTTTGTGGGGAAGCTAATTTAACTGATTTGCGAGGCCATAAAAAAATCTCCAGGAAGTATGGGGGAAAAAAAAGAATGAAGGAATGTGACAGCTCCCCCTGGTGGTCAGAAGCTGTAATGTTAAATTGCCTCTGAGTGTCTGTCTATATATGTTGTATGTCTATGGCATTGAATGTTTGCCTGTATATGTGCATTGTGATCCCCCCCCCCCCAAGTCCGCTGCGGGGTGAAAAGGGCGGAATATAAATGATGTAAATAAATCTATCTATCTATATAATAAAAGTCAGTGTTTGCGAGCGGTGGGTGGTGCGGTGGGAGGAATATGTGCCAGCATTCCGATTGGCTGCCACTGTGGCATTATTTGCATAAAGGGCTCTGATTGGCCAGCCTCAGAACTCCAACATTCTAAGGCAACAGACAGAGGGGATTGGTTGCCGCTGAGGGAGTATTTGCATAAAGGACTCTGATTGGCCATCTACATTCCAACATTCCAAGGTGACGCAGAGGGAAAAGGAAAGGCCTCAGGCAGTCAGTCACTGCGGCCCACAGCAATGACGGATCAGGACCACACTTGGCACACAGGGGCCCAATGGCCCACTTCACAACCTGTTGCGGTTTAGGGCAGGATGGGCCACGAATGATGGGATTTGCAGTACCTTCACCTGATTCACTTCCCAAACAACACTGCAGCCCCTATAAATCACAGAACAGGCCCAAAATTTACAGCAAGGCTTCCTTAACTTGATTTTCCTCACTACGCCTCAGCGAATGGGATATTGTTAGACTTCCCCAACTTGATTTTCCTGACTAGGCCCCCAACAATGACAGAACAAGACCAAACTTGGTACACAGACCCCCCCCCCCCAAGTTGCACCCTACATCCTGGTGCAGTTTGAGGGAGGATGGACCATGGATGATGGGACTTGCAGTACTTTAATTCACTTCCTTAGCGCACTGTGGCCCACACCAATGACAAATCAGTACCAAACTTGGCACACAGAGGCCCAATGGCCCACTTTACAAACCTGCTGCAGTTTACAGCAGGATGGCTCTCAAATGATGGGATTTGCAGTACCTTCACCCAATTCATTTCCCATAGAACATTGCAGCCCCTACAAATCAGAGACCAGGCCCAAACTTGGCACACAGAGTACCCATGACCCACTCTACATCCTGGTGCAGTTTTGAGTGGGACGGACCATGGATAATGGGAGTTGCAGTACCTTCACTCACTTTCTGAGACCGCTGCCACCCTCATCCAATGACTGATCAAGACCACACTTGGCACACAGAGCCCCCATGACCCACTCTACATCCTGGTGCTGTTTGGAGGAGGTTGGACCATGGCCAATGGGACTTGCAGCACCTTCACTAAGTTCCTGAGACTACTGCAAGCCACATAAACATCTAATAGGAACCAACCTTGGCACACAATGCCTTCCTCAAATAACCCGGGCACCGCCGGGTCCTCAGCTAGTAAATAATAAGAGAGACTGAATTTGGAGTGTGCTCTCGCTTCACGAGTTGCTGAAGGAGTTTATCGACATGGATAGAGAAAGACCATTTTAAATTGAAAATAAGGTGTTGCAGGCCAGGTTCAAGCAATGCTCCAAAGATTAAAATGTGGGATTCAGGATGTTTCCATGAGAAGCAAGTCCTCCTTTGGCGACTGAATTAGGACGCAACCTTTCCCTCACATGAACTGGGAGGCGCAGGCCATTGGACTCTGCATGTGACGGTCACAAGTATTTTAATTGTTTTAGAATAGCTTTCTTTCCATTAAAGGGAACATAATAAAACTCAGTTTGGCTCCAAAGATAAGTGTGGTACCGTGTTTCCCCGAAAGTAAGACAGCGTCTTACTTTCTTTTCCCCCCGGAAAGTCCCCCTACGTCTTACTTTCGGGTACGTCTTATATAAACAAAGACGCACCCCGTCGCCACGCCCCACGCCGGCGTCACGCCCGCCGCCGCCGCAACCGGCCCATCGGCCACGGCACACCTCCATAGCGCACCTTTCTGCTAGGCCTCTCCAAGGAAGGGAGGGAGAAGAGTCCCAGAGGCGTGGCAAGCGGCGCTGCGTCAGTGACGCGTCGCCGCTTAGCCACGCCTCTGGGACTCTTCCCCTCCCTTCGTTGGACAAAGGGAGGGAAGGGAAGAGTCCCAGAGGCGTGGCTAGCGCGACGCGTCACTCTGATGCGTCGGTTTAGCCACGCCTCTGGGACTCTTCCCCTCCCTTCCTTGGAGAGGCCTAGCAGAAAGGTGCGCCGCAGAGGTGTGCCGCGCCGATGGGCCGGTTGTGAGCGGCGGCGGCGCCAGGCACGGCTTACATTCGGGTACGGCTTACATTAGCCGACCCCTGACACCCCGATACGTCTTACAATCGGGGTGTCATACTTTCGGGGAAACACGGTATGTTCGTGCCTATCAGGAAGTACCTTTCGTGTGGAGATTGAGCAATGTTGTGACCCGTTGTTAAGTCGCTTCCTGGACAAACCACGCTGCCGGCCACTTTATCTGGGGCTGCGTCTACACTGCAGGATTAATGCAGATTGATGCCACTTGAACAACGATGGCTCGATGCTATGGGATCGTGGGATCTGTAGTCTTGTGAGGCGCCTTGGCAGAGAAGGAGAAGGACATCATAATAAGATTGAATGTGTTTTCATGGGTTTTAACTGGATTTTGAAATACTATTTATATTTACTTCTATTTTAATGTTTGCATATTGGTATATTTTGAATTGTTTGCTCATGCTTTTGAATTTGGCCCTGCCCACGGTGACCATCTTTAGTGTCTTAATGCTTTGATTTCATATTGTTGTGTTGTTTTGTTTACATTGGTTTTGTATTTTAAGTTACTTTATTTTCTGATTTTTTTGTTGTGCTCTTGTGTTATATTGTGTTTACTGTATCGGTGGGCATGGCCTCATGTAAGCCGCCCCGAATCCCCTCGGGGAGATAGTGGCGGGGTACAAATAAAGTTTTTTATTATTATTATTATTATTATTATTATGTTAACCAGTGTTTCCCAACCGGTGTTCCGTGGTACAGTAGTGTGCCGTGAGAGATCATCTGGTGTGCCTTGGGATTTCAGGGCATCACGTGGCCAAGTGCACATCCAGCTGCGGTTGCCATTGCTGCGGGCAGCTGGTGCGCGGGCGGGAGGCTCCGCTCCAGCTGCAAAACGTTCCCGCTGCCCTTCGCCCTCCAGCTCTGCAAGAATGTTGCGTGACGGGAGGGGAGGGAGGAAAAGCGAGTTCCGTGTGTGTGTGCATACGTGTTGTGAGGAGGAGGAGGAAACCAAAGGGGAGCACTTCCACTCAGCGAGCTCTGCCCCCAGAACCCGGCGTCCTGCTCCATTTGTCTTGCTCGCTCGCTCTCTGCTTTGCCTCCTGCGTTTCCCTCTCCCCTCTCTCTCTGGCTCCCCCTCCTTCCCTCCCTTCCACTCCTTCGCCGAGTCATTTCAGGACACCCACCCACCGCTTGGGAAGCGCTGCTTTAGCAGACAAGGCTACAGGCCATGTAAAACTACAACTCCCAGGATGCCATAGCATGGAATCCTGGCAGTTAAAGTGGGTTCAAACTGCATTAATTTGGCAGTGTAGCGACCCTATCCTTTAACTGCCATTGGTGAATGCAATGGATTCCTGGGAGTTCTAGTTTGGTGAGGCACCAACACTCTTTAGCTGCGCTCCGCTCTCCGAGACCGCGCCTGGCAGGCAGGTGAGCCCTCCTCCTCTTCCCAAATGTCAAGGTCTATTTCCCCCAAACTCCATCTGTGTTCACATTTGGGCATATTGAGTATTCATGCCAAGTTTGGTCCTGATCCAACATTGTTTGAGTCCACAGTGCTCTCTGGATATAGGTGAACTACAACTCCAAAACCCAAGGTCAATGCCCACCAAACTCTTATAGCATTTTCTCTTGGTTATGGGAGTTCTGTGTGGGAAGTTTGTGTCTTTCTGCCATTCCTGCCAGGATATCTATGTTGTGTTCATCGAAACAGGCCCAGGTTTCACACTGAGTGTATAAATACATTTAAAAACATATTAACTATATGTATTACTGTGTTAGAGTGTCATTTTGTGTCATTTTGGTTGGTGGTGTGCCCCAGGATTTTGTAAATGTAAAAAATGTGCCGTGGCTCAAAAAAGGTTGAAAAGCACTGATCTAGTCCACCCCCCTACCATGTAGTCGTATGTTAAGCCACTTTGAGTCTCCTTTGGGAGAGATAAAGCACAGTAAAAATAAATATAATCATTATTATCATCATCATCATAGGATAATACAGTTGGAAGAGACCACATGGGACATCTAGTCCAATCCCCTGCCACTTTGAGTCTCTTTCGGGAGAGATAAAGCTGGGCATAAATAAACACCACCATCATCACCACCACCATCATCATCACAGAATAATTGAGTTGGTAGAGACCACATGGGCCATCTAGTCCAATCCCACCATGTAGTCGTAAAACCACAACTCATTTAGTTTATAGTTCTGTGCCCGAGAGCTCACCAAACTACAGATCCCAGGATTCCAGATAACAAAGTGGCATCGAAGAGGCTTCAGTGTGGTAAATGCTTTCCTCGGTTTGTACACATGACCAAAGGGTTGTCTATTATTATTATCATTATTATTTTATTTATATGTCACCCTCTCTCCCCAAGGGGACACATGGGCCAACTAGTCCAATCCCCTGCCATGTAGTTGTATGTTAAGCCACTTTGAGTCTCCTTCGGGAGAGTTAAAGCGGGGTATAAATAAACATCATCACCATCACCACCATCATCATAGAATAATAGAGTTGGAAGAGACCGCACGGGCCATCTAGTCCAATCCCGCCATGTAGTCGTAAAACTACATCGCATTTAGTTTATAGTTCTGTGCCTGAGAGCTCACCAAACTACAGATCCCAGGATTCCAGACAGCGATTAATGTGGCATCAAAATACTTTGTGGAAGAGGCTGCCGTGTGGTAAACACCTTCCCTGGTCTGTACACATGACGAAAAGACAGTTAATGGGCATGTAAACACTTTGACGACCCACTGCTTGTGCTCACTGATGGGTAAAGGAAGGCCAAAGCTTTGAAATGCTGAAGGACCGCTCCTCAGCTCCCCTTCTCCATGCTCTTCATGGCTGGGTTGGGGTACTCTGGCTTCTCAATGGCCCCTACGCCGAATTTCAGCTCCAGGAATCCCCGTAGGTCGTTGGGTGCTAAGGCTAGGAAGCCGGCGAAGGGGACGGGCACCAAGGGCTTCAAGAAGTGTTCGGGGAACTCAATGTCCTGCCGGTGGTCCATCCAGGTGTCCTTGGTCATCAAACCGTTCTTGGGGTAGAAGGGCCACAGGTCGACGTGCAAGTGGTTGTGCTCGCTGTACTGGACACGGTAGAAGTCCCCCTCGATGGCCTTCTCCCAGACAAAGCCCTTCTCGTCCACCACGGAGCCGGACTCGGCGTTCCTCAGCAGCTCGCAGTTGGGGATGTCCTCCAAGTAGACGCCGAGGTCGACATCGTAGTCCCAGGGGATGATGTCCTGATGGCGGGCCGCCCCGAGGAGAGTGCCCCCTTCCAGCCAGTAGCGCACCCCGGAGGTCTCCAAGACGTTGACGACGTATTTGGCGGTCTCCCTCAAGGCACGGAGGCAGCATGGCGGGGTCCAGCGGTTCTGGTAGAGGTATTCCGGGGTGTCATCATGAATGGTGCCGAAGCAGCGCGGTGTCTCCTTGCTGCAGCCGAACCACTGCTCCTTGCCGTCCTCCAGGATCACCCGCTTGAGGCCGACGTCTCGGAAGAGCTGCAGGCGGTTGGCCTTGGCCAAGTTGTCGGCCTTCCACTGGTTGTGGGAGGAGGTGAGCAAAGGCTGGTGGAGGAGCGAGAAGGAAACATCCAGGACGCGGACGGCCCAGCCTCGGAGCGAAGTCTGGACGAAAAGGGAGGTCAACAAGGGCCGGGCCAAGGGGAGGGAGAGGTTGAAGAAGTCCTTGGTGCGGAGGAGGACCACGGCTTCCCCGGTCAAGGCCGTGCAAAGTCTAGAGGCAGGAGGGGCCGGCGTATACTCAGCCGTCCATTCTTTAAGGCTCACCTTGAGGTTCAGGCACCGTAGCGGGACCGGAGAGCGGACGGGAGCGGCCACCATCTCAACCTTAGTTTGGCTGCTCCGGAATTGCTCCAACATTTGCTCCAGTTGGGCCGTCGCTATGTCCGCCTTCACCCCGTCGGACACCAAGGCCACATATTCCGTCCTCACGTATGTCTCGGGTTTGAACACATAGGCCGGTCGATCCGGGGAAGGCTTAAGGAGGACGACATGGATGTTAGGAGTGTTGGGGAGAACCATAGGAGGGTAGGGCAAGCGGTCAGCCACCACGACTATATTCAGCTCCGGGTCCTGTTTCAAGAAGAACCGCACCACGTCGGGGACGTAGTTCTCGAAGTCCTCGAATTCCCGGATGAGGACGGTTAAACCAGGCTTCAAGGTAGGGCAGAGCGGGGTGCGGGAGCCATGACGCGGATGGTCCTGGTGGCGCTGCAAGAGGCGCTGCTGCAGGCTGGAGATGTAGTAGAGGATCAGCAGGTTGACTGCAATGGCGATCCCCAACACACCTTGGCAGAAGGTGATGCGCATCTTGCGAGTGCCGAGCGGTGGACAAAGCCCTCTGCTTTCCAGGCCCAACAGGGTCCTGCCGTCCCAGGGTCATCCATCCACCTTCACTTCACCTGAGGATCGTGGAAAAGAAGAGAAGGATGGTGACTGTGGCGGTCAGGCTTTTAGCATGCCGGACAAATACGGGGGTCAGTCAAAAATTATCCACACTCTGGTTATCAGCACTTTCTGGACAAGGTTGCTCTCTCTCTCTCTAACACAGGGGCCGGAAACCTTTTTGACTCAGAGAGCCATGAATGCAAAATATTTGGAAATTTATTTCAGTGAGAGCCATAGAATATATATAATATATTTTAAGACTGAATTCAACTGAATGTGAGTATATACATACATACGATGAGAAAAGGATTCCCTTGGCAGAATGACGGGACACTTCAGACCTGGCTCTGCAAAAGGCATGCTCAGGACTCTGGGAAGGAAGAGAAGGCGGAAGGAAGGAAGGGGGAAAGGAAGGAAGGAAGGAAGACAAACAGAGGAAATAAAGGAGGGATGGGGAGAAAGAAAAGAAGAATAAAGTATGGAAAAGGAAGAAAAGAAAAGCAGGAGAGAGACAAGGAGGGGAAAAGAAAGAAGGAAATGGGAAGGGAGGAAAGGAAAGGGTGGGGAAAAGAAAGGAAAGGGAGTGAGGAAAAAGTAAAATAATGAAGGGAAAAGAAAGAAGGGGAGATGGGGAAGTGAAAAGAAAGGAAGGAGAAGGAAAGGAGGGCTTGGGGGGAAAGAATAGAAGAGGAAGGAAGGGAGGGAGAACTGAGGAAAGAAAGGGAGAGGGGGAGGGAAAAGGACGGAGAGAAGGAAAGGGTGAAGGGGAGAAAAAAAGGAAGGAAGGGAGGGAGGGAGGGAATGGAGAAAAGATGGAAAGGGAGAAAGGGAGGGAGAAGGAAGGGAAGGGTGAAGGGGAGAAAGAGGAAAAAGAGGAAGGAAGGAAGGAAGGAAGAGGGGGAATGGAAAAAGAAGGAAGGAGAGAAAGGGAGGGAAAAGGAAGGAAAGGGTGAAGAGGAGAAAGAGGAGAAAGAGGAAGGAAGGAAGAAGGGGAATGGAGGAAAGAAGGAAAGGGAGAGAGGGAGGGAAAAACGAGAGAAAGAAAGGGTGAAGGGGAGAAACGAAGAAGAAGAGGAAGGAAGAGGGAGAATGGAGGAAAGAAGGAAAAGGAGAGAGGGAGGGAAAAGAAAGGAGAGAAGGAAAGAATGGAAGAGGAAGCAAGGAACGAAGAGGCGGCGATGGCGGCGCATTTGCGTCACTCCTCCCCGCTGAATGCTGGGAAACTGAGGCCCAGGCTGCTCTGGAGAGCCAGATGCAAGCATGAAAAGAGCCACATCTGGCTCCCGAGCCATAGGTTCCCGACCCCTGATCTAACATATTAAATACAGTATAAACTCAACAGCAATTGAACCATCAATATAATATAATATAATCTATATATATAAAGGAACAGTCGTCATGTGAAGACTACCTGAAACAGAGAAACCTTACAACGCAGAAACACAAAACTTGCCAACAGAAATAGGCCTCAAGCAAGGTACGTTTGTAGCAAAGAAACTCCCCCCCAAATCTAAAAGGCCCCAAAACAACGAGTAAAAAAACCTACATTTCCCAGCATCCTCCGGGGCTGCCAAAGACTCCCCCAGCCTCTACATTCTGACAACATGATTGGCTGCCAATAAGGGCGGATTTGCATAACTGCTGTACTGGCCAGCCAACATGAACATTCCGACCCATAACAAACTGTCAGCTGAGTGCCAGAGCCTCCTCCAACACTTTCAAACCAGAAGACCACGATGGAGATCAACACCATTCAAGGGGAGCTCTTCTTCCTTTCCCAAAAGATCTCCAGTGGCTTGGAATTCCACATTAATAAGAGGACCATCCCGCAACAATGGGGTTTGCCAAGGAGGGTGCTCCAGCCCCTCTATATGCTGGCTCCAAGGGATGGAGGTCATCACCAAGTACCTTCTGATGCCCAGCGCTGGAAGAGCTCCCTCAGATGGCCTGTCCATGAGGAAAGCCTCATTGGACATCGACCAATGGGTGCAAAAGACACGGAGCAGGACATCTTGAAAAAGAGAGGAGCAGAAAGTAAGCTAGACATGAAGATCTTGAGAAAGGTGGCTAAAAAGGATACGGAAAGGATTTTTAACAGTCCCCCAACAGACACTGGACGCACCTGTGAAGATAGAGATCCCCTGACAGGACAAGCCCTCCCCAAGCTGATCCGTCCTGGCCATGGCACAAGTCAAACCCGAAGGACTGCAGGCAAAGAGCTGAGGCACAAACACAAAACACCCAATTCACTAACAACAATTCCAACCCTTACATACTCAGACTTCCTCGCATCTCCTAAATAGGGTACAGCAACGCGTGCCGGGTACAGCTAGTATAATATATAGAGGTGTCTCATGACACCACCTGCAATGAATACTTCCCTGTCTCTAGATGGAGGGGCCCTTAAAACATATTTCCATGTTCAAAATGCTCTCAAGTTGTGCAGGTCAGCAACAGCCTTGAAGGCACATAGGCGCACGATTGTTTGGAGCAGAATTTGGCTGATGAGGGATAAGAGACTAGGATCTATGGGGCCTTTGGGGTAGACAGGAAAGCCAGGCTGGAATCCCATTTCCCAGAAATGGCATGAGAAACATACCAATGGGGAGAAACACCGGAGGACGCCAATGTTGCGGCATGAGTCTTTCTCGGCTCCTGCTGGGCATCAACCACCAGCAAAGAAGCCAAACAAAAGAGTCGTCCTAACGAGCGCAACCCTGGCACATATGCTTTTTAAAAAGGAGCCGCTAATCTTCCCGGCGGAGCAGATGGGCTGCGCCACTTAATCTTGTTTGGATCATGCTCTGCTCATTTCCCCGGAGGGATCGGCGGTGGCTTCGGTTTGGAAGGGAACAATAATACGCTTCCTCTTCTTCCGAGGGCAAGAGAAAAGGAAGGCGGTCAGCTTCGCAGGGGGGCGGTTTGGACAGGAAAGGCAATGTTGTGATTAGAGAAAACGAACTAAGAAGTTTAATAACTGTAATCAGTCATGACTCATACGATCCTGGAGTTGGAACACAGCTCTTAGGCAGGAGGACACTATCCGAACCCTCCCGACAGATGGCCATCCTATCAGAAATAGTAAAAATTGTGTGAGGTACGCCTTAGTCTGTGAGAGAAGGACTCACAGTGTGAGGTAGGCCTTATATGTGTGAGAAGGCCTCACACTGTGCGGCAGGCCTTAGTCTGTATGAGAAAGCCTCACAGTGTGAGGAAAGCCTAAGTCTGTGAGAGAAGGTCTCACAGTTTGAGGTAGGCCTTAGTCTGTGATAGAAGGCCTCACAGTGAGGTAGGTTTAGTCTGTGTGAGAAGGCCTCACAGTGTAAGGTAGGCCTTAGTCTGTGTGAGAAGGTCTCACAGTGTGAGGTAGGCCTTAGTCTGTGAGAGAAGGCCTCACAGTGAGGTAGGTTTAGTCTGTGTGAGAAGGCCTCACAGTGTAAGGTACGCCTTAGTCTGCGTGAGAAGGCCTCACAGTGTGAGGTAGGCCTTAGTCTGAGTGAGAAGGCCTCACAGTGTAAGGTAGGCCTCAGTCTGTGTGAGAAGGCCTCACAGTGTGAGGTAGGCCTTAGTCTGTGTGAGAAGCCCTCAGAGTGTGAGGTAGGCCTTATCTGTGTGAGAAGCCCTCAGAGTGTGAGGTAGGCCTTAGTCTGTGTGAGAAGCCCTCAGAGTGTGAGGTAGGCCTTATCTGTGTGAGAAGCCCTCAGAGTGTGAGGTAGGCCTTAGTCTGTGTGAGAAGCCCTCACAGTGCGAGGTAGGCCTTATCTGTGTGAGACGGCCTCACAGTGTGAGATAAGCCTTAGTCTGTGAGAGAAGGCCCCACAGTGTGAGATAGGCCTCAGCCTGTGAGAGAAGGCTTCAGTGTGAGGTAGGCCTTAGCCTGTGTGAGAAGGCCTCACAGTTGTGGCAGGCCTTAGTCTGTGTGAGAAGGCCTCAAAGTGTAAGGCAGGCCTTAGTCTGTGTGAGAAGGCCTCACAGTGTGAGGCAGGCCTTAGTCTGTGTGAGAAGGCCTCACAGGGTAAGGTACGCCTTAGTCTGAGTGAGAAGGCCTCACAGTGTGAGGTAGGCCTTAGTCTGAGTGAGAAGGCCTCACAGTGTGAAGTAGGCCTTAGTCTGTGTGAGAAGCCCTCAGAGTGTGAGGTAGGCCTTATCTGTGTGAGAAGCCCTCCGAGTGTGAGGTAGGCCTTAGTCTGTGTGAGAAGCCCTCACAGTGCGAGGTAGGCCTTATCTGTGTGAGACGGCCTCACAGTGTGAGATAAGCCTTAGTCTGTGAGAGAAGGCCCCACAGTGTGAGATAGGCCTCAGCCTGTGAGAGAAGGCTTCAGTGTGAGGTAGGCCTTAGCCTGTGTGAGAAGGCCTCACAGTTGTGGCAGGCCTTAGTCTGTGTGAGAAGGCCTCACAGTGTGAGGCAGGCCTTAGTCTGTGTGAGAAGGCCTCACAGTGTGAGGCAGGCCTTAGTTTGTGTGAGAAGGCCTCACAGTGTAAGGTACGCCTTAGTCTGAGTGAGAAGGCCTCACAGTGTGAGGTAGGCCTTAGTCTGAGTGAGAAGGCCTCACAGTGTAAGGTAGGCCTTAGTCTGTGTGAGAAGGCCTCACAGTGTGAGGTAGGCCTTATCTGTGTGAGAAGCCCTCCGAGTGTGAGGTAGGCCTTAGTCTGTGTGAGAAGCCCTCACAGTGTGAGGTAGGCCTTATCTGTGTGAGACGGCCTCACAGTGTGAGATAAGCCTTAGTCTGTGAGAGAAGGCTTCAGTGTGAGGTAGGCCTTAGCCTGTGTGAGAAGGCCTCACAGTTGTGGCAGGCCTTAGTCTGTGTGAGAAGGCCTCACAGTGTGAGGCAGGCCTTAGTCTGTGAGAGAAGGCCTCACAGTGTGAGGTAGGCCTTGGTCTGAATGAGAAAGCTGCACAGTGTGAGATAGGCCTTAGTCTGTGTGAGACGGCCTCACAGTGCGAGGTAGGCCTTATTTGTGTGAGAAGACCTCACAGTGTGAGGTAGGCCTTGGTCTGAATGAGAAAGCTGCACAGTGTGAGGTAGGCCTTAGTCTGTGTGAGGAGGCCTCACAGTGTGAGGTAGGCCTTGGTCTGAATGAGAAAGCTGCACAGTGTGAGGTAGGCCTTAGTCTGTGAGAGAAGGCCTCACAGTGTGAGGTAGGCCTTGGTCTGAATGAGAAAGCTGCACAGTGTGAGATAGGCCTTAGTCTGTGTGAGACGGCCTCACAGTGCGAGGTAGGCCTTATTTGTGTGAGAAGACCTCACAGTGTGAGGTAGGCCTTGGTCTGAATGAGAAAGCTGCACAGTGTGAGGTAGGCCTTAGTCTGTGTGAGGAGGCCTCACAGTGTGAGGTAAGCCTTAGTCTGTGAGAGAAGGCCTCATAGTGTAGGATAGGCCTTAGTCGTGAGGCCCCTGCTTTGCCGAAGACAACGGGCCTTCCTCCTCCTTTTAGCTCTTCATCAGCCTTGGTTGCCACTGTGGGATTATTTGCATAACGGCTCTGATTGGCCAGCACCGCCAACATTCCGACACTCTAAACTGCCAGAGGGGGGTGGCATGGGAGATCATGGGAGTTGTAGTCCAATGGTTTTTTGGGTGTTTTGGTCGTGTTGTTTAATTTTTTAATTTTTGGGGGGGTGGTAAACATACCTCGTGGGGTTTTATGTGTAAGTGGGCTGATTTGGTGTGTCTGCCTTGTGTGGTTTTGCTGTCAGGACGACATGAAGGATTTTATATATATAGATAATTGGTTTATGATGAAGCTTGAATCCCCTTAGATGCCTAGAATCCTAGAGTTGGAAGATACCCTCAAAGGTCATTCAGTCTAACCCCCTTCTGCCGGACGGAAAGGCATCATCTGAGCCCTCCTGACAGATGGCCATCCAGCCACAAATAGATATAATTGATATATAACTGGGATATGATGCAGCTTGAATACCGTTAGATTCTTAGAACTCTAGAGTTAGAACTGAATCCATCCTTATTCTGCCAGGCAGGAGGGCACCATCCAAGCCCTCCCGGCAGATGGCCAGCCATAAATAGTTGTACCGTAAGTTATATACGATGCATATTGAATACCCTTAGATCAGGGGTGGGCAATTATTTTTTCCAAGGGGCCACACGAGAGCCAAAAAATATTATGGAGGGCCGCACCTAAAGCCGGAAATACATTATAATCTACATTATTTATTTATTTATTTACTATATTTACTATATATTACACATCATTAATATTAACATATTAATATATCAAGAAATATTCATATATTATTAGTATTAATGTCATAATTATTATATTATAGTATATATATAGACATTATAATATATTGAAATTATAATATAACATTATATTATTTATATTATTATTATAAAATTATTATAAAATAATAATAAAACCCACTAAAATAAAATTGAATTCAAGAAGACAAGGTGCGAACCAAGATGGAATGGCCCAATGGACCCAGCCCAGAGGATGGCAAAGCGGACCCAGCTGCTGCCGCAGCAGAGGAGAGCAGAACAGCAGGCGATCGGAGGCTGCAGGCCTCTGCCCGCTTTCGTCTCCAGCCGTTCCCCAGCTGATCGCCCTGCTATGGAGGGCCTGCCATCCCTGGAGGCAATCCGGGCCTGCAGGGGGAACAGTCAACGATCTGAGGCGGCTGATCGCCCTGGCGACCCGGAAGGCAATCAAGTCTCCCAGGTCGCCAGGGCAATCAGCCACCGCAGGTCGGCAACTGCTCCCGCTGCAGGCCCGGATCGCCTCCAGGGATGGCAGGCACTCCAAAGCCGCCGCTCCTCCGGCCTGTCTGCCGACACAGGCCCCACAGAGCCCGCGATGGGATGGCGGCAGCGGCACCCTTTCGTCTAGGCCCCGCCTCCTACACCCTTCTCCCCGGGCCGGACAGAATCGGCTGCCGGGCCGCATCCGGCCCGCGGGCTGCCCACCCCTGCCTTAGATTCATCGAAGCTACCTGTTGTGAAGAGACAGGATGGCAATGGGTTTCGCCACGATCGACAAGGCGCTTTCTTCCCTCCAAAGCAACATTCAGGAGGCTGAAAAGGAAACCGAACAAGCTAGGATGCAATAAAAGACCCAAAAGGTGCCACTCTCTCAGCCACTTGTTGGGATTTCCAAATGAGGGATGCTTCGCCTGTATTAGGTTCCCCAAAAATGCTCCAGCAACTCCATAGTCATTATTCTGGGAACTCCATATTTGCTTAATGCGAATATTTTATGTATTTCTTATTTTTGGGGTGTGTGTGTGTTTCTCAATGGATGGAAGGCCTTGTTTCTATGGCAACTCCCACTCCCTAGTTGCCATAGCAACTCTGAGTTCTTCCCACTCTGGGTGGATGGCACTGCCAACTATCATTCCATAAAAATACAAAAATGGAAGAAAGTATATAATAATTTATTTCATTGTTCCTTAGTGCCTTTGGCAAGCCCACCTGCCAATTTATTTATTATTATTTATTTATTTACTATTTTTATACAATTCATCCTCAGTAATATTACTTATGCTCAGTAAATATTAATATTATGTACAGTATATTGATATTATTATTAATGTTTAGTATAATATTACAACTAAATACTTCTCCATTGGCACCCCCTTGCAGTATATACGCTATCGTACTGATGGCAGCTTGTTCAACTTAAGCCGCCTGAGGGCTCGCACGAAGACTCTAAACTATCTAGTCCGTGAGCTGCTTATTGCTGACGATGCTGCCCTTGTCGCCCATTCAGAAGCAGCTCTGCAGCGCCTCACATCCTGCTTTGCAACGGCTGCAGAGCTGTTTGGGCTGGAAGTCAGCCTGAGGAAACGGAAGTCCTCTACCAGCCCGCACCACAGGAAGAACACCATCATCCCCACGTCAACATAGGCGAATCTGTGCTCAAGTCCGTCCAGCAGTTCACTTACCTGGGAAGCGTAATCTCTTCAGACGCCAAGATTGATAAAGAGATAGATCACAGGTTAGCAAAGGCATAGAGTGCATTCGGAAGGCTTCACAAAAGAATCTGGAGCAACAAGCACCTGAGGCAAAGCACCAAAATCAGTGTGTACAGAGCTGTCGTACTATCTATTCTCCTTTATGGGTCATCTATCGCCAACACCTACGACTCCTCAAACGTTTCATCAGCGCTGTCTTCGCACAATCCTAAATATACACTGGACCAACTATGTGACGAATGTTGCTGTCCTTGAGCAAGCAGGGATCACCAGCATTGAGGCCATGCTATTGAGAGCACAGCTGCGTTGGGCAGGGCACGTCTCTAGGATGGTGGGCCACCGCCTCCCAAAGATACTACTCTACGGTGAACTCGCCACAGGTCAGCGCAAGAGAGACGCCCCAAAAAGAGATGTAAGGACTCCCTGAAACAACATCTCAGGCTTGGCCAGATTGATCACCAACAATGGTCCACCCTGGCCTCGCATCGGGAGGCATGGAGACGCACTATCCACAATGCTGCGGCCTCTTTCGAAAAGACACGCCGAATGGGCCTCGAAGAGAAACGACAACGCAGAAAGATCCGCAACTTGGAAACAACATCACCCAAGGAGACTTTCTGCTGTGCTTTCTGCAACCGAACTTGCCTATCTCAGATTGGCCTTTTTAGTCATCAGCGCGCTTGTTTAAAGCGTGGGACGAGTCCTTCCTAAAGAATCTTTGTTCGCAAAGTAATGCCGAGAGAGAAATTAAATATTAATATTCATCCTCAGTAAATAAAACATATTACTATGTGGACTATTCTTCCCAGATTGGAAGGACTAGAGAGGAAAGGGGATTCTGGGATTTGTAGTTCCTCCAGGATTGAGGGATGCTGCAGTTGCTAGGCAACTGGTCCTTCCCTCCTTCGCCTCCATCCAGCCTTTGCGGTTTCCATGGAGACCTCAACCTCCTCCCTATTGGTTCTTCCCACCTCACCCCCCTCTGCCGCTGTTATGGTATCTCCCGCAAGAGAAAGAGATGGGAGAGTTCCATAGAATTTGAGAGAAAAGGGGGGAAATGCTGGTGTGATCTCCCCCGAGCTGTTGCAGTGGTACCTTCCATCTCCATTAAGAGAAAGCGATGGGAATGTTCCACCGAGAAAGAAAGGGGGGAACCAAAAATAGTCATTCACCCTTTTCCGCGTTAATGGTACCTCCCGGTTTAAGCAAAATAACCTGGGAACGTTTCAAAGAGGGGTTAGTGGAGGAGGAAAGACGCAGCCCTCACAGCTCCCCCTTTTCCCACTAGAATGGTATCTCCCACCTCATGTTATAAGCAGGAATCGGAACGTTCCATATAAAAAAGGGGACACTTCCAGTCTTTATATTTCTTATTTCCCCTTGCTGCCTTCACTCCCCATTTTCCCACTAGAATGGTATCTCCCACCTACTATTAGAAACAGGAATCAGACCGTTCCATACAAAAAGAGAGGGGCACTTCCAGTCTTTTCCCCTATTTCCCCTTGCTGCCTTCACTCCCCCTTTTCCCACTAGAATGGTATCTTCCCCCGCCCTGTTATAAACAGAAACCGGAACGTTCCATATAAAAATAGAGGGGGGTATTTCCAGTCTTTTTATTCCCTATTTCCCTTTGCTGCCTTCAGTCCCCCTTTTCCCACTAGAATGGTATCTCCCACCTCCTATTAGAAACAGGAATCGGAACGTTCCATATAAAAAGAGACAGTCCTTATATTTCCTATTTCCCTATAGTTTATTCCGTTTCCCTTTGCTGCCTTCACTCTCCCTTTCCCACTAGAATGGTATCTCCCATCTTCTATTAGAAACAGTTATCGGACCATTCCATACAAAAAGAGAGGGGCACTTCCAGTCTTTATATTCCCTATTTCCCCTTACTGCCTTCACTCCCCCCTTTCCCACTAGAATGGTATCTCCCACCTCCTGTTATAAACAGAAACCGGAACGTTCCATATAAAAAGGGGGTACTTACAGTCCTTATATTTCCTATTTCCCTATAGTTCCTATTTCCGTATATTCCCTATTTCCCTTTGCTGCCTTCACTCCCCCTTTTCCCACTAGAAAGGCATCTCCCACCTCCTGTTCTAAACAGGAATCGGACCGTTCCAAATAAAAAGAGGGGGGCACTTCCAGTCCTTTTCCCTATTTCCCCTTGCTGCCTTCACTCCCCCTTTTCCCACTAGAATGGTATCTCCCACCTTCTTTTATAAACAGGAATCGGACCGTTCCATTTAAAAAAGAGGGGGTACTTCCAGTCCTTATATTTCCTATTTCCCTATAGTTCCTATTTCCGTATATTCCCTATTTCCCCTTACTGCCTTCACTCCTCCTTTTCCCACTAGAATGGTATCTCCCACCTTCTTTTATAAACAGGAATCGGAACGTTCCATATAAAAATAGAGGGGGCACTTCCAGTCTTTTTATTCCCTATTTCCCTTTGCTGCCTTCACTCCCCCTTTCTCCACTAGAATGGTATCTCCCACCTCATGTTATAAACAGGAATCGGACCGTTCCATATAAAAAAGAGAGGAGCACTTCCAGTCTTTATATTCCCTATTTCCCCTTGCTGCCTTCACTCCCCCTTTTCCCAGTACAATGGTATCTTTCCCGTCCTGTTCTAAACAGAAATCGGACTGTTCCATATAAAGAGAGGGAGGATACTCCCAGTCCTTAGTAGTCTCTTCCCCTTGCTGCCTTCACTCCCCCTTTCTCTACTAGAATGGTATCTCCCACTTCCTATTAGAAACAGAAATAGGACCGTTCCATATAAATAGAGGGGGGATACTCTCACCTATTTCCCCTTGCTGCCCTCACAGCTCCCCCTTTTCCCACTAGAATGGTATCACCCACCTCCTATTAGAAACAGAAATCGGACCGTTCCATACAAAAAGAGAGGGGCACTTCCAGTCCTTTTCCCTATTTCCCTTTGCTGCCTTCACTCCCCCTTTTCCCACTAGAATGGTATCTCCCGCGTCCTGTTATAAACAGAAATCGGACTGTTCCATATGAAAAGAGTGGGGAGGGACACTTCTAGTCGTTTATATCCCCCTCCCTCTTTCTGGAATGGTATCTCCCGCCTGGAGGGCGAAGCCAACCTGGGAGCGTTCCATTTCCGAGTCTTCATTACACACCCCTCTCGCTGGAATGGTATCTCCCGCCTCAGGGAAAGACAACCTTGGGAAGGTTCCACTGAGACAGAGAAAAAAGGGGGGGAGGAGGAGTGAACCAAGGAAAGGGAAAGACAGCAGCCAAGGAGATAAGAAAGGAGAGAGACGTGGAGGGTGTGTGTGTGTGGGGGGGGGAGGGGGTGTAGATGGAGAGAAGAAGAGCGCTCACCTCGGGTTGCCATGGGAACTTGCCATTCCGGGAGCCAGTGAGGAGTAGGCCGAGCCTGGGTTGGTAGGCCTCACTTCCGGCTCAGTTTTTGGCAGGAAGCGCGGCCCTCTGGCTGTGTTTTTTTCTCTCCCCCTGAGAGGCTCACTATGTGGCAGCCTCCTCAGCCTCAGCAGCAGCAGCCGCCGCCGCCTCCTCCTCCGCCGCCGATGGAGGCCGGGCTCCGAGCCCAGCAGGCCCAGCAGGCCTTCTCCTCCTCCTCAGGCGCCGGGGCCGAGCAGGCGCCTCTCCCGCCGCCTCAGCAGCCGCCGCAGCCGCCCCCCGCTGGGCCTTCCTCCTCGGGCCGCGCCGAGCTGAGCCTGCCCGGCATCCTGCACTTCATCCAGCACGAATGGGCCCGCTTCGAGGCCGAGAAGAGCCGCTGGGAGGCCGAGAGGGCCGAGCTCCAGGTGAGTGGGGCCTAGCACGCCGCCGCCCCCGCCCCTCCTCCTCAGGAGACAGGGCCCGGCCTCAGGGAGGGAGAAGGCCGGGAGAGGGAGGCCGGGAGAGGCAGGGGGAAGGCTCCTCCCGCCGCCATCTTGCAGGGCCCGCCTGGTTGTTGTCATCCCTCTCTTCACATCCCCCGCAGAACACCCCTCACCACACAGCCACATGTGATCGTTAATAATAATAGTCATAATAATAACAACAATAACACAGCATATTATTATTAATAATAGTCATAATAATATC
The DNA here is from genome assembly GCA_030556195.1 of Anolis apletophallus. Taxonomy (NCBI): domain Eukaryota; kingdom Metazoa; phylum Chordata; class Lepidosauria; order Squamata; family Anolidae; genus Anolis; species Anolis apletophallus. The sequence continues at coordinate 9,363,635 of JARBWK010000011.1, forward strand.
AATAATAAAGCCACATGCTATTATTAGTAATAGTCATAATATCAATAATAAAGCCACATGTTAGTATTAGTAATAGTCATAATAATATCAATAATAAAGCCACATGTCATTATTAGTAATAGTCATAATAATATCAATAATAAAGCCACATGTTATTATTAGTAATAGTCATAATAATATCAATAATAAAGCCACATGTTATTATTAGTAATAGTCATAATAATATCAATACTAAAGCCACATGTTATTAGTAATAGTATTAATAATATCAATAATAAAGCCACATGTTATTATTAGTAATAGTCATAATATCAATAATAAAGCAATATGTTATTATTAATAATAGTAATAATAATATCAATAATAAAGCCACATGTTATTATTAGTAATAGTCATAATAATATCAATAATAAAGCCATATGTTATTAGTAATAGTCATAGTAATATCAATACTAAAGCAATATGTTATTATTAATAATAGTAGTAATAATATCAATAATAAAGCCACATGTTATTATTAGTAATAGTCATAATAATATCAATAATAAAGCCACATGTTATTATTAGTAATAGTCATAATAATATCAATAATGAAGCAATATTATTATTAGTAATAGTCATAATAATATCAATAATAAAGCCACATGTTATTATTAGTAATAGTCATAATAATATCAATAATAAAGCCACATGTTAGTATTAGTAATAGTCATAATAATATCAATAATAAAGCCACATGTTATTATTAGTAATAGTCATAATAATATCAATAATAAAGCCACATGTTATTATTAGTAATAGTCATAATAATATCAATAATAAAGCCACATGTTGTTATAAGTAATAGTCATAATAATATCAATAATAAAGCCACATGTTATTATTAGTAATAGTCATAATAATATCAATAATAAAGCCACATGTTATTGTTAGTAATAGTCATAATAATATCAATAATAAAGCCACATGTTATTATTAGTAATAGTCATAATAATATCAATAATAAAGCCACATGTTATTATTAGTAATAGTCATAATAATATCAATAATAAAGCCACATGTTATTATTAGTAATAGTCATAATAATATCAATAATACAATAATAGCAGTAATAATATTAATAAATAGGAAGAGAAGCAGCGTATTGTTAATAATCTTAATAATAAAGCAATATGTTATTAATAATAGTCATAATAATAACAATAACACAGCATATTATTATTATTAATAATAGCAGTAATAATATTAATAAATAGGAAGAAAAGCAGTGTATTGTTATTAATCTTAATAATAAAACAATATGTTATTAATAATAGTCATAATAATAACAATAACACAGCATATTGTTATTAATAATAATAGCAGTAATAATATTAATAAATAGGAAGAGAAGCAGCGTATTGTTAATAATCTTAATAATAAAGCAATATGTTATTAATAATAGTCATAATAATAACAATAACAGCATATTGTTAATAATAATAGCAGTAATAATGTTAATAAATAGGAAGAGAAGCAGCGTATTGTTATTAATCTTAATAATAAAGCAATATGTTATTAATAATAGTCATAATAATAACAATAACACAGCATATTATTGTTAATATTAATAGCAGTAATAATATTAATAAATAGGAAGAGAAGCAGTGTATTGTTAATAATCTTAATAATAAAGCAATATGTTATTAATAATAGTCATAATAATAACAATAACACAGCATATTCTTATTAATAATAATAGCAGTAATAATATTAATAAATAGGAAGAGAAGCAGCGTATTGTTAATAATATTAATAATAAAGCAATATGTTATTAATAATAGTCATAATAATAACAATAACACAGCATATTATTGTTAATAATAATAGCAGTAATAATATTAATAAATAGGAAGAGAAGCAGCGTATTGTTAATAATCTTAATAATAAAGCAATATGTTATTAATAATAGTCATAATAATAACAATAACACAGCATATTATTAATAATAATAGCAGTAATAATATTAATAAATAGGAAGAGAAGCAGCGTATTGTTAATAATCTTAATAATAAAGCAATATGTTATTAATAATAGTCATAATAATAACAATAACACAGCATATTGTTAATAATAATAGCAGTAATAATATTAATAAATAGGAAGAGAAGCAGCGTATTGTTAATAATAATAACCTTAATAATAAAGTAATATGTTATCATTAATAATAGTCATAATAATATTAATAATCAAGCAATTTGTTATTATTAATAGTAATAAGAATAAGATGATAAGGATGATAATAATAAAGAGCAGAATATTAATATTAATGAATATTAATAGAAGCAGCATCATGTTATTAATAATAGTAATAAAGAAATATGTTATTATTAACATTAATATTATTAATATTAATAAATAGGAAGAGAAGCAGCATATTGTTAATAATAATAATCTTAATAATAAAGCAATATGTTATCATTAATAATAGTAATAATAGTAATAATAATGCAGCATATTGTTAATAACAGTAATAATACTATTAATAAATAGGAATACAAGCAGCATATTGTTAATAATAATCTCTCTTGGCATTACTTCTTATTCTTCTTAATCTTAATAATAAAGCAATATGTTAATATTAATAATAGTAATAATAATAACAACAATGCAGCATGTTTTTAATAATAACCGTAATAATATTAATAAATAGGAATACAAGCAGCATCATGCTATTAATAATAGTAGTAATAACAACAACAACACAGCATATTGTTAATAATAACAGTAATAATAATATTAATAAATAGGAATACAAGCAGCATATTGTTAATAATAATCTTAATAACAAAGCAACATGTAAGTATTTATAATAGTAATAATAATAATGCAGCATATTGTTAATAATAACAGTTATAATAATATTAATAGATATGAATAGAAGAAGCATCATGTTATTAATAATAATAGTAATAATAATAACAACAGCGCAGCATATTGTTAATAACAATCTTAATAAAGCAACATTAATAATAATGTATGTGTCTGTATAATTTTAATGTGTGGACATCGGTCCGTTGTTTTTATAGTATTTTTATGGTTTTAGCACATGTAAGTCGCCCTGAGCCTATCAGAAGGGGCAACTAACAAGCCGAAATAAATAAATAATAGTAATAATAATGATGCAGCATATTATTAATAATAGTAATAAGAATAAAATAATACGGATAGTAATAAAAAGCAGAATATTATTATTAATAAATATTAATAAAAGCAGCATATTGTTAATAATAATATTAATAAAGCAACATGTTAATAATAGTAATAATAATAACAATGCAGCATATTGTTATTAATAGTAATGAAATATTAATAAATACAATAGTCATAGTAATAACAGAAGCAGCATATTGTTAATAATAAAGCAACATGTTATTAATAATAATAATAGTAATAATAACAACGCAGCATATTGTTAATAATAATCTTAATAATAAAACAACATGTTATTAATAGTAATAATAATTACAACACAGCAAATTGTTATTAATAGTAAAGAAATATTAATATAGTAATAGTAATAACAGAACCAGCATATTGTTAATAATATTCTTAATAAAGCAACATGTTATTAATAATGAAGCATATTGTTAATAATAGCAGTAATAATAATATTAATAAAAATTAATAGAAGCGGCATATTGTTAAAAATAATAGTAAAGCAGTAGCATATGATTATCATTTGATTTGAGTGGCTTCGAAGGGCATCTTATTATCAAGTGCAAGAGTAGTAATAAAAGCAATGTATTATTACTATTAATACATTGTTAATAATAATAGTAAAGCAGTACCATATGATTATCATTCGATTTGAGTGGCTTCGAAGGGCATCTTCTTATCAAGCGTAAGAGTAGTACTAAAAGCAACGTATTGTTATTAATAATAGTAATAAGAATAACAATAATAGGGATAGTAACAAAATGCAGAATATTATTAATAATAAATATTAATAGAAGCAGCATATTGTTAATAATAGTAGTAAAGCAGTAGCATATTATTCATCATAGTAGTATTAATACAGTGTTCTCTCACTTATTGCTGGAGGTTCCAGGACCTCCTGCAATAAGTGAAAAACCGCGATGTAGGGACGCTCTATTTATTTTAATATGTATACATTATTTTAGTAGTTATACACTATTTTAAGTCTTTATAAACTTAGAATAAAGTGAAGGAAAGGAAGGAAAGGCCCCTCAAGGCTGGAGGGAGGGAGGACTGAGGAGGGAAAGCACCTTGGAGAGCGAATAATAGTTACGAGAATAAAATAATAATAATAGGGGTAATAATCAAATGCCCAAATAAATAAATAAAATGTTGTTTCTATTATTACTATTATTATTAATAATGCACTGCTTTTATGTATAGTAATAGTAATATAAAATCAGCATGTTATTAATAATAGTAATAATAATGAAAGCAGCATGTTATTAATAATAATAAAGCAACATATTGTTATTAATAGTAATAAAATATTAATAAATAGAACCAGAATAGTAATTATAGTAATAATAAAACCAGAATATTGTTAATAATAGGGCATACAGCATGTTAATAATAAAAGCAGCATATTATTATTATTAATAATAGTACTAATAAAAGCAGCATATTGTTATTATTATTAATAAAAGTGGTGTATTTTTAGTAGTAATAATAATGAAAGTTGCCCATTCATAGTAATAGCAATAATAAAAGCAGCATAGTAATAATAAAAGCAGCCCATTCATAATAATAGCAATAATAAAACCAGTATATTATTATTAATACATGTGTTAGGTATCACCCAACACATTCCTTTAGTCCTTGTTTTCTTCTATTATTATTATTATTATAAATAATAATAATTCCCCTGCCACTAGGCCATGCTGTCCGGTTTCATCCAACACATTTCTTTAGTCCTTGTTTTATTGTATTTTATTTTATTATTATTACTCGTCCTCAGGGTCTCGGCCACAAGGCCACACTCAAGTATCATCCAAGACATTCTTTTAGTCTGAGTTTTATTAATAACATGACATAGTTAGCAACTTTGAGTCTCTTTTAAGAGAGAAACATCAGGGCGTAAATACTACTACTATTACTGATAATAACAGCAGCAGCAACAAAAACAACAATAATTCCGTTACCACTGGCCCACATTGTCAGGCATCACCCAAAACATTCCTTTAATACTTGTTTTATTGCATTTTATTAATTAATATTAATAACATGACATAGTTAGCAACTGAGTGTCTTTTTCTCCCATATAGGTGGATAGAATATCAATATAATAATAATAACAACAAGAATTGTAATAGTACACTGTCAGGTATCACCCAAAACATTTCTTTAGTCCTTGTTTTAATAATAACACTACATTTTTAGATGCTTTGAGTCTCTTTTAAGGGAGAAAAAGCAGGATATAGACTACTATAATACCAATAACAACAATGGTAATAATAATGTCCCTTCCTCCTCGGGGTTGCCCAACCACTAGTGCCACACTAGTCAGGTTTCACCCAACACATTCCTTTGGTCCTTGTTTTATTTTATTAATGTTGATAGCTGTGTCGAGTCCATTTTGAGAGAGAGAAAAATGAGATAATAATAGTAATAATAATGATGATGATAACAACATCAACATTGCTAGCTGCTTTGACTCTCGTTTAAGAGAAAAAAGTGAGATAATAATAACAAGGGATGTGGAAGCTCTCATCCCATCCTAAGGGCTGCCCGCTCACCAGGCCACACTGTCACACAAATAACTCCAAACCCATGCACACCCCTCCAGGGCCATCTAGCCCAACCCTTTTCTGCTAGGGAGGAAGACACAGTTAAACCACTCCTGAGAGATGTCCATCCAATCACTGCTTTAAAATCTCTGTGTGTGGTGCTAAACTTAGGCTGAAAATGAAATGCACAGGTATAGGATGGGTGATACTTGGCTTGAAAACAGTTCATGTGAAAGGGGGGATCTAGGAGTCTTAGTGGATCCCAAGTTGGATATGGGTCAACAATGCGATGCAGCAGCTAAAAGGCCCAATGCAATTATAGGCTGCATCAATAGGACTCCAATGTCCGGACTAGGGAAAGTCATAGTCTCAATCTGTTCTGTTTTGGACAGATCTAAGCTGGAATAACAGTTCTGGGATATGGACAAGCTGGAACGTGTCCAAAGGAGGGAACCAAAATGGTCAAAGGTTTGAAAACTATGAATCCCTAAGAGGAGAGGCTTATTATTTATTTATTACTAGCTTGGGGACCCGGCGGTGCCCGGGTTATTTGAGGAAGGCATTGTGTGCCAAGGTTGTTCCTTATCAGATGTTAATGTGGCTCACAGTGGTCTCAGGAACTTAGTGAAGGTACTGCAAGTCCCATCAGCCATGGTCCTTCCCCCTCCAAACAGCACCAGGATGTAGAGTTGGTCATGGGGGCTCTGTGTGTCACATTTGGTCTTGATCATTCATTGGATGAGGGTTGCTGCGGTCTCGGAAGGTCAGCGAAGGTATTTCAATTCCCATCATCTGTGGTCCATACTCCTTGAAACAGCACCAGGGTGTAGAGTGGGTGAAGGGGGCTCTGTGTGCCAATTTTGGTCTGTATTGGTCATTGGGTGAGGGTCGCGTTGTGAAGTGGGCCATTGGGCCCTTGTGTGGCAAGTTTGGTCCTGTTCCATCACTGCTGTGGGCCACAGTGTCTGACTGCCTGAGGCCTTTCCTTTTCCCTCTGAGTCACCTTAGAATGTTGGAATGTGGATGGCCAATCGGAGTCCTTTATGCAAATACCATTTCAGTGGCAACCAATCCCTTCTGTCTGGGGCCGTGGAATGTTGGAGTTCTGAGGCTGGCCAATCAGAGTCCTTTATGCGAATATTCCCTTAGTGGCAACCTATAGAAACGCTGTCGCATAATCCTTGGCAGGTCCGCACCTCCGAGAAAATGAACATTCCATTTCAAACGGAAAAAATCTGTCATTTGGCTAACTCAAGCATTCAGTTGTATTCTCTTTTGCTGGCCAATCAGAGGCATTTATGCAAATTGTCTCTCAGTGGCAACCAATTCCCTCTGTCTGGTGCCTTAGAGTGTTCGAGTTCTCAGACTGGCCAATCAGAGACCTTTATGCAAATAATCCCACAGTGGCAGCCAATCGAAAAGCTGGCACATATTCCTCCGCTCCTCCCACTCTCCGCACTGCCGTAAACACTGACTTTTATTATATACATAGATTATTTATTTATTTCCCGCATTTGTATCCCATCACTTCTCAACCCCCGAAAGGGGGACTCAGGACGGCATTACATTGAGCCCCATTAGAGGCTATTACAAAAATTACAATAATAAAATCACATAATAAAACAATACATAATTAAAACCAAACAAAGATTGAACAATAATACCAGTCCCGTTGATCATATCACCATTGCAATTTGTCCCTTTAAAGTCCTGCTTACATCTATTGCCCAAAAGCCTGGTCCCAGAACCATGCCTTCAATTTCTTTCGGGAAGCCAGGAGGGATCTTAATTCAGTTGGAAGTGTGTTCTATAGGCGGGGAGCCACCGCCGAGAAGGCCCTGTCCCTCATCCCCACCAGGCACATTTGAGCTGTTGATGGAAGCGAGAGAAGGGCCTCCCCGGATGAGGGAGCTGGAGAAGAGAAGGCTGAGAGGGACATGAGAGCCATGTTTAAATATTTGAAAAGGCGTCACATTGGGGAGGGAACAAGCTGGTTTTCTGCTGCTTCAGAAACCAGGACACAGAGCAATGGATTCAAGCTGCAGGAAAAGAGATTCTGTCTAAACATTAGGAAGAACTTCCTGACAGTAAGAGCTGTTTGATGATGGGATATGCACATAACTCAGTATCTCATGGGGGAGAGATGGACCTAATTCTATAGTCCCTGCCGGGCATATAGGAAAGGCCCCTGACATCTACCATCTGTACTGCCAGCCAGTGTATTCATTATAGGTCAGTAGTTACAGGCTTGTTGAATCTGTAACTGGAAATGGGGACAGGGGGTGCGGATGGGATATTGACCATATTGAGTGGCTATGTTTGGTGCCTGGAGATACAGGCAGTCCCCGAGTTACAAACATCCAATTTACTAATGACTCCTAGTTAAGAACGGGATTGGGACAACAGCAAGTGAGAGGATTCATTCTCTCTCCCCATCTCAAATAATATGCTGTATCCAGGTTGGTTCAACAATATTTATTTATTATTTATTTTATATTAATTATTTCGATTTATATACCGCACTTCCCAAAGAGGCTCAGTGTGGTTCACACCAGAGAACAACATAATCACAACATAGTTAAAAACATAATAAAACAGATTGAGGCAAGAGTGGAATTTAACAGCCTTAAAGGCAAAACGCCTGTCTGAAGAGATTGGTCTTGCAGGCCCTCCGGAAGGCCTGTAGATCAGTTATTGCTTGAGCCTCCTCTGGGAGGGCGTTCCAAAGGGTAGGCGCTACTACAGAGAAAGTACGCTGCCGCGTCAAGGACAGGCGGCAGATCTTAAGTGATGGAACCTCCAATAGGTTTTGATCTATGGACCATAGTGGTCTCCGGGGAATGTGCAGGGAAAGGCGGTCCTTCAGATACAGTGGCCCCAGACCAGGTTAACAGCAGTACTTTACCTCCCCTTCTACCCCATAATCTCCCCTCTAACGTATTATAACCCCCCATTCTAATATCCCATCACTCGCTCCATTACCCACTATACCCCCTTTGTCTTCCCTCTAAGACAGTGATTTTCAACCTTTTTTGAGCCACGGCACATTTTTTACATTTGCAAAATCCTGGGGCACACCACCAACCAAAATGACACTCTGTCATTTTACTAACTGTTACCCTCCCCCCTCGTGACGCCGCTGCTTCCGCCTAACACCCGCCCCCCCCCCGGAGACCCACGCGCAGGAGGCCGGTCATCATCCCGCGGGGGAGGGCTGTGCTGAGTGGCCGAAGCGCACGTGGGCTCGGCTGAGCAGGACGAATAGGAATTGAGCACACGGGGTGGCTCCGAGTCTCGGAACAAATTGCAGCGGAGGCTCGCAGCCGTTGCCACCCCCAGCTTTCCTTCCCGAAGGGGTTCAGCCCCCCAGGAGTGCCTCCCCCCCACGTCCCTTTGGCTTCCCTGCTGTCGCCTTGGGGCCAGATCGGGAAGGAACCAAGCTGGGCTGTGGAGCTGCGCATCCTGGCCTCTGCTCTGCAGCAAACCCACAGCCCAGCCAGGAGAGGCCAGGAGATGAGGGGTTGCTCCCCTTCCCTGGCGCGGAGGGGCTAGAGGGCAGAAAGTGGGGTCGGACGGGGGTAGCCCCCGCGGACTCCTCCTTGCTGCCAGAGGGGAGGAGGGCAGAAGAGCATCCAGGAGCCAGGAAGCAGGAGAAGCCGCAGCCTGGCCAGGTAGCCCTTGGCGCAAAGAGGGAGGGAAGGAATGAAGGGAAGGGAAGGAGAGAGAGAGGAGGGAGGAAAGTTCGGGACGCCGAGGGCTCTCTTTGACTGCAGGCAGGCTGGCTGGCATTGCGGCTTCTGCCAGGAAAGCCTCATTTCTGCTGCCTGAAGTTTCCTGCTAGGCTCTCTCTCCACTTTAATTTCCCACGGCACACCTGATGATCTCTCACGGCACACTAGTGTTCCACGGCACACTGGTTGAAAATCACTGCTCTAAGATGATCCCCTCCCCTACCCCCTTTTTCATTTTATGTAATTTGAAAAATTTGCAATAAAGATGGTTTTATTAAAAAATATACAGGCAGGCCGCGAGTTACAAACATCTGACTTACAAACAACTCGTAGTTAAGAATGGGGATGAGACCATAGGAAGTGAGATAAATCTTCCTCTCGGAAGGGAAATCAGCTCCTGAAAGAGTTATTATTGTGGCAAAACATGGTTTCCACTGAAGCATTATCACAAGGACGGAAATTGAGGTGAAATTTTCTGAACAGGGTCACAGACACCAAAGAAAACCCCAAAGGGGTGTTATACCTTCCCTATGCTATCCAAAGCTAATATATGTAGATATTTAGATACAATAGAACAGGGCTGTCCAGGAAGTCGATCGTGAAAGACCAATCGATCGCGGGACCGAAGGAGGTTGATCGCAGCCGGATGGGGCGGTTCTCAGAGGGTGACGGAGCCAGGCTGCACCAAGCCCCGCCCCCTTCCCTGGCTTCAGCACTCCCAGCTGCTGATCCAACCTTGAGGAGGGCAGGGCCAAACCAGCCTTGTGCTAGCTATGCCACCACTGGTTTGGCCCTGCCCTCCTCAAGGCTGGAGCAGCTGCTGCTAGAGCTGAAACCAGAGGGGGCGGAGCCAGGCCATGCCAAACCCGCCTCCGCCCCGGTTTCGGCACTCCCAGCAGCTGCTCCAGCCTTGAGGAGGGCAAGACCAAACCAGCCTTGTGCTAGCTATGCCACCACTGGCTTGGCCCTGCCCTCCTCAAGGCTGGAGCAGCTGCTGCTAGAGCTGAAGCCAGAGGGGGGCGGAGCCAGGCTGTGCCAAGTTCTGCCCCTGGCTTCGGCAGTCCCAGCAGCTGATCCAGCCTTGAGGAGGGCAGGGCCAAACCAGCCTTGTGCTAGCTATGCCACCACTGGCTTGGCCCTGCTCTCCTCAAGGCTGGAGCAGCTGCTGCTAGAGCTGAAGCCAGAGGGGGGCGGAGCCAGGCCGTGCCAAGTTCTGCCCCTGGCTTCGGCACTCCCAGCAGCTGATCCAGCCTTGAGGAGGGCAGGGCCAAACCAGCCTTGTGCTAGCTATACCACCACTGGCTTGGCCCTGCCCTCCTCAAGGCTGGAGCAGCTGCTGCTAGAGCTGGAGCCAGAGGAGGTGGAGCCAGGCCGCGCCAAGCCCCACATCCCGTGCTCCGCCCTGCTTTTCTCTCGTCCGGAAGCAAACGTGGACGGTGCGCAGCGAGGGAGGCGCGCACGCAGATGGTAAATCTTTCTGACTTGGTTTTATTATAAGTAGCTCGCATGCTGAAAAAGTGTGGGCACCCCTGCAATAGAAAGTCACTTATCCTACATAAAGGGCCCGGCAGAATGTTGGATGAGGTAAATATTGGATAATAATAATAATACTTTATTTATACCCCGCCATCATTTACCCGAAGGGACTCGGGCGGCTTACATGAGGCCAAGCCCGTCAAATAGAAATACAACAATGCATCAACCAAACAAGCTAGTGAAAAACAAATAAGTAATATAACTAAACAAAAGAACGCATAAGAGATTTAAAAACACTATGGCAGGGCCAAATGTAATAAATTTTAATTTTTTTATTTAAAAAAACAGGGCGTGTACAGGAGTGGGGTATGTCTAGACATGTGTGATGTAGGGAGATCAATCCAACGGGTAGATAAAGTGCTTCGGAGGACTTATAGAGGAAGATTTGTCAGATCGGACAATTTTTTCCTGGATAGTAAAGATTAAGGAAAAGCCTATTAAACGTCAAGTTACATTGTGATTTTACAAAATTAATCACAACATGTTTTCCAACAAATCGATAGAAAAAAGCAGTTCAATACATGATAACGTTTACGTAGTACTTACTGTTTTTATGACTTTAGCACCAAAACATCGCAATGTATTGAAACTGCTGTAGATCCGGGTAGGAGGCAGGCTGCATTGGATAATGCAGAACATTGGATGAGCAAAGGTCGGATAAGCGAGACCATAGATACCTATTCGGCCTGGGTAGGTTCGTCGGAATGTTCGTAAATTCGGAATGAATTCTGGTTAAATCTGCTTTTGAAGCGATTTCGAGGTGATTTGAGCAACCCAGAAGTGAATTTGCCAATTCGAAGCCGCAGCCATTTATGTAAAGGAATCGGCGGGTTTCCTTTCCCTGACCTTCCCTTCCGTGTGTGGCTCTCGCCCCAGTTAAACAAGCAGTTTGGATGCGGATGCCTTCCTTCCGCATTAGACCTGGGGCGAGAGCCGCACACGCCGATGTCTTTCCCTCCACCTTAGACTAAACGTGGAAGGAAAGACATCGGCGTCCAAGCTGGGTGTTTAGCCAGTGCTGTTTCTTTCCTACTACCAGTGCTGTTTCTCTCTTACTGCGCATGCGTGTCTGCCATTAGCGAAGCCATTCCAAAATTTCCGAAAAAATTCTAAAATTTCCACAATTTTTTCAAAATATTTCGGAAGTCAGTCAGATTCAAAGCACCAGTGCCCACTACATCCGGAATGAGTTTTGAACTTTATTATTATTATTATTAAACAGTCCTAATACCTATTTTTCTCGAATTATACTCGGTTCCCGTCCCGTTTCGAATTTATCGTTTCTGGGTAAGGTGATTGAGAGGGCAGCAATGGAGCAGTTGCAGACTTTCCTAAATGACACAGCTGGATTAGATCCCTTCCAGTCCAGCTTCCATATGGGGCACGGGACAGAGACAGTCCTGGTCGCCATCACAGACCAGCTACGTTGCCAGCTTGACCAAGGTGGATCAGCACTGCTTGTGTTATTGGACCTCACAGCAGCGTTTGATACAGTCGATTATGATCTTTTGATGCACCGCATTGCCGTGGCTGGAGTGAGGGGGGCAGCCTTGAATTGGCTGTCCTCATTCCTCCACAATCAGAAACCGTGAGTGCAAAGAGGGGAGTTCCCTTCCGGGGGATTCCCCCTTACCTTGTGGGGTCCCTCAGGGAGCCATTATTTCCCCTCCGTTATTTAACATCTACATGCGACCACTCTCTCAGCTGATACGTAGCTTTGGGCTTGAATGTCATCCATATGCTGATTACACTCAGCTCATTCTGAGGATTGAGAGCCGCCCCGACTCCGTATCCAATAATTTTCATTTGTGTCTCGAAGCCGTCACTGGATGGTGCGTGCCAGCAGGTTGAAGGTGAATCCAGCAAAGACGGAAATCCTTTGGCTGGGCCGTCCGGCCGATAGGGATATCCATCTGCCGACCCTGGACGGCGGGGACTTATGCCCAGTGTCATTAGTAAAAAGCCTGGGCGTCCAGTTGGACCCTCTGCTGTCAATGGAGGCTCAAATCTCCACTGTCAGCAGCGTCGCCTTCTTCCATCTGCGACAGGCAAGGTGCCTGGCTCCCTATCTGTCCCATGACGACCTAGCCACGGTGATCCAGGCCATGGTCATCCCGAGACTTTACTACTGTAACGCTCTTTACATTGGCCTACCCCTGACGGTGATCCGGAAACTTAAACTGGTGCAGAACGCTGCGACCCGACTGCTCATAGGGGAACCTGCGAGTTGTCGTATTACACCGGTCCTTCAGGGTCTGCACTGGTTACCTATTGAACACCGTATCACCTTCAAGGTATTAGTCTTGACTTTTAAGGCCTTATATGGTCTGGAGCCAGTGTACTTAAGGGATCGTCTGTTCCCATATAATCCCCCGAGATCCCTGCGGTCAGAGGACCAGAACCTCTTAGATATCCCCAGTGTGAAATCTTTCCACCTGACAACAACTCGCTGAAGGGTTTTTTCCATCATCACCCCGGTTTTATGGAATGCTTTGCCACCTGAGACTCAGGCCTTGCGAAGTTTGACCACCTTCCGCAAAGCATGTCAAACCTATTTATTTAGGCAGGCCTTTGAGTCTTAAACCAAAATCTGTTCAATCTTGTTTTAAATTGGTTGTTTTATTAATACTGTTTTATTGTTTTTATATATGATTCTTCTGTAAACCGCCTTGAGCCACTGGGAGTGGCGATTTAGAAATCCTATATATATATATATAAAGATAAAAATATATACCTGTTCCAACCTGCATACAGATTCAACAGAAACACAAACCTACAGAACCTATCTTTGTAACTTGGGAACTGCCTGTATTCAGAAGCATTCTGGAGTGTGAACTGGAGGCTGGAGATGGCGAACAGGGAGGGCAACGAGTTTCTTTTCTTTATAGGGAATGGAGAACATGGCCCACACATGCGTAGGCCTGGATAATTTGTCCCAAAATGTTATCTTGGGGGCGGGGTAAGAGACTGAGTGTAACTGACATCTCTCCGACTGATTGGTGACACATGGAAGGATTGCGTGGTGAAGGAGTGGGTGGATATCGCCGCCACCTGTTCCCTAGCAAATGGGGCAGTCCTTGAAGGAAGGGGTGCGCATGCAAGAAGCAAAAGGGGGGCAGCACCTGTCACTCCCAGGTGACTGAAACAGTTGTGCCCATTGCCATAAGGTCTGTTGGCAATTGAGATACCATGCGATATTTGAATTTTGGGGAAGGGGCGTTGGGCAGAAAAGAGATCAATGTAAGAGTAAATAATAAGTATTTCCCCTGAGTATATCGGTTTATCCTCTTATGCCTTCAATAAACTAGGTTTTTTAATTGCGCTAAAAAAAATAACAACCTCTGTCCTGTTGGAAGAGAAGAAGCATTGCGCCTGTCAAATCTTCACTCGCTTTAAAACTGACAGGTCGTCTCCAACCAAAACAGTGTGGGAGCTCAGCCAGAGAAAAACAGCTCTTTCAAATGCGCACTTGGTAGCATCCATTTCACTGGTGGGGAAAGTGCAAACTGCAAATGATCCTGCCACAAGGGAAGATCGTCCCAAAATGCCACTCAAAAATTCGGTTCTTGTTCCCCGAAGCTCCTAGATGTAGCACGTTTTCTCAAAACGTACCCCCCACATTCCAGAACTAGAAATAACTTAAAGGTACCTGGATATCACAATTCAAAGTTCATTTCAGGTGCTGTTTTGAGCTGATAACGGGACGACGCAGTGGATGCAAAAATTGGCCCCAACCACAATTGCCCACTCTCGCTCCCACCAACATCTCAGATGTGGCTGGCGGGGACGAGAGACAGGGCCTTCTCGGCTGTAGCCCCCCGCCTGTGGAATGCGCTTCCAAATGAAATACGATCGACCAGGCCTTTGCACAATAACATAAAGCAGCATTTTTGACTGGAATGAATTGGCAAGACGACAGATATGAGGATACGGCTTTATTGTTCTCTCAATTGGGTTTGTGGGCAGAGTATTATTTTAATTTAATTGATTGTTTTATTATTTTGTTTTAATTAATTGCTATTGTTTTAATTCTGTATGCATTTATGGTTTTATAATGTGTATTCATTGTGGCATCGAATTGCTGCCTTTGTTAACCGCTCTGAGGTGCCCCCCCGAGGGGGGGGTGTTGAGAAGGGCGGGGTAAATATGCTGTAAATAAATAAATAAATATTAGAACTAGGTGGCTGCAGATTTAGCACCTATAGCAGGGGTAGGTAACATACAGCTCGGGAGCCAGATGTGGCTCTTCTCATTATTGCATCTGGCTCTCCAGAGCAGCCCAGGCCTCAGTTTCCCAGCATGCTTTCTCTCTCTTTTTCTTTCATTCTTTTTTCTCCTTCTTTCCTCCCTCCCTCTTCGTTCCTTCCTTCCTCTTCCATTCTTTCATTGTCTCCTTCCTTTTCCCTCCCTCTCTCCCCTTCCTTCTTTCCTCCATTCTCCCTCTTCCTTCCTTCTACTTCCTTCCTTTCTCCCCTTCACCCTTTCCTTCTCTCCTTTCTTTTCCCTCCCTCTCTCCATTTCCTTCTTTCCTCCATTCTCCCTCTTCCTTCCTTCCTCTTCCTTCCTTTCTTTCTCCCCTTCACCCTTCTCCTTCTCTCCTTCCTTCTTTCCTCCATTCTCGCTCCCTCTTCCTTCCTCTTCTATTTTTCCCCCAAGTCTTCCTTTCCTTCTCCTTCCTTTCTTTTCACTTCCCCCTCTCTCCCCTTCTTTCTTTTCTTCTTTTCCCTTCATTATTTTACTTTTTCCTCACTCCCTTTCCTTTCTTTTCCCCACCCTTTCCTTCCCTCATTTCCCATTTCCTTCTTTCTTTTCTCCTCCTTGTCTCTTCCCTGCTTTTCTTTTCTTCCTTTCCATAGTTCGTTCTCATTTTCTTTCTTCCTCTCCCCCTCCCTCCTTTATTTCCTCTTTCTTTCTTTCCCCCTTCCTTCCGTCTTCTCTTCCTTCCCAGAGTCCTGAGCATGCCTTTTGCAGAGCCAGGTCTGAAGTGTCCCGTCATTCTGCCGGGAGAATCCTTGTCTCATCGTATGTACGTATAGACTCACATTTAGTTGAATTCAGTCTTAATATATATATATACACACACACACACACACACACACACACACACACTAGCTGACCTGGCCACGCTTCGCTGTGGCTTTTTCGTGTCTTCCTTTCCACCGTCTGTCTTCTATCTATCCTTTTATTTCTTTTTCTGTCCTCCTTCCGTCCCTCCTTTTATCTTCTTGTCCTCTCCCCGTCCATCGTCCCATGTTATCCTGGAGGAGGAGAGGAGAGAGAGATGCCCTGCCGTCGTGTGTGCATTTGCGGAAGGGGTTTTTCTGTCTCTTTCTTCCTCTCTTTCCGCCCTCCTTTCTTCATTCAAGTGAGGAGGGTGGGGCGAGATGCCCGTGAAGAGGGAGAAAGAGAAAGAGGGGCCCGTAAAGGGTACCTTCCTTGCGGTCTGCGGGCTCGCCTTGGACCGCCTCTCCTCTCTGCCTTAGCTCTTCCGCTGCCCGAAGAGGAGGCCGAAGGGGACCGGGAACCTCTCTCCCTGCGGCCTCCTCCTCGGCAGCGGAAGAGAGGCGGCAGAGGGCTCTCCGCCGGTACCGGCGAAGAGGAGGCTGCAGGGAGAGAGATGGAGCGGCTTCCCCCCCGGCCCCATCCCCAGGGGAGGAGGCAGTGGAGGGGGCGGAGGAAGCGGGCATGGCGGCGGTCGCCTGAGGCTGGTCCGGAAAGTCCTTGGAGATGGCGGAGAAGGCGTGTCCGGCCAGGGGACTACGGCTCCCAGAATGCTCTGCGCGGCCATTGTGGCCTATTTCCGGTGCTGTCTCCGCCCTTCTTCCGAGTGAGCCGCGCAGAGCCTTCTGGGAGTTGTAGTCCCGTGGGTGCGCTGTTCTCCCTCGCCGTTTCGTTGGCTCTCCTGGTGGAGGGTCGTGTGGGCGGGACCGCGGCGGCATCCTCCCGGGATGTTGGTGTTGGGTTGCATGCGGCGGCCGTGCTGGTGGGGTCCGGGAGCCGCGTGGAGGATGTCGCCTCCTTGGTCTTAGGAGTGTTCTGTAAGCGGCAGAGGAGGGGGGCATGGCGTCGGATGTTGCGCATGCTTGGTATTGTGATGTGTTTATGGTGGCCATTTTGTGTGTCTGGGGTGTTTTGCGCATGCGTTGTAATGTTGTGTTTTGGGGGATGTTTTGGGGGTGTTGTGTTGTGTTTAGGGGTGGTTCAGTGGGTGGAGTTTGTACCTCGGGTGCGGATGAGTGGCCCTGTGTTTTTTGTGTGTGTGGGAAATGTAGTTTTGGCGTGCATTTGCCCCGTTGCACGACCACTTCCCTTTTATATATATAGATTATATGTCTCTCACTGAAATAAATTTCCAAATATTTTGCTTTTATGGATCTCTGAGTCAAAAAGGTTCCCGACTCCTGACCTATAACATAAATTGTATCACTGGAAGGAAACCTTGGTGTTCAGTGGCAAGCTCTTCTCTATAGCTACAGGGGAGCAACGCAGGACACTCCTCTCCTCGGGCAGGAAGTAGTAAACATTGGCGCTCTGGATGTTTTAGACTACTGCTTCCATCCTCCACTTGCTGTTTCGTTGAACCTGTCGGGAACTGAAGTGCAAAGGTTCCCCATTACTGCCCCATGCATTGCGTGGATGATTGTATTTCAGATGCCGATTACACGATCTTGGGAATCATTTCAACTCCCCAATGGGATGAGGTGGACAAGATATTCATAGCCAACATGTCATTATCTTACCAGCTGTAACGTTTGATCAGCATAATAGCCCACCTGAAGAATGACGGATGCCATCAGTAGTTGATAAGCAAACGGAAAATGCTTTATATTTTTAGTGTATACAATTTTCTTCTTGTTTTTCTGCCGCCTCTCAAGAAACAGGTTTCTCAGGTCCAGGGGTGTAGTGAATAAATTACGGAAGGCAGGTGCTTCTCATCACAGTCCCTACATCCACGCCCTGAAGGAGAGTCTTAATATACAGACATCAAGAAGCCAGTTCTAACAGGTTTCAGTTCTTCCATGAGCAGGTCTTTTGTGAAGCCAATGCACATTTGGGACATAGCCATCCTTAAACACTTAGAATTAAAACAGAGATTTGTTGTTGGTATTTTATGGCAAACCTAAGGCTGACCTAGTATAGGATTTTATTTGCACGATTTGTTCCAGGGGTGCTTGCCATGACACCCTTCTGAGGCTGAGAGATAGGCCTGGGCAATCATAGTTCTAAAGTACTTACAAAACGAAAGTTCTGGTGGTGAACACTAGGTGGCGCTGGTGCTTTGCTTTTATAGTGTTGCTAAAGTTCTGGTGGTGAACATTTCAGAACTCTTAACAAAACTTTCAAAACTTCATTATTACTTTATTATTGGCAATTTTAAAGACAGAACCAATTCCCAAAGATACTACTCTATTATTATTCTATAATAATTCTATAAACTAACTAGTCCGTGAGCTGCTTTTTGCAGACGATGCTGCTGCCCTTGTCGCCCATTCAGAAGCAGCTCTGCAGCGCCTCACATCCTTCTTTTTCAACAGCTGCAGAGCTGTTTGGGCTGGAAGTCAGCCTGAAGAAAACGGAAGTCCTCTACCAGCCCGCACCACAGGAAGAACACCATCATCATCCCCACGTCAGCATAGGCAAATCTGTGCTTAAGTCTGTCCAGCAGTTCACCTACCTGGGAAGCATCATCTCCTCAGACACCAAGATTGATAAAGAGATAGATTACAGATTAGCAAAGGCATACAGTGTATTCGGAAGGCTTCACAAAAGAGTCTGGAGCAACAACCACCTAAGGCAAAGCACAATAACCAGTTTGTACAGAGATATCGTACTGTCTATTCTCTATGGGTCTGAAACATGAGTCACCTATCGCCAACATCTACAACTCCTCAAACACTTTCATCAGCTCTGTCTTTGTACAATCCTAAGTATACACTGGACTGACTATGTGACGAATGTTGCTGTCCTTGAGCAAGCAGGGATCACCAGCATTGAGGCCATGCTATTGAGAACTCAGCTGCGCTGGGTAGGGCACGTCTCTATGATGGAGGACCACTGCCTCCCAAAGATACTACTCTACAGTGAACTCGCCACAGGTCAGCGCAAGAGAGACGCCCCACAAAAGAGATACAAGGACTCCCTGAAACAGCACCTCCGGCTCGGCCGGATTGATCACCAACAATGGTCCACCGTGGCCTCACATTGGGAGGCATGGAGACGCACTGTCCACAATGCTGCGGCCTCTTTCGAGAAGACACGCCAAACGGGTCTCGAAGAGAAACGACAACGCAGAAAGAACTAAAACTTGGAAACAACATCACCCAAGGAGACTTTCTGCTGTGCTTTCTGCAACCGGACTTGCCTATCTCAGATTGGCCTTTTTAGTCATCAACACGCTTGTAAAAAGCGTGGGATGAGTCCTTCCTAAGAATCTTCGTTTGCGAAGTAATGCCGAGAGAGAAGCAAAGCACCAGCGCCACCTAGTTTTCACCACCAGAACTTTAGTTTTGTAAGTACTTTAGAACCATTTAGAACCATGATTGTTCAGGCCTATTGAGAGAATGTGACTTGCCCAAGGTTCCCCAGTGAGTTCCCATGGCTGAGTGAGAATTCAAACTCTGGGGTCCTAGTCCAGCACGTAAATCGTCATTTCAGACATAGCTCATAACTATGTGGTGCCTGGGAAAATCCATTTTCTGCCGTAGCTACAGTTAGAATTGAAGCTAAACCCTGAGAGAATGGGGCAGATCTGAAAGGGTTAGCACATTAATGTCATTATCTACATTAATCAAAACTCTGTCCTTGCAAGCCCTAGCTCTACTACAGCTTTGAAGTGGTAGAAAATCTGTAAAATTGATGAACGCGCTGGTGAACATATGCGCTTCATGCAGAGAGCAGAGCTATTTTGGACTACACAAGAGGCAAGCAGCAGAAAAATGGAAATAGTGAAGCAAATTTCCCTTTCAAATTATCTTAAGTTCCAGAAAATAGCGGTTCTCGTGTTTGTGAGGCTCTTAATGCTGTCACTGAGATTAGCCCCCTTACCCTGGAAGGTTTAATCATCCTCCGAAAGACAGCGCATGGCCGTTTGAAATACTCACTCTTTTTAAGCCCTTTCATTTCTGCAGCAGGAAGTTTCTCCTTATGTTTAAATATGAGTTTGCATTGAGCCGCTGTTGAGGGCGAGTCACCTGTGACCTGGCCATACATAGAGCTCCTTTTTCTCTCCCTTCAGACATTTTCTCTCCCTGTTCTCCTGGGATGCATTGGAATATAGAACCTATTTATCATGTGAAGGGAATGTTCTGCACAGTTCATTGGCCAGCTTGCATCTTGGGATCGCTGTTATTGCAATCTCAAACAGCAGTGTACAAGCCCTGCTGCTCTCAGCGCCATCCAGCTTGTTTTCTAATTTCTTTTTGCTAATTTTGTACTAGATGATGGATGTTTGAAAGGCTTTTAAGGATCGTCTCATGTCTTAAGGTCCATCTTAAGGTCTGCGCACCGGGAATGTGGCGCAGCTGGCTGGGAGTCAGCTGCATAAGATCTCTACTGGCCAGAAGGTCATGAGTTCGAGGCCTGCCCGGGTCGGGATGAGCTCTCGACCAATTGTGTAGCTCGTTGTACGAGGGCGGGTCAATAAGTCAGTGACTTTTTGAATGAAACACAGGTTTTTGGATAAAAAATCTTTTTATTTTTCAACGTCGTCTCCTTTGAGCTCTATACACTTTGTCCAACGTTTCTCCAACTTTTTTATCCCTTCCAAAAAATAAGATTTGTCAAGGTCATCAAAATAGGTATTTGTTTGTGAGATGATTTCATTGTTGGAGTCAAATCTCTTTCCACCAAGCCATTTCTTCAAGTTTGGAAACAAGAAATAGTCACTCGGGGCTAAATCTGGAGAATAGGGCGGATGAGGGAACAATTCGTATCCCAATTCATGTGTGCACCCTTGCATTGTCCTGGTGCAAAAGAACTTTTTTCTTGGCCAAATGCAGTCATTTTTCCCCCAAATCCTCATTAAATCGAACCAATAAGTTGGCATAATACTCGCCATTGATTGTTTTACCCTTTTGAAGGGAGTCAATGTGGATTATACAGCGTGCATCCCCAAAAACGGTCGCCATGACTTTATTGGCTGACAAACCCACCTTGGCCTTCTTTGGCGCCGATTCACCCCGAGAAACCCACTATTTCGACTGCTGTTTGGTCTCTGGTGTGTTGTGGTGCATCCACGTTTCATCCACGATTACAAAACGGCGCAAAAACACGTCCATATTGCAGTTGAACAACGCCAAACTCTCCTGCAAAATTGTCACGCGATTGCGTTTGTGGTTGATTGTGAGCAAACGCGGCACCCATCTTGCAGAAAGCTTTCTCATACCCAAGTGATCATTTAAAATAGAACCCACTGAGCCACGTGAGATGCCTATGGCTTCCACAATCTCTCACACTTTCAATCTCCGATCGGCCGACACCATATTGTGAATTTTTTCAATTGTTTCGGGTGTAGAGACCTCAGCTGAGCATCCAGAACGTTCGGCATCTTCCGTGATTGTACGACCACAACGAAATTCAGTAAACCACTTTTAACCATTGAAATTGATGGTGCAGAGTCCCCATCGTATTTATCAAGCTTAGCCTTGGTTTGAGTGATGCTTTTTCCGCAAAAAGTAATGCTTAATGAGCACACAAAATTCACTTTTTTCCATTTTCTCCTCAAATCACGTGGTAGTCTGCTACCAATGGCTGTCAAACACAAAATAAATGACGCAGCTTGTTCAACTTTTGACAGGAGTCAAGTGACAGGTGCCTGTCGACAGGAGCAGTGTTGCCCTTTCAGTTATAAGGCGGAAAATTCAAAAAGTCACGGACTTATTGACCCGCCCTCGTATGTCTATGGCATTGAATGTTTGCTTGTGTATGTGCATTGTGATCCGACCTGAGTCCCCTGCGGGGTGAGAAGGACGGAATATAAATGATGTAAAATAAAAAATCTCCGAGCCCAATTCATAGTGTTGGTATTGACCTATAAAGCTCTATACTGTTCTGGCCCAGCTTACTTGTCCGAATGCATCTGCCTCTATGTCCCATCTCGCAGCCTAAGATCGTCTGGGGAGGCCCTGCTCTCGCTCCCGCGAACATCGCAACCGCGTTTAGTGGGGATGAGAGACAGGGCCTTCTTGGTGGCGGCCCCCTGCCTATGGAACGCACTCCCAAACGAGATAAGATCAACCCCATCCCTCCTGGCTTTCAGGAAAAAAACATTTCTGAAGGCTGTCCATTCAAGATCTCGAAAGAAGGATGGATTAGAATTTTTTCAGTGAAATAAAAAAAATAGATTGGATTTAAGTTTTCTTTCTCCTCACTAGACTCCCTTTTCCATTTGCTCTTCAGAAGTTGCAGTGACATTATGTAATCCTGTGATATGACCGCAGCTAAGTGATTGAAATAAAGGAGCTACATACAGGGAGCATGCCACCCCCCTGGAAAAATTGGTGTCAGCTCCACTGGCTTCCTGTCCACTTCCAAGCTCAATTCAAAGTGCTGGTTTTGACCTATAAAGCTCTATACCAGGGGTTGGGAACCTTTTTGACTCTGAGAACCATGAAAGCAAAATATTTGGAAATTTATTTCAGTGAGAGCTATATAATATAATACATTTTAAGACTGAATTCAACTAAATGTGAGTATATACGTACAACGCGCGGCAGGGGACGGCTAGTTTAATATGCCAAGTTTTCAAACGCTGTGGATTTTTTTAAAAAAACAATACAAATTTACCCTTGGTTCGCTTCTGATACGATAAATAAAACCTTGTCCCGCGTCCAGCGACTGGTCCGGTTGCCTTCAGGGGTCTCGGCGATGCCGGCGCTTGCAGAGGCCAGGTCCCAGGCCAGGCCCTGCTCTTGTGGCAGGCCCCGGGGGTGCTGCTTCAGAGAGGGCCCAGGCGGCGAGGACCGGACAGGCTCCTTTTTGCGGGGCGCTCGTTCTGAGACCTTTGCGCCGCCCAGGGAGCCTGGAGCGGCCTGAGGTGGGGCAGGGGGAAGAGCCGCAGCGGGGGCCGCGAGGGAGGCCTCGGGGGAGCCATCTCAGCCACCTCCCCTGCCAGGGCCGGCTCCACCACTGCCACCACTTTCTTGCTCGCCGACAACATCTCCTCAGGTCACTCAGTGAGACAAAGGCCGCTCCGCGCATGCGCGCTGACAGCCGGATTTGCCAGAAATCCAGCTCCCTACAGCATTCCCCTCTCGCGCTCTCCTCTTGTCATCTTTGAGGAGTGAGGTATTTTGTCCTCCTGTAGACACTGTAGCCTCTCAAAAGCAAGCCAGATGCAGTCATCAAAAGAGTCACATCTAGCTCGCAAACCATAGGTTCCCGACCCCTGCTCTATACGGCTCTGGCCCAGCATACTTGTCTGAACGTCCCACCTCGTAACCTAAGATCACTCGGCTAGTGGGGATGAGGGACAGGGCCTGTGGAACGCACTTCCAAATGACCCCATCCCTCCTGGCTTTCAGGAAGAAAGTAAAATCATGGTTTTGGGACCAGGCCTTTGGTCAGCAGACAGAAAGCAGCACTTTGGTTGAAATGGACTGGAAAGATGATTTATATGAGGATTTGGTGTTTCAGTTATTAATGTTTTATATTGTTAATTAATGATCTATGTATTTTATGTATTTATGCATTTTAACGGTTAATGGTTATTGTTTTAATTGTTCTTGTAACGGCATCGAATTGCTGCCTATGTAAGCTGTCCTGAGTCCCCCTCCCGGGGTAGAGAAGTGACAGGGTATAAATACCAGAAATAAATGAAATAAATTCACAGGAAGGAGAGAGATGGTTTTATTTTATTCCAGTGTATTTCGCTGGAAAATTTGGTGCAAAACTTTCCCAGTCTGTAAATATCTTTTTTTCTGCGCAGAAGTGTAAGTGTTGTCCGAATCATGCGTCCCCAACTTTTCATTCTTCCTCCTCCAGGCGCAAGTGGCGTTCCTTCAGGGGGAAAGGAAGGGCCAAGAGAATCTGAAGACCGACCTTGTGCGGAGGATAAAGATGCTGGAATATGCTCTGAAGCAGGAAAGGTGAGTTCTGGAGACAGAATAGATCTTCCCATCCATAGTTTAGAGCAGTGTTTCCCAACCAGTGTGCTGTGGCACACTAGTGTGCCGTGAGCGATCATCAGGTGTGCCGTGGGAAATTGGCATCTCCAATACCCTTCCTTCCCCCTCCTGCCGAACACTTTTTCTTCTCAACTCGGGCTCCCTTCTTCCCAGCCTCGCTTTGCCTTGCTTTGCTCTGGGGCGAGTCTGTGCAATAGCATCCACACGGGTCACATCTTCCTCCCTTCCCCCTCCCCTCCTGAACACGCTCACGCTGCCCCCTCGGATCAAAATGGTGGCAGAAGCGGCAGTGTAGAAGGAAAAGTACATGTTCGGCAGGAGGGGGAAGAAAGGGCACGAAGGGGGAGGAAGAGGTCTCTGTCGAAAGCTGGCATGGGCAAACTTGGACCTTCCGGGTGTTTTGGACTCCAACTCCCACCATTCCTAGCAACCTCAGGCCCTTTTCCTCCCCCCCCCCCCTTCAGCCATTTAAGCAGGAAAGGGCCTCAGGCTGTTAGGAATGGTGGGAGTTGAAGTCCAAAGCACCCAGAGGGCCAACGTTTTCCCATGCCTGTTTTAGGGACCTTAAAGTGGTGAGCCTCCTTCCAACATTGTGATTCTGGATAGAAAACAAACAACAACAAAACATAACATTGTTTGAGTCCACAGTGCTCTCTGGGAGTAGGTGAACTACAACTTCCAAACTCCAGGTCAATTCCCAAGCAAACCCTTTCAGTACTTTCTGTTGGTAATGAGAGTTACTCAAGGTCAGTGCCCACCAAACTCTTATAGTATTTTCTCTTGGTTATGGGAGTTCTGTGTGGGAAGTTTGTGTCTTTCTGCCAGGATATCTATGTTGTGTTCATCGAAACAGGCCCAGGTTTCACACCGAGTGTATAAATACATTTTAAAAATATATTAACTATATGTATTACTGTGTTAGAGTGTCATTTTGTGTCATTTTGGTTGGTGATGTGCCCCAGGATTTTGTACATGTAAAAAATGTGCCGCAGCTCAAAAAAGGTTGGGAAACACTGGTTTAGAGAGACCTCTTGGTCCTTCAGCCTAGAAGTCAGGACCCTTGTTTGAAGAGGAGCAAATAATAATAACAATAACAAAAACTTTATTTTTATATCCTGCCTCCATCTCCCCTAAGGGACTTGGGGCGTCGAGCCATCGAAAGGGATGATGCCACAAAGGGAGGCTTGAACGCCCCGATTTTCCCTACGCCGTGACATCCCAGAGGGCCACTTCACCTAGCAACGAAGGGCCACTTCACCTAGAAGCGGCTCAATCGGCCGCACAACTTTCCTTCAAACCCCTCCCTCCTGCCTTTTAAGAAACAGCAGAATATTTTCAGCGCTTTCCAGTATATAAAGAGGAGGACATTTAAAATATATAAACATCTGCAACCACATATGGAAATGACTTTCTTCTGGCTTTTTAAAATGTTATGTTTTAATTGCTATGCGCCCGTAATTTTTAGGTGTTGTCCTAAATACATATTTGTTAAGATGCAATTTAGCTGTGTGATGTCTAATTTGGTGTATTATCTCACTATTATCTTGTTTAATATGTTTTATTCGATTATGTCGCGGTGTTTTGATGGCACTTTCCGGCATTGAATGGTTGCCGTTATTTGTTGTAAACCGCTCTGCGTCCCCAAGGGAAGATAGGGCGGGATACAAATAATAATAATATTAAATATTATTATAGTGGAAAAATACAAGTTGAAATCTCTTGCCCCTAAATGACATCCAGATATGGCTGTAACCTTGCACTATCCCTTCTAAAGTCAGTTGCAAATATATATTGCTTCATTTAATTCCTGCATTTCTTCCTTTGTCTATTCAGATCAAAGTATCACAAGCTGAAATTTGGCACCGATCTAAACCCGGGAGAAAAGAAACCTGATACATCAGAACCAGGTATGATGATGTTTATTCTTCTGAGATGCCTATAGATCTCTAGTCTCTGGGAGGGGCAGATTGTAATGTGTAAAGTATCATGGACTCAGAGGCCACTACCGTGTTTCCCCGAAAGTAAGACAGCATCTTACTTTCTTTTCCCCCCGAAAAGTCCCCCTATGACTTACTTTTGGGGTACGTCTTATATAAACTAAGACGTACCCCGTTGCCACGCCCACGCCGCCGCCGCCGCTGCCGCCGTCACGCCGCCGCCGCAACCGGCCCATCGGCCGCGGCACACCTCCGCGGCGCACCTTTCTGCCAGGCCTCCAAGGAAGGGTGGGGGAGAGAGCCGGAAGCATGGCAAGCGCCGCTGCGTCAGAGTGACGCGTCGTCGCTTTATCACGCCCCTGGCTCTCTTCCCCACCCTTCCTTGGACAAAGGAATAGAAAGGGAAGAGAGCCAGGGGCGTGGTCGGCGACAACGCGTCACTCTGACGCGTCGTCGCTCGACCACGCCCTGGCTCTCTTCCCCTTCCTTCCAAGGGTGGGGGAAGAGAGCCAGGGGCGTGGAAAGCGACGGCGCGTCAGAGTGACGCGTCGCTCGACCACGCCCCTGGCTCTCTTCCCCTCCTTCCAAGGGTGGGGGAAGAGAGCCAGGGCGTGGAGAAGCGACGACGCGTCAGAGTGACACGTCGTCGCTCGACCACGCCACTGGCTCTCTTCCCCCCTCCCTTCCAAGGGTGGGGGAAGAGAGCCAGGGGCGTGGAGAAGCGACGACGCGTCAGAGTGACGCGTCATCGCTCGACCACGCCCCTGGCTCTCTTTCCTTTCCATTCCTTTGTCCAAGGAAGGGTGGGGGACGAGAGCCAGGGGCGTGATAAAGTGACGACGCGTCACTCTGACGCAGCGGCGCTTGCCATGCTTCTGGCTCTCTTCCCCACCCTTCCTTGGAGGCCTGGCAGAAAGGTGCGCCGCGGAGGTGTGCCGCGGCCGATGGGCCGGTTGCGGCGGCGGCGAGGAGGAGGTACGGCTTACATTCGGGGTACGGCTTATATAAGCCGACCCCTCTGACACCCCCGATACGGCTTACAATCGGGGGTGTCTTATTTTCGGGGAAACACGGTAGATAGAGTGTCCTAAACCTGGTGGGAAGGAAGGAGGAAAGAGGCCAGCCCGGGTCGGAGTGAGCTCCCGACCATTATTGTGTAGCTTGTTGTCGACCTTTGCAGTCCGAAAGACAGTTGTATCTGTCAAGTAGGAAATGTAGGTACCACTTATATGTGGGGAGGCTAATTTAACTGATTTATGAGGCCATAAAAATCTCCCAAGAAGTATGCAAAGAATGAGGAATCGACAGCTCCCCTGGTGGCCAGAAGCTGGAATGTTAAACAGTCTCTGAGTGTCTTTCTATATATGTTGTGTACCTATGACATTGAATGTTTGCCATGTATATGTACATTGTAATCAACCCTGAGTCCCCTGTGGGGTGAGAAGGGCAGAATATAAATACTGCTATTAATAAATAAAATAAGAGTGAGCACCCGACCTTCATCCCAGCTCACTGTCCACCTAAGCAGTTTGAAAACAGCTGTATGTAGAAAAATTAGGCACCACTTAAGTGGGGACGTATTTTACGGCACCATAAAAGGGAAATACCAGAAAATCCCGGCAATCAAAGAAAGGAGGAGGTCTGTGATCAAGGGCTTTTTGTCATAGATGATGGAGCTACAACACCCACCTGTGGACAAAATTGAGCCCAATCTCCAGAACGCCGAAGTTGAGAAAAATGCCAGCATATACCTCTATCTGTTTTCTGTCCTATTTGTTTGACGGCGTTGAATGTTTGCTGTGTATGTGTACTTGTAATCTGCCCTGAGTCCCCTTCGGGGTGAGAAGGACGGAATATAAATTCTGTAAATAAATAAATAAAAATTCAGTAGCACAGCAGTTGGAAAGGTGCTTATCGTGGTCCATTTATTTATTTATTTATTTACTTTATTTATATTCTGCTCTTCTCACCCCGAAGGGGACTCAGAGCGGATTGCAGTACACATACTTAGCAGATAATCCCTGCAGTTTTTCCACATACAACATATAGACGAACAGAGGCAAACTCTGGCCACCAGGGGGGAGTTGATACACTTCTTATCTCTCAGCGTTCTCAGCATCCCTTGTTGTTCCTTCCACATTCCTCAGCATTCCTGGAGTTCTCTAATGGCCTCATAATTCAGTCAAAATTTGCCTCCCCACTTAATGTGGTACCTTTATCTCCTACTTGACAGATGCAACTGTCTTTCGGGCTGCAAAGGTCGACAGCAGGCTACACTTAAGGTTGAGCTCCCACCTCGACCCGGGCAGGCCTTGAACTCATGACCTACTGGTCAGAGATATCTTATGCAGCTGACACTTAGCCAGCTGCGCCACATTCCCGGCCTTAGTCACCTCCAGATTGGATTACTGCAGTGCACTCTACGTGGGGCTGCCCTTGAAGACGGCTCGGAAGTTTCAATTGGTCCACTGGATGGCAGCCAGATTGCTAACTGGAGCCATTTACAGGGAGCGGTCAACTCCCCTGTTTAAGGAGCTCCATTGGCTGTTGTTCATCTTCCGATCCCAATTCAAGGTGCAGGTTCTTACCTACAAAGCCCTGAACGGTTTGGGACCTGCCTACTTGCGTGACCACATTTCTGTTTACGAACCCACACAATCTCTTCGATCATCTGAAGAGGCCCTGCTCTCGCTCCCACCTTTGCAGTCGCGATTGGTGGGGACGAGGGAGAGGGCCTTCTCTATGGTGACTCCCCGACTCTGAAACTCTCTCCCGAAAGATATCTGACAAGCCCCCACTTTGGCAGCCTTTAGGAGGAGCTTGAAAATGTGGCTGTTCCCATGTGCCTTCCCTGAATAAAATAAATAATTGTCCGATCTGACTAATCTCCTTCTATATGTCCTCTGAAGCATTCTATCTACCCGTTGGATTGATTTCCCTATATCAGTCTCTAAAACCCCCATGTCTAGACATACCCTACTCTGTACATGCCCATTGTTTACTACATTTGGCCCTGCAATAGCGTTTTTAAATCTCTACTGTGTTATTTCCGTATGTTTAGTTATATTATTTACTAGCTTGGGGACCCAGCGCTGCCCGGGTTATTTGAGAAAGGCATTTTGTACCAAGGTTGGTTGCAGTTGTTTATGTGGCTTGCAGTGGTCTCGGGAAGTGAGGGAAGGTGCTGAGAGTCCCATCGTCCATGGTCCATCCTCCTCCAAACTGCACCAGGATGTAGAGTGGGTCATGGGGATTATGTGTGCCAAATTTTGTCTTGCTTAGTTATTGGATGAGGGTTGCAGCAGTCTTGGGAAGTGAGTGGAGGTTCCTCAAGTCCCATCATCCCTGGTCCAGCCTCCTCAATACTATACCAGGTTGTAGAATGAGTCATGGGGGCTCTGTGTGCCAAGTTTGGTCTTGATCAGTCTTTCGATGAGGTTAGCAGCGGTCTTGTGAAGTGAGTGGAGGTACTTCAAGTCCCATCATCCGTGGTCCGCCCTCCTCCGAACTGCACCAGGATGTAAAATGGATCATGGGGGCTTTGTGTGGTCA
Organism: Anolis apletophallus; assembly: GCA_030556195.1. Lineage (NCBI taxonomy): Eukaryota > Metazoa > Chordata > Lepidosauria > Squamata > Anolidae > Anolis > Anolis apletophallus. Next base: position 9,393,259 of record JARBWK010000011.1, read on the forward strand.
TGATCATGCACTGGATGAAGGTCGCAGCGGGCTCGGGAAGTGAGTGGAGGTACTTGAAATCCCATCATCCATGGTCCGCCCTCCTCTAAACTGCAGTAGGATGGAGTGTGGGTCATGGGGGCAGTGTGTGCCAAGATTTGTCTTTATCGGTCTTTGTTCAGGGCTGTAGTGGTCTGTGGGGAATGAAGGGCTTGAAAGTACTATAAATCCCATAATTCGTGGAGGTACTTCAAGTCCCATCATCCATGGCCCACCCTCCTCCAAACTGCAGTAGAATGTAGCGTGGGTCATAGGGGCTCTGTGTGCCAAGGTTGGTTACTGTCAATTCAGGCCATACACAGGATCCCATGATTGGCGGCCTAATCTGGAGTATCAAGTTAAGGAAGTCTTACTGTTAACTCAGTCCTTGCATAGTAGCCCAGTAACTGACGCCTAGTCCAGAAAATAAAGTTTAGGAAGCCTTACTGTTAATTCAGTCAGCCCCTTTCAGGCCCTTTATGGAGTAACTGAGGCCTAGTCCAGAAAAATCTAGTGTTAAATCAGTCAGGCCCTTTCTTTTACCCTCTCTGGCAGCATTCTCAGGAGGTGAGTGGAGGTGCTTCAAGTCCCATCAGCCATTGTTCGTCCTATTTGTAACTGCACCAGGATGTAGAATGGGTCATGTGGGCTCTGTGTGTCTTGGACTTCAACTCCAACTATTTCTGTCTGCCTCAGGCCCTTTCCTTTCTCTGCTGCCTAGGAGTGTTGGAATGTTGGGAGGCTGGCCAATCAGAGCCGTTATGCAAATAATCCCACAGTGGCAACCAATCGAAATGCTGCCACATATTCCTCCGCACCTCCCGTCCTCTGCACCTCCCGCGGCAAACACTGACTTTTATTATATACATAGATAGATAGATATTGGTTTTTGCGTGATTGTTTTGTTGATGCACTGTAGTATTTGTATTTGACGGGCTTGGCCTCATGTAAGCCACCCTGAGTCCCTTCGGAGAGACGGTGGCAGGGTATAAATAAAGTATTATTATTACTATTATTCCATTGTTTTGTTTTTTTGTACATAGTCTCCAATGGACCAGTGGAGCCCCTTTCCTTGGACAGCAACCAGTTTATGTGGAAAGAAGGCCGCCAGCTCCTGCGTCAGTGAGTAGCTCCTTTGTAAAGTTGAGGATTGTACTGTTGCGCTGTAGTTCAGCAGCCGGCAGGTATGGGACAACTTTGGCCCTCTAGGTGTTTTGGCTTAAGCAGCTGAGGGGGAAAAGGAAGGGGCCTGAGGCTGTTAGGAATGGTGGGAGTTGAAGTCCAAAACATCCGGAGGGCCAAAGTTGGCCCATGTCTGCCATGGCTTCTCTAGACAGAATACCAATTGCTGGCCAGTGTGAAACTTAAAGAACCTTTTCCCTCCCCTTTTTGACCTGATTCCCCAGGTACCTGGAAGAGGTGGGCTACACAGACACCATCCTCGACATGCGCTCCAAGCGGGTTCGCTCTCTGCTGGGACGCTGCTCCATGGAGTTGAATGGCGCGGCGGAGCCCAGCAGCTTGGGGACGACGGGGCCTGCCTCGGGGGCCCCTGGCCTGAATGGGGGAGAATCCCTTCTTGTCAAGCAGATAGAGGAGCAGATTAAAAGGTGAGCGGGAGCCGCCTTGGCGTTAGAAGGACTGGGGTTTGTGAGCGAGAAAGAGAGCGCCCACTCTCCATACGCTCCAACAAAATGTGACTCTTCTTCGCTCTGGCGCGCCCACTCACCGCTCTCGTTGGCAGACTTTTGGCAGGAATGAAGCCCCGATCAGCCTCTTTTGAGTCCTAATGGAGTTTTTATTGATGTTTCTTGCATTGTGTTGAACAGACTGTGCCTGCCAGTAGAGATATGGATTTACTGGAAATGGTGAAGCTATGGGAGAAAAGCTCTTCTCCATAGCTTTTTATTTGGGGGGGTGGGGGTGGTGGAAGTTTTGCAAAAATTGAAAAAATGCAATCCTAGTAGTTTCTTACAGGTACTTACTTACTTACTGTACTTAGGACATTTAAATGCTGCCATTCTCACCCCGAAGGGGACTCAGAGCGGCTTACAAGTAAAATGTAAATACAATATATTATATTATTGCCATAGCACAATATTAATATTATGTATTAAATTATACTATAACATTATACTATAATATTATTAGAATATTACATGTAATGTAATATATATAATCATAATATATTATTAATAGTATTATATTGTATTACATTATAATATTATCAATATTGTATTATATAATATAATTATTTATTTTCGGCGGTGACCAGGGGAGCATTTGCACAGTTAAAACTTGTGCGCCAGCTGCGCCCGTACCTTGGGAAGTCTGACTTGGCCACGGTGGTCCACGCTCTGGTTACATCCCGTATAGATTATTGCAACGCTTTCTACGTGGGGTTCCCTTTGAAGACTGTTCGGAAGCTGCAACTAGTCCAACGGACTGCAGCCAGGTTGATAACGAGCGGCATTCAGAGAGCGTACAACTCCCCTGTTGTGCCAGCTCCACTGGCTACCAGTTTGCTACTGGGCACAATTCAAAGTGCTGGTTTTAGCCTTTAAAGCCCTAAACGGTTCTGGTCCAACTTACCTGTCCGAACGCATCTCTCCCTATGAACCATCGAGATGTTTAAGATCATTCGGAGAGGCCCTGCTCTCGGTCCCGCCTTCTTCGCAGGCACGATTGGTGGGGACGAGAGACAGGGCCTTCTCAGTGGTGGCTCCTTGGCTTTGGAACTCCCTCCCTAGTGACATCAGATCGGCCCCCTCCCTCCTGACATTTCGCAAGAAAGTCAAGACCTGGCTGTTTGAGCAGGCATTTGCTGATGAAATATAACGGTTTAATTAGACCTATGAAATGACGACGATGTGACGGAAAGTGATTTCAACGTGACGCTGAGACTGCATTTGTGTGTTTTAATGGCTAATTGTTGTGTTATATGGTTATTGTTTGGTTTTGTTTTGCTTGTGTTTTTGATTGAAGGGCAGAGACTGCCTTGTGTAAACCGCCCCGAGTCGCCTTCAGGCTGAGAGGGGCGGTATAGTAAATAATAAATAAATAAATAAATATATGTGTATACATTATATTATAAGCACAGTGCAGAAAATATCACTTTCTTTCGTTGTTATTGTTGCTTGTTTTCAAGTCATTTTCGACTTATCTACCGTATGTATTCGAGTGTAAACTGACCCGAATATAAGCTGTCATCTAATTTTATCACAAAAAGCTGAGAAAACCTATTGACTCGAGTATAAGCCGAGGGTGGGAAATACAGCAGCTACCAATAAATTTCAAAATAAAAATAGATACCAATAAAATTACATTAATTGAGGCCTTGGTAGGTTAAATGTTTTTGAATATTTGCTGTATTTCAATGAGAAGCAGTAAAAAAGCTCTATAAGTGGAAAAGTAGGGTCAACAAAAACAATACAGCGTTCCCTCACTTATTGGTGGGGTTAGGTTCCAGGACCTCCCGCAATAAGTGAAAAACCGCAATATAAGGATACTCTATTTATTTAAATATTTATACATTATTTTAGTAGTTCTACACTATTTTAAGTCTTTATAAACTTAAAATAAAGTGAAGGAAAGGAAGGAAAGGCCCTTCAAGGCTGGAGGGAGGGACAACTGAGGAGGCCAAGGGCCTTGGAGAGCGGCAATGGTAAACCCCCACAAAACAGCAAAAATGCCATGATATATATTTTACATTATTTTTTAAAAAATTCGCAAAACAGCGAGTCCGCAATAAGCGAACCACAAAGTAGCGAGGGAACACAGTGTAGTGCAGGGCTGCCCAAGAAGTCGATTGCGATCGACCAGTCGATTACGGGTCTAATGGAGGTCGATCGCCACCGGATGAGGTGCTTCTGCTCTGCGTGCAGGGCACCTTGCGCACGCGCGCACACTTTCCACGCGGTGCTCCTTCCGCGGGGGCATTGCGGGAAAAAGGGCGCTCCCTCGTTCCCGCTGCCGGCGAGAGAGAGGCAGGGCGGAGTGTGAGCCGGGGCCTCTGGAGGCCCCGCCTTGCGCTCCCTTGTTCCCGCAATGCCCTGCAGGAGGAGTGGCGCGTGGATAGTGCGCGCGCGTAGAAAGTAGATCTTTTTTACTTGGTTTTTAAAAAAGTAGCTTGCATGCTGAAAAAGTGTTGGCACCCATGGTATAGTGATAATAGGATCCTTGCAGTCATGCCGATCACGTGACTTTGGAGGTGTCTATGGACAACGCCGGCTCTTCGGCTTAGAAATGGAGATGAGCACCAACCCCCAGAGTCTGACACGACTGGACTTAATATCAGGGGGAAACCTTTACCTTTACCTATCAAAAATAAATTGTGATGTTGACGGAAGCGAGAGCAGGGCCTCCCTGGATGATCTTAGGTAGGACGTAGAGGCAGATGCTTTCGGACAACTAAGCTGGGCCAGAACCATATAGAGCTTTATAGGTCAAAACCAGCACTTTGAATTGGGCTCGGAGATGGATCGGCAGCCAGTGGAGCTGACATAACAAGGGGGTGGTATGTTCCCTGTCTGTCGCTCCAGTCAGTAATCTGGCTTCCGCCCGTTGGACTAGTTGGAGTTTCCGAACCATCTTCAAAGGCAGCCCCACGTAGAGCACGTTGCAGGAATCTATTTGGGATTTGACCAGAGCGTGGACGACCTTAGCCAGATCTGGCTTCCCAAGGTACGGGTCAAACTGACGAGGAAAATGGGCACCCAACTGTTTTGGGAGCGGATGTCCTGTCTCCAAACAAACATCCTTCATTTAAAAAATCCATACTGACCATTCCACATGAGGGTGCCCTTGGTCTCTGACTAGACCTTCCCAATGTGAAACTGCCCTCCTGTTTCTGCCTGGCAGGAATGCCGGGAAAGAGGCCAAGGACCACATCAGCAGCACCGTGATGGAGAAGATCCCCTTCTTGCAAGGCTGCGAAGAAGAAGACAGCGACGAAGAGGAAGACCTGGAAAGCCTGCCTTTGGAGACGCAGCGGCAGCACAAGAAGCAGCGAGTAAAGGTAGGCTTTCTCACCCTCCGTCTTTAGAAAGGGATTTTTTTTGGTTTCGCTGGCCCACCCACTCACTAAAAGGACATTTCACTTCTTTCCTCCTCCACAATTACATTTTTACACTTGTCAATCAGAGAGCTATAAAAGTATTCTTGAGAAGATTATTCTATGGTTTTGCCTCTGCGTAAATCAAGGGAAGGAAAAGGCTCCATTTATTCTGGGAACACCTCGTCTTTCCTGAACAAGAAGCAGCCATATTTTGTCTGTGGCCAGACAATGATTTAGATCACGGGTCGGGAACCTTTTTGACTCAAAGAGCCATGAAAGCAAAATATTTGGAAATTTATTCCAGTGAGAGCCATGTAATATATATAATATATTTTAAGACTGAATTCAACTAAATGTGAGTCTATACGTACATACGATGAGGAAAGGATTCCCCCGGAAGAATGACGGGACACTTCAGACCTGGCTCTGCAAAAGGCACGCTCAGGACTCTGGGAAGGAAGAGAAGGCGGAAGGAAGGAAGGGGGAAAGAAAGAAAGAAAGAAAGACAGAGGAAATAAAGGAGGGAGGGGGAGAGGAAGAAAGAAAAGAAGAATGAGCAATGGAAAAGAAAGAAACGAAAAGCAGGAGAGAGATGAGGGGAAAAGAAAGAAGGAAATGGGAAGGGAGGAAAAGAAAGGAAAGGTAGTGAGGAAAAAGTAAAATAACGAAGGGAAAAGAAAGAAGGGGAGAAAGAGGGAAGTGAAAAGAAAGGAAGGAGAAGGAAAGGAAGACTTGGGGGAAAAGAATAGAAGAGGAAGGAAGGAAGAGGGAGGGAGAATGTAGGAAGGAAGGAAGGGGAGAGAGGGAGGGAAAAGGAAGGAGAGAAGGAAAGGGTGAAGGGGAGAAAGAAAGGAAGGAATAGGGAGAATGGAGGAAAAAAGGAAGGGGGAAGAGGGAGGGAAAAGGAGGGGAAGGAAAGGGTGAAGGGGAGAAAGGAAGGAAGGGGGAGAATGGAGGAAAGAAGGAAGGGGAGAGAGGGAGGGAAAAGGAAGTAGAGAAGGAGAAGGAAAGGGTGAAGGGGAGAAAGAAAGGAAGGAAGAGGGAGAATGGAGGAAAGAAGGAAGGGGAGGGAAAAGAAAGAGAAGGAGTAGGAAAGGGTGAAGGGGGAAAGGAAGGAAGAGGGAGAATGGAGGAAAGAAGGAAGGAGAGGGAGGGAGGGAAAAGGAAGAAGGAAAGGGTGAAGGGGAGAAAGAAAGGAAGAGAAAGAATGGAGGAAAGGAAGGGGAGAGAGGCAGGGAAAAGGAAGGAGAGAAGGAGAAGGAAAGGGTGAAGGGGAGAAAGAAAGGAAGTGGAAATGGAGGAAAGAAGGAAGGGGAGAGAGGGAGGGAAAAGGAATGAGAGAAGGAAAGAATGGAAGTGGAAGGTAGGAACGAAGAGAGGGAGGAAAGGTAGGAACGAAGAGGGAGGGAGGAAAGGTAGGGAGGGAGGGAGGAAAAAGAATGAAGAAGGAAGGCAGGCAGGCAGGCAGGCACGGGCTGCTTTGGAGAGCCAGATGCAATCATTAAAAGAGCCATATCTGGCTCCCGGGCCATAGGTTCCCTACCCCTGATTTAGAGTATTTGCCATCAAATATTTGGTTGGCACAACAGAAAACCAATTGCCATTTGGAGGGAAAAGGAGATCCATCGTGCCAGCTCCTGCTATGAATGGCGCAGGATTGGCCTGAGAAGAAGAGCTCAGTTTTCTGAAGGGAATTTGCATCCAGTGATTTTCATTTGCAGAGAATTGGGCTGTGGCCTCTGTTGGCAGCTCCCTCGGCGCAGTGGGAGCTCACACATTAGTCATCTGCTTAAAATCTGTAAACTCCCGTTTTCGGGGGATAATGTCACTTGAGTATTTTGCCAATTCTCCCCTTTGAACATCTTAATGTTTTCCCTATCAGAGTTGAAAAAACCAAAATGGGAATTGGAGCTTGCCAATTTCGGCCCGATGACATGTTCACAAAGGCATGTATCGCTTTATGGTGCGTCTGGGAGTTGCTTGGGGGGCTGGCCTGAGATTTCAGCCTCCTTGTTCTGTAGAATATTTTTTAATACAATTCATGTTTAATTCCATTGTAATGTATGTTATATGTTTACGTTTTCATTGTATTACTGTGAGCCACTTTGAGTCCCTTTTTTAGAGAGCAAAAGTGGTATATTAATAATAATAATAATAATAAAGAACTGGTGGGATCACAAGCCTGAAAAAGTGTACAGAAAGTGAACACGTCAAACTACTCTGAGACTTCCGAACTCAGACTGGTGGGGACCAGGGAGAGGGCCTTCTCGGTGGTGGCCCCCCGACTCTGGAACTCGCTCCCCAAGGAGATCAGACAAGCCCCCACATTGGCAGTTTTTTGGAGGAGCCTGAAAACGTGGCTGTTCCAATGTGCCTTCCCTGAATAAAGTAAATAGTGTCCTGCTGTGTTAAATTCCTTGCAAAATGTCCTCAGAAGCACTTTAATTACCTGTTGTGTTGTCTGCCCCACATTATCTTTCAAAACCTTCCTGTTACACACATTCTACCTCTGTTCACATCCAGTGTTTATTATTTTAAAATTTTAATATTTCAGATTTGGCCCGGCCAGAATAGTTTTAAATTTTCTGTTATTGCTTATGTGTAAGCTATATTAATTGTATTGTTTTATCATTTGTTGTTGTGTTGTTTTATTATGTATCATTGGACTTGGCCTCATGTAAGCCGCCCCGAGTCCCCTTGGGGAGATGGTGGCGGGGTATAAATAAATTATTATTATTATTATTGCTGGGCTTGGCCTCATGTAAGCCGCCCTGAGTCCCCTTGGGGAGATGGTGGCGGGGTATAAATAAATTATTATTATTATTGCTGGGCTTGGCCTCATGTAAGCCGCCCTGAGTCCCCTTGGGGAGATGGTGGCGGGGTATAAATAAATTATTGTTATTATTGCTGGGCTTGGCCTCATGTAAGCCGCCCCGAGTCCCCTTGGGGAGATGGTGGCGGGGTATAATTAAATTATTATTATTATTATTGCTGGGCTTGGCCTCATGTAAGCCGCCCCGAGTCCCCTTGGAGAGATGGTGGCGGGGTATAAATAAAGTATTATTATTATTATTGCTGGGCTTGGCCTCATGTAAGCTGCCCCGAGTCCCCTTGGGGAGATGGTGGCAGGGTATAATTAAATTATTATTATTGCTGGGCTTGGCCTCATGTAAGCTGCCCCGAGTCCCCTTGGGGAGATGGTGGCAGGGTATAATTAAATTATTATTATTGCTGGGCTTGGCCTCATGTAAGATGCCCCGAGTCCTCTTGGGGCGATGGTGGTGGGGTATAAATAAAGTATTATTATTATTATTATTGCTGGGCTTGGCCTCATGTAAGCCGCCCCGAGTCCCCTTGGAGAGATGGTGGCGGAATATAAATAAAGTATTATTATTATTGCTGGGCTTGGCCTCATGTAAGATGCCCCGAATCCTCTTGGGGCGATGGTGGTGGGGTATAAATAAAGTATTATTATTATTATTATTGCTGGGCTTGGCCTCATGTAAGCCACCCCGAGTCCCCTTGGAGAGATGGTGGCGGAATATAAATAAAGTATTATTATTATTGCTGGGCTTGGCCTCATGTAAGCCGCCCCGAGTCCCCTTGGGGAGATGGTGGCGGGGTATAAATAAATTATTATTATTATTATTGCTGGGCTTGGCCTCATGTAATCCGCCCCAAGTCCCCTTGGAGAGATGGTGGCGGGGTGTAAATAAAGTATTATTATTATTACTATTACTATTGCTGGGCTTGGTCTCATGTAAGCCGCCCCGAGTCCCCTTGGGGAGATGGTGGCGGGGTATAAATAAAGTATTATTATTATTATTGCTGGGCTTGGTCTCATGTAAGCCGCCCTGAGTCCCCTTGGGGAGATGGTGGCGGGGTATAAATAAAGTTTTTATTATTATTATTTTGGAGCACAAGAAAGTATCCTTATTGACCTCATGTAAGATGCCCTATTATTATTATTTTGGAGCACAAGACTCCTGACCTCATGATTGTGTTAAAAAACCAAGTATGGATTGTCGATGTTGCAATCCCAGGCGACAGCAGGATTGAAGGGAAACAACTGGAAAAGCTGACACAATACGAGGATTTAAGGATCGAACTGCAAAGACTCTGGCACAAGCCAGTCAAAGGGGTCCCAGTGGTGATCGGCTCACTGGGTGCAGTGCCTCAAGACCTTGGCCTGCACTTAAACATGATCGGCGCTGACAAAATTTCCATCGGTCAGCTGCAAAAGGCCACCTTAGTGGGATCTGTACAAATTATTCGCCGATACATCACACAATCCTAGACACTTGGGAAGTGTCCGATGTGTGATCCAATACAACAGCCAGCAGAGTGATCTTGTTTTGTGTTTATAATAATAATAAATAATAATAATAATACAAGTACAATATTTAACTTTTCCAAACATTCCAGCATGAGGTTGTGCAATGCTCTGGAATAATAGTAATAAGTGTCAGGAGAGAAGGAGATGATGATGTTGTTGATATTTATTTAAACAGCCTAGCAGCTGTTTGGAATTGTGGGAGTTGAAATCCAAAACACCTGAAGGGCCGAAGTTTGCCCATGCCTGAGATAGATGCTGGATCTTACAGTTGTTTGTCCATACTTGACCAAGTCGTACTCCTAAAATGCAACTTAGGAAAAGGTCCCTTTTTTGTGTTAGCATTAATGGCTCAAAAAGGCTTTGATGGCTCTGTTCTCTCGGTAGCTCACCAATAAGCCTCTGATGCCAGAAGTGGAGGACGAAGATGACGACGAGGACTCCGAGGATGCGTTGAGCGAGTTCGACTTTCTGGGCTCCGGGGAGAACGGCGAGGGCTCTGGAGACACGCGAAGGGCCGGCGATGGCAACGAGCTTGGTAATGACAGAGCTGAGTCTCCTCGCATCTCTTCTGCCTCTGACGGGTTGTCTCAACTCAAAAGTAGTGTGCTTGAGATATCTCCCGAAGGATGTGAGAATGTCAGCATGCCAGAATACTGTGTCATAAACAACTGTGATTCGTGTGATTGAAGGTCTGTGTAGGGTTTTGGAATGTAATTGATAGCTTATGTATGTTATCTTTATTTGCTTAATTGCGTTAATTTTATATTTTAAAAAATCATTTTATTTAAATAAATAATTTTATTTATTAGTTTATTATAGTATAATATGGTATGGGATAATATAGTAAATTTTATGGTATAATGTAGTATATTATAATATGATATATTATAGTATAATATGGTATAGTACAATGCTGTCCAACTTCTACGGGGTCCAGGGCCGGATAAAAGGTCACTGATGACCTAGGGGGCCGCTCGGCCCCACCCCAGGCCCCGCCCCCAACCCCAGGCCCCGCCCCCCTCCTAAAACGGCCGAAAAAGGGCAGAAGGCGGCGCCAAGGGGCAGCGCGTCACGCCAGGCCTGTGACGCGCTGCTCTTGACGCCGCCTTCTGCCCTTTTCGGCGGCTCCCGCCCTAGGTAGGGAGGCGCCCGGAGGAGGAGCTAGCTCTCTTCCTCCTCCCTGCCCCGCCCCCCTCCCCCTCGGCCACCATTTTTTAAAAAAAATTCGATTTTTTTCCCAAATTTAAAAATGGCGGCTGAGGGCATAGGTGGGGCCGTGTCCAACAGGCTACGGGGCCGGATCCGGCCCCGGGGCCGCCAGTTGGACAGCCCTGGTATAGTATAATATGGTATGGTATAATACAGGGCTGTCCCAACTTCTTCCGACCCAAGGGCCGGAAGAAGTGTCACTGATCACCTGGGGGGCCGTAGGTGATCAGTGAGGGCGGGGCGGGGCCGCTGCGCTCACGTAGCCCCTCCTCCTCCGGGCGCCGCTGCTCGGGATCCGAGCAGCGGCGCGAGCAGGGAGAAGGAGGAGGGGCTACGGAGGAAGAAGGCAGCTGGCTCCCCCGCCCTTCCTAGCAGTAGGCGGTGCCAAGGGCGGCGCGTCACCCCAGGCCTCTGACGCGCCGCCCTTGGCGCCGCCTACTGCTCCTTTCGGCGGCCCCCACCCTTCCTAGCCGCCGAAAAGGAGCAGTAGGTGGCGCCAAGGGCGGCGCGTCACCCCGGGGCCTCTGACGCACCGCCCTTGGCGCCGCCTACTGCTCCTTTTCGGCAGTTCCCCCTCCCTAGGAAGGGCGGCACGGGGAGAGGGACGGAGGGGGCGGTGCAGGGAGGAGGATCTGGCTCCCTTCCTTCTCCCTGCCCCGCCTCCCCCCCCCCCGGCTGCCATTTTTCAGGAGGGTAGCGGGGGCCACGTCCAACAGGCTGGGGGGCCGTGTACGGCCCGCGGGCCGCCTGTTGGGCAGCCCTGGTATAATATATTGTGTATACATATAATATTGATAATGTTGTAATGTAATGCAATATAATACTAGTAATAATAATATGATATTACTAAATATTTTGTGTTACATGCAATATTACTAATAATATTGTGATATAATTGTTATAATTCAATGTGATATTGTTATAGTCCAATGTGGTATGTAATATTGATGTTGTGCTGTGGCAATAATGTATTTTATTGTATTTGCATTTTGCTTGTGAGCCCGATTCGGGGTTGAGAAGGGTAGCATATAAATATTGTGAAATAAAATAACAGAGTAACAGAGTTGGTATCTGAAGGCAATAAGGTGGTGCAAAATTGTCGTGAGCGCTCTGGGTGTTTATATAGCAGTGGTAAAATGAGCACATATTCTATTGTTTCTATGTGTCCAGAGTTACAGGGGCAAAGTCTCTCCGGGTTGGGAGGGGGGTGTCTTCCAATATTTCCTGCTTCTTGGCAGGAAGTTGGACTGGACGGCCCACAAGGCCTCTTCCAACTCTAGGAGTCTGTGCCCCTCGATTAGCTTGTAATTTGAATCCACTGTTTCTGCTTCTGCCATCTGAAGCAAAAGAAAAATGGATCTTCTCTCCTCCCCAACTTTTTACCTTCCTCTTGCAGAAACCCGGAGGGTGAAGCTGCAAGGCATGCTGGCCGACCTCCGAGACGTGGATGGGCTTCCTCCCAAACCAGCCATGCCCCCGGCCATCCCTGGTCAGCCCAGGCCTCATGAAGGTAATGGGGCTTTTGGGCTTTGGGGCTTCCTGTTCCTTTTTGGCTGTGTCCTGCTCGTCCTATTCTCCGTCCTTTTAATTTTGCCACATTTGTGAAATGTTTTCCTTCCTGCTTCCCCTAAAAACAGGGTCACTGGGGTTCTCCTCAGATGTGTTCATAATGGACACAATCGGTGGGGGAGAAGTAAGTCTGGGTGACCTCGCTGATCTGACCGTCACCAACGACAATGAATTGAGCTGTGATGTGAGTATTATTTTTATGTTTATGTTTATTTACATGTTGTTATATTTATTCATAATGGGCAAGCTTTGGGGAGGTGTGAGTGGGATTTGAGGTGATGCGAGTTATTAAGTTTTGAAGGCCATAGCAAGTGTATTTTAAGCACCAGGCTTTAGCACTGCAGGTTAACCTCCAGCTGCAGTAAATCTTTTCCAATCGAAAGGTTGACAGTTTGAATCCCGGGTCGGGGTGAGTGCTCTGGCCTTCAGCCTAGCTTCTGCCAACCTAGCAGTTTCAAAAACAGCAATGTGAGTAGATAAATAGGTACCGCTTTAAAGCGGGGAGGTACTTAAGGCACCCATAAGGAAATGCCAGAAAAATGCTGATGATTCGATCAAGGAGGAAGTATATGAACAAAAGCTCTTCAGCAGGGAAATCTGAGCACAACCTCCAAGATGACAAAGATGGGGGGAGCCTATATGTATATGTGTATATGTGTATATATGTGTATATATACATACATATATATATATATACATATATATATATATATATATATATATATATATATATATAATAGGGGTGGATATCTCCGGTTTTAAATACTTTGAAATCCGTTAATTTTCGTACTTAAAATTAATTTCAGTGTTTTTTGACCCTCGGGGCCCAACCCGGAAGTGTAATTTCTATACCGAACCTGGGGGCCGCCATTTTTCTAAATTTTTCTAATTAGATCGTATTTTCCCCTCCTCCGCTCTCATCTCGCAAGAGGAGACTAGAGCACAGCAGCACCCTCCTTTCTCCTCTCGCCAGCTGACAGCTCAGGCGGGTGCTTTGGAAGCAGCCCCGGCCAGCCTTCCACGAGATAGCCTTGTCCCGCTGTATTCCTTAGCAGGGGAAGGAGGGGTCGGGCCCCCTCCTTCTCCAGCTAAGGAATACAGCGGGACAAGCCATCCACAAACCCCTCCCTTCCCCCCGCCACCTCAGAGGCATCCTCGTTATATTTAACGCGGAATGCATCAGATCTGGTTGGGGGAGGGAGGGCTCCTCCCTCCTTTCTCCCGCCACAGAAGATGCAACCCGCGTTAAATATAACCCGGGATGCATCTGATCTGATCTTGGGGGAGGGAGGCTGGAGTGGAGAGGGCAAGCCCCCTCCACTCCAGCCTCCCTCCCCCAAGATCAGATCAGATCCATGAGTCGGCTTATATCTTGAAGCCTGAGTCGGCTTATATCTTGGCGAGGAAGAGGATGCCATGGGCACTGCAGCCTCTTGCTCGCCAAGATATAAGCTGACTGGATCCAACACTCACTTTGCAGCGGTTTGCCTTCCCTTGCCTTGGATCCTGAGACTGCAGCCTCTTCCTCGCTCAGATATAAGCCGACTGAAGCCTGAGTCGGCTTATATCTTGGCGAGGCAAAGGATGCCCCTGGATTTTTTTTAATGTTAAAAGTGTGCCACGGCTCAAAAAAGGTTGGGAAACACTGCTTTAGATGAAAGGTAGTATCTTCTTCTGTTATGCATATCGGTAACAAACAACGGTACAATCACATTTACTTGGGTTAGAGACACATAATAATAATAACAATTAAAAATATCCTGCTTTGAATCTTTTTTGGAGAGAAAAGGCAAGGTAATAATAATCTGGTTTGAGTCTCTTTTTTTAGGAGAGAAAAAGCAGTGTAATAATAATGATAATGATAATAATAATGTAAGGACACATGGATAAGTGGTTCTTCCTCCTGCAGCTGTCAGACAGCAAAGATGTGTTTAAAAAGACCTGGAACCCCAAGTTTACCCTGCGGAGCCACTACGACGGCATCCGGGCCTTGGTTTTCCACCACGTGGAGTCGGCCCTGGTCACGGCGTCCGAGGACGGCACCCTCAAGCTGTGGAACCTCCAGAAGACGGTGGCAGCCAAAAAGTGAGCGCTTGAGAGAGTCCGCCGATTTGTCAACCAGAGCGGCCGAACGGCATCCAAATAGGTCAGGCCTTGGAGGCAGTAAAGCCAAAGAACCCTTCGTGCTTGGAAGAGCACAGCGGCTTAGCCAGCAAGCAATTATTATTTATCAATGGGCTGTCCATCAAAGCTGAACTGCTGCAGACCGGATCTTGCAGAGGAGGAAATAGGGGGGAAGGGGGAAATAGTGCAACACAGAGATTTTCTTTTCAATGTGCAGAAGCAACCTGACTTTTTTTGTCTTCTCTTGTTTGTTATTACAGGAACGCGGCCTTGGATGTAGAACCAGTCTATGCATTCAGGGCGCACAGGTGTGTATATCTCTTTTATTGAAAGCCCAAAGAAGCTGAATATGTACGCCCAGGATTTTGAACTATTTGCGATGCAGCGGCCAGATTCTCTTCACTGCTCAAGGCCAGCAACATTATTTGGCATTTAAGACGAAATATCCCTCCCTGGCAGCACATGAACATTAGTAATTCCCTAAATAACAACTCACTGCTCCTATTCAGCATCAAAAAGCAACATCACCTGCCTGATGGTGGGGCTGGCTCTCAGAGTCTCAGAAAGCCAGCTCTAAAGCAGGATAATTCCAGAAGAGCTCAAAAATTCCCTTATTCTTCTAAGTTAGGGGTCGGGAACCTTTTTGACTCAGAGAGCCATGAAAGCAAAATATTTGGAAATGTATTTCAGTGAGAGCGATATAATATATATAATATAATTTAAGACTGAATTCAACTAAATGTGAGTCTATACGTCCATACGATGAGAAAAGGATTCCCCCCGGCAGAATGACGGGACACTTCAGACCTGGCTCTGCAAAAGGCACGCTCAGGACTCTGGGAAGGAAAAGAAGACGGAAGGAAGGAAGGGGAAAGGAAGAAAGACAGAGGATATAAAGGAGGGAGGGGGAGAGGAAGAAAGAAAAGAACAAACTATGGAAAAGGAAGAAAAGCAAAGCAGGAGAGAGACAAGGAGGGGAAAAGAAAGAAGGAAATGGGAAGGGAGGAAAGGAAAGGGTGGGGGGGAAAAGGAAAGGGAGTGAGAAAAAGTAAAATAATGAAGGGAAAGAAGAAAAGAAAGAAGAGAGAGGGAAGTGAAAAAGGAAGGAAGGGGAAGGAAAGGAAGACTTGGAAAGAATAGAAGAGGAAGGAAGGAAGAGAAAGGGAGGGAGAATGGAGGAAAGAAGGAAGGGGAGAGAGGGAGGGAAAAGGAAGGAGAGAAGGAGAGGGTGAAGGGAAGAAAGGAAGGAAGAGAGAATGGAGGAAAGAAGGAAGGGGAGAGAAGGAGAAGGAAAGGGTGAAAGGGAGATAGAAAGGAAGGAGGAGGAAGGGAGAGGGAGAATGGAGGAAAGAAGGAAGGGGAGAGAGGGAGGGAAAAGGAAGGAGAGGAGAAGGAAACGAAGGGGAGGAAGGAAGGAAGAGAAAGGGAGGGAGAATGGAGGAAAGAAGGAAGGGGAGAGAGGGAGGGAAAAGGAAGGAGAGAAGGAGAGGGAGAATGGAGGAAAGAAGGAAGGGGAGAGAAGGAGAAGGAAAGGGTGAAGGGGAGAAAGAAAGGAAGGAGGAGGAAGGGAGAGGGAGAATGGAGGAAAGAAGGAAGGGGGAGAGGGAGGGAAAAGGAAGGAGAGAAGGAGAAGGAAATGGTGAAGGAGGAGAAAGGAAGGAAGAGGAAGGGAGAATGGAGGAAAGAAGGAAGGGGAGAGAGAGGGAAAAGGAAGGAGAGTGAAAGGGTGAAGGGGAGAAAGGAAGGAAGGAGGAGGAAGGGAGGAAGAGGGAGAATGGAGGAAAGAAGGAAGGGGAGAGTGGGAGGGAAAAGGAAGGAGAGAAGGAGAAGGAAAGGGTGAAGTTGCAGCATTTGCGTTACTCCTCCCCGCTGCATGCTGGGAAACGGAGGCCCGGGCTGCTCTGGAGAGCCAGATGCAATCATGAAAAGAGCCACACCTGGCTCCCGAGCCATAGGTTCCCTTCCCCTGCTCTAAAGAATCCCAGGATTGTCCAAAACAAACCTGTGATAAGAGAGGATCCCTGCTTTTAAAAAACAGCTCGCTCTTAGATCCTTCTCCTTGTTGTTTCCTGCCAGGGGCCCGGTGCTTGCTGTCACCATGGGTTGCAACAGCGAGTACTGCTACAGCGGCGGGCTGGACACGCGGATCCGCTGCTGGAGGATCCCAGATCTCAGCATGGACCCTTACGACGGTTACGGTAGGCACACTTATCTCAGCAGCATCTTATCCTCTTTTTGCGTTCTTTGAGCTGCAGTGAGGTTCCTTTGGATAAGAAGAAGAAAGGAAGCAAGGAACACACGTTGCGTGTTTAGAGTCGAGACCAGATGGTAGTGGTCCTCCAACGTGGTCCTCCGAAGTGTTTGTGACTCGGGCATGGGCAAACTTCGTTCTTCCAAGTGTTCTGGGCATCAACTCTCAGAATTGAGGAATTTGAAGTCCAAAACACCTGGAGGGGCAAAGTTTGCTCAACCTTGTCTTAGAGGGCGAATGTGGCTGAGAGCTTTAGAGCAGCTTTTCTCAACCTGGGGGTTGGGATCCCGGGACTCTGCGGGGGCTGCAAGGGGATTTCAGAGGGGTTGCCAAAGAATATCAGAAAACATATATGGTCTTAGGAACCCCTTTGGCAGAAAAGGCTGAAGGTCTCTCCGCCTGTCCTTCTCTTCCTTTTTTGGAAACAGACGGCGAATCGTCCCACCAAGAGCCCTCCTCTTCTGTGATTGGCTGGCCTATTAGCCAAGGGGAGCGCTATTTCTGAGACTCCTCTTCTGTGATTGGCCGGCCTATCAGCCAAGGGGAGCGCTATTTCTTTTTTAAAAAAATATATTTATTAAAATTTCTCAATAAACAATGAAAGAGGTGGAACAATTTCGGGTAAAGGATAGTAGGAAAGAAGAGGGGGAGGACCTTATAAGATGGGTGAGGAGGGGAAGAGGTGGGGGCGTGGAGATGGGTAAGGGACGAGTTTCTGGGCGGGGGGGGGGGGGTCTTAGGAGTAGTGACGTGGGGGGGCGGGGAGAGGAAACTGGTGGGGATAGGTGGCTGAGGGGGGGAGAAGGGAGGGAGGGGGGAGGGCAGGAGGGGGGGGAAGGTTATGGGTAAAATCAACAGCCAGGGGGGGGATGTCTCTTTTGCTTCCGGTCACTTTGCATTTCCTTCCGTTATGTCCAACGCACTAGAGGGGGGGGGCTCCCTGGGGGGAGGGGGTAATAAGTCTTCAGAGGTTGATCGTATCTGAGTACATCTGATCTCGTGGATTGAGTGGAACTTTTTGGAGGGTCTATGGTTATGGGGCCGCCAGGATGGCAGGATCCTCCCGGTTCTTCATAAAAGTCATGAATGGTGACCAATCTGTCTTTTTTAACGCTCTGCCCTCTACCTCGCTAAGATAGTAGGATAGCTTGTCCATGCTCATGATGTCCCACACTTTGTTCTCCCAGTCCTCAAGTCGTGGTGGGGCTGCAGCCTTCCAGTTCTTCGCATAGACCATCCTTGCGGCCGTGGTCAGATAAACAAACAGACGTTCTGAGTTCTCATCCGGGGTTTCTTCTTCCGTCAGCAGACCCAACAAGTAGGCTTCCGGCTTCTTTTCTAGTGTGGTGAGGAGGACTTTCTGGATGCCAATGTGGATATCCTTCCAGTAGGTTGTGGCTGCTGGACAGGTCCACCACATGTGGGAAAAAGGTCCCGGTTTGTGACCCACACTTCCAGCATTTCGACTGGCCAGCTTCTGTGGTGTCATGTACCACCGGAAGAACAGCTTATACCAATTTTCTTTAAGATCTGTGGCATAAGTGATCTTCAGCTGTTTCCTCCAGATCTTTTCCCATTCATATAGGCTGATGGGGCGCCCTATATTTTGCGCCCATTTGACCATGCAGTTTTTCACTAGCTCTGTCTCTGTGGCCCGTTTCAATAGTTTCAGGTAGGCTCTTGAAATGAGCTTTCTTTCCTTTCTCAAGAAAGTCTTCCAGAAAGTCTCCTTGTCGTCGAAGCCGGTTTGTTCATCTTTTTTGAACCATGCCCTTATGTGGAGATATTGTATCCATGTGAGATGTCTAAACTGGCTTTGCAGTTGGGCCAGCGGTTTCAGACGTCTCCTCCCCGCTACATTGGTGGTGAGTTCTTCGTATCTTGGCCATTGTTTCCATCCCAGGGTGTTCTTTTGGTGTGCTTCCATAGGGGAGATCCAGAGGGGGGTCCTAGTGAAAAACCTCTCCTTGTATCTCTCCCATATCTGTATGAGGGCTGCTCTCAGGGGGTGCTTTTTGAAGTTAGGGTCTGTTCTTATGCTGTCGTACCATAGGTATCCGTGCCATCCCGCCCTGAGGTCGAATCCCTCCAGCTTCAGAAGGTCCTCTCTAGACAGGTCTATCCAGTCTTTTATGAAGGTCAGCCCGCACGCTTCATAGTATGTTTTTAGATCCGGGAGATTCAGTCCCCCCCTCCCCTCTCCTTCCTGTCTATCAGGACTGTATATTTGATCCTGGCTTTCTTAGAGTCCCCAATGAATTTGAGAATCTCTTTTTTCCAAGCTTCAAAGATAGCGCTTGACTTAATGATGGGAATATTTTGGAACAAGTACAGCAGCCGTGGTAGGATGTTCATCTTGACCGCTGCAATCTTCCCCATGAGAGAAAGATTGGCGCTTCTCCAGTTCCCCAGATCGTTTTGGACCTTTTTCCATAGTGCCTCGTAATTGTTCTTGAACAGGTGGCAATTCTGTGCAGCTATTTGGATGCCGAGATATTTGATCGACTGGGAGATTTGCATGCCTGATAGGTTTTCTAGTGTCTCCTGGCGTTTCTTGGACATGTTTTTTGTTAGAATCTTTGTCTTCCTTTTGTTTATCCTCAGCCCCGCCAGGAGGCCGAATCTTTCTATCTCCGTCAGCCATAGGTGTATGGTATCCAGTGGTCTTTCGATAAAACAAATCATATCGTCTGCGAAGGCCTTCACCTTGAACGAGTGTTTTCCGATTTTCGGGCCTTGTAGCTGGGCATTAGATCTAATCGCTCTCAGCAGGAATTCTGTGGAGAGTATGAAAATCAGGGGTGAGAGGGGGCATCCCTGTCTGGTCCCTTTCTGTATTCTGATTCTTTCTGTTGGGCGGCCATTGACCCAGACTCTTGCTGATTGCTCCTTGTATATTGCCCCAATGGCATTTTGAAATTGGGGGCCCAGGTCCATCTTTACCATAAGCAGCTGGAAGAAGTCCCACCGCAGGTTGTCAAATGCTTTCTCTGCATTCAGTGCGAGGAATGCGACTTCTTTCCTGGGATGCGCTTCGAAATATTCCAACAGGTTGATGACCGTCCGAACATTTTCTTTGGCCTGTCTGCCCGGGAGGAAACCGTTTTGGTCTGAAGCTATCCAGGCACCCAGCCAAGTCTTCAATCTCTCCGCTAGGATGGTGGCCAGGATTTTGTAGTCAATGTTCAGTAGTGAGATGGGTCTGTAGTTGGCAACATTGGTCTCATCTGTGCCTTCTTTATGGATTATGACTATGTTGGCCTCCTTCCACGTGTCTGGGGATGTGCCCTCTGTGAGTACCCTGTTATAAATTTTTTTCAGGAAGGGGATGATTTCATGATTCATGGTTTTGTAGAACCTGGCTGTCAGGCCGTCTGGGCCTGGCGCCTTGCTCGTGTCTAGATTCCTTATGACTGCATCTATTTCCCGTTCCGAGATTTCTCTGTTGAGAATGTCCCTGTAGTAGCCTGGGATCTTGCCCAGTTTCTGGTCCTCTAGGTACTTCCCGATGTCTTCCTTGTTTCCGGCTTCTGCCGCATATAACTTGGCGAAGAACAATTGGAACTCCTTTTTGATGTCATCCTCGGCTGTGATCATTCTGTCTCCTGCTCTGACTCTGGTTATATATCCCGCCTGTTTTCTCCTTTTGATCTTTCGTGCTAGCCATCTGCTCGGCTTGTTGGCATTCTGGAAGAATTTTTGTTTTACAAACTTTAAGTCCTTGGCGATTTGTTCAAGGTCTAGATGGTGTTTTTGTTTTTGCAGGGCGGCCAGTTTGGCGACCGTGGCCCGACTGTCTGGGTGATCTTTCAGGGTCCTTTCTTCTATCGCGATTTTGGCTTGCAACTCGACGAGAGCCCTCTGCCTCTCCTTATTCTTTATCGCGTTGTGTTGTATGAAGTGACCTCTGAGTACAGCCTTGCAAGCATCCCAGACCGTTTCAGGACTTGTTTCCTGGTTGTCATTGATCGCAAAGTAATCCTTGGTTATCTCTTTGTATTTTTGTATGTCTTCCTCTTTCTTCAGTAGGTTGTCATTGAGTCTCCAGCGGTGTGTGGGGGATTTTTGATTGAAGCTCAATACAATTGGGCAGTGGTCTGATATACCTCTTGGCAGTATCTTTATTTGTGTTATTTTCGGGGCCAGGGATTTCGATGCCCAGGCCATATCGATCCTAGACCAGCTCTGGTGCCTGTGGGAATAGAAAGTAAAGTCTTTCTCCCCTCGATTGTGGAGACGCCATATATCTAGCATGAAGAGATCCATCTTGAGGCGCAGAAAGGCCTTTGGTAGCGTTTTGGAGGAGTCGGGTTCCAGCCTTTTGTGTTTGGTGTCGCTCTGTGTTTTGTCCAGATGGGGCTCTAGAACCCCGTTAAAGTCTCCCAGTAGCACCAAACTGTCGTACTCTTGATCTTCTATGAGATTCTGGAGAGTTTGAATGAAGCTGGTTTTGGGCCCATTTGGCGCATATATATTGCAGATCAGTAGGCGCATTGTGCCTAGCTCGATTGTCACCCCAACTATCCTCCCCTCATCATCTGTGAATGCTAGTTTGGCCGCTAGTTTCTCACTTATATAAGTTGCTACCCCTCTTTTCTTCCACCAGCGAGCAAAGGAGGTTCCCCATGCCTTTGTTTTCCAGATGGGTTGCGTGTGCTTTTTTGATGTGTACCTCTTGTAGTGCCACGATATCGTATTTTTTCTTCCTCAATGAGCTGAACACCTTTTTCCTCTTCGACGCCGAGTTCATCCCGTTGATGTTATTCGAGAGACAAGATATTTGAGTTTGGAAGTCATACATCTGGCATCTCTTCTGTGTGGCTCGGTTCATCATCTTTGTTTTCCGCATTGCTAGTCGTGGTCGTCTGTTCCGTTCCTTGAGATCCGCGGTTGGGATGTGCAGACCTACTCGTGGGGGAGTAAAAGCGTCTTTTCTTTGGTTGGTCGCTCTGGCTGGCTTGAGGGGGTGATCTCCGTGTCTGTTCGTTCTGCATTTTCCTGTAGAATTCTTGGGCCTTGTCCACTGAGGTCAACCAGTGTTTTTGATCCCGGAAGGTGACCATCACTCCTTCGGTTTTCTCCCACCGGAACCTGATCTTTCTATTCTTTAGTTCCTCTGTAAGGAACAGGTAATTCTTTCTTTTAAGCATTGCTGCTGGAGTGAACTCTTTTAGATTGATCACCTTAGACCCTTTGTACATGACTGGCGCATCCTTTTTTCTCATGAGTACCCCGTCCCCGATCCTTCTTTTGCTGTAATGGACTACCACATCACGGGCCACCTTGTTCTGTCTTGCATAGGCTGAGGGGACCCTATACGCCCTTTCGATCTCCTGTTGTGTTTCTCCCTCATCTTTGCCAAGGATGGAAGCTGTTAGTTTGCCAATAATTTTCGTGAGGTCTTCTTGGGGGTCCTCCTGCAGGTTCCGGAAACGAAGCCTGGATTCCAGGTTGATCTGTTCCAACCTTTCCTGAACCTGTTCCAGCTTCGCGTTCCTTGCTTCCAGATTCTCCATGTGCTTTTGCATTTTCCCCTGAACCGTTTCAATTTTGTCCTTGTCTTGTCTGATATTTTTGATTTCCTCACGCATACTCGAAAGTTCTTTCGTCAGGTCCAGCTTGATGTCCTGGAGTTGGTCCTGTACCGTTTTGTTTTGTAATTCCTGTCTCGCCGCCGCTTGGTCCACCTTTCGTTGGGTCTGCTCTTGTTTTTCGGAGAGTTTCTGGATCTCTTTCAGGATGTCTTTTAATGTTGTTTCTTCGCTGGTGGCCTGTCTCTTCTGGACGCCTTTTGCATCCTTGAATATTTTCGGGGTGGCCATACTTCCTATTTTACTAGCCCCGAGCCAGGTGCCCCTGGTTTGGGTCCTTGGGAGCTGAGACTTGGTGGTCGTCTCCTGGTCCAGCCTGACCATTAGGAGTGGTTGGATGTAGGGGGGGACTGAGGGTACTATGATTTGTTCCCCGAATCTTCCTTCTTTGTGGGGCCCAGATCCAGCATCCACTGCCTCTGTATGGTTCCCTTTGAGATCAGACTGCTTTCAGTTCGCAGTTGCTGGAAGAGGTCAAGTATGGGTTGTGTTTTTTGTGGGTCTGTGGGCTAGGATTTGGCTCCTCTTTTTCCCCCACCGGGGTGTGTGAGTTGTGTTTGGGATTGTTTTGATACTTGGTGGTGGTGGTGGGGGGGGGATTTTGACTCTGGCTCTTGGGTCGTCTCTTAGTGCTTCCTGTACTATCTGACCCCTCTTGCCCCTCTGTCCTGCCTGAGTTTTTGGCACCGCTTGCTCTTGGGGGGTCATAAGAACAAAAGAAGAGCCATGCTGAATCGGGCCTCAGCCCATCTAGTCCAGCATTCTGTGTCACACAGTGGCCCACTAGTTGTACACAGGGATCTCTAGCAGAAAGGAGGGCAGAACCCTCACCTGCTCCCGACCCCCCACAACCAGTACCCGGGGTCTTTCGTTCTTGTACTGGGTTCTGCCTCCAGTTCTGGGTTCTGGGCAGTACTGAGTTCTGATCCAGGAAGAGTTGTGAGAGGGTATTCTTGGATTATTTGCTTTACCACCTGACACAGGAGCAAGGCAACAGGGTGATTGTAGTGTTCTGTTAATTCGCTCTGCCTGTAGAAGTGTTGCTGCCCTTGTTGCCCTCTGCCCTTGTCTTCCCTCCCCGTTTTCCGGGCTATCCACCTCTTTCCTGAAGCCCCTGGTATTAGAATCAATCCGTTGGGGGGGAGGCGTCTTCGGTTTCCTCTTGTCCCCGCTGCACTTCCTGTTCGCGTCCGGCCTAGAACTGGGCTCGGGCGGGTCTTTTTCCCCACTTCCGGTGATTTCGCGCCCTTTTCTGCTGAGGCGGGAAGATGCCTGCTCCCAAGATGGACGCCGTCTTCTTCAGGTTGTCGTTTTTGTGCGGGCCGCCATCTTGGGTCGCAGGTCTTCCCTCCTCCTTTCGGGGCCCTTCCGATTCTGGTTGGGGGGGGCTCTCTCCTTCCCTATCCCCTTATTTTTCCTTTTTTCTCTCTCTCTTTTTTCCCCTGGGTTTCTTCCCGCTCCGATCCTCCCCGCACTGGCCGTCCCTTCAGGGCCTCTTCCCTCCTGTCTTTTGCTTGGCGGCCGTCCCCTTGCCCTTGGTCTGCCTTTCTCCGTTGGGCCTCCTTTTCCCCGGGGCTGTGGGTTTCCTTACCCCCTCCTTGGTGGTGTTTGTCCGGTTCTGTTAATATGGGCTGGGCTGGCAGTAGCTCCCGCTTCGTGATTTGCTCGCCGGCCGGGATTCTCTCCGGGCCCACTCTGCCTCCCTCTCTTGAGGAGGGGGAGGCTTTTGGGGCCAGCGGTGAGATCCCCCGGTTTCGCTGCCTCTTGACTGACTCTCTCAGTCCGAGGTGAGGGCGCGATTCACCCTCTAATCGATGGAAGCGGTTGACGGGGTGAGGAGCCCTCAAGGCGTCCGTCCTGCCGCCATCTTTGCCCGACCGGAAGCCAAGGGGAACGCTATTTCTGAGACTCCTCTTCTGTGATTGGCCAGCCTATCAGCCAAGGGGAGCGCTATTTCTGAGACTCCTCTTCTGTGATTGGCCGGCCTATCAGCCAAGAGGAGCGCTGTTTCTGAGATTCCTCTTCTGCGATTGGCCGGCCTGTCAGCCAAGGGGAGCACTGTTCCTGAGACTCCTCTTCTGTGATTGGCCGGCCTGTCAGCCAAGGGGAGCGCTGTTCCTGAGACTCCTCTTCTGCGATTGGCCGGCCTGTCAGCCAAGGGGAGCACTGTTTCTGAGACTCCTCTTCTGCGATTGGCCGGCCTGTCAGCCAAGGGGAGCACTGTTTCTGAGACTCCTCTTCTGTGATTGGCCGGCCTGTCAGCCAAGGGGAACGCTGTTTCTGAGACTCCAAGCGAGGAGGGGAGAGCAGGCATGCTCAGCACAGGGCAGCTTAGTGCGCATGTGCGGGTGAGGAAGAGCATGTGAGGCGGGAGGGAGGCTCGTGCCAGGGTGTCCCTTCAAGGCATGGGGGTTCTTTGTGGGAAGTTTGGCCCAATTCTGTCATTGGTGGGATTCAGAATGCTCTTTGATTGTAGATGAACTATAAATCCCAGCAACTACAACTCCCAAATATCAAGGTCTATTTTCCCCAAACTCCACCAGTGTTTACATTTGGGCACATTGAATATTTGTACCACAAATATATAAACCTCACTTGGCTAGTTTCCAACAGACCTCACAACCTCTGGAGATGCTTGCCATAGATGTGGGCAAAACTTCAGGAGAGAATGCTTCTGAAACATGGCCAGACAGCCCAGAAAACTCAAAGCAACCCAGTGATTCCAGCCATGAAAGCCTTCCAACAACACATTATACATAATTTGTTATTTCTAAAGTACATTTTCTTATTTTATTTATTTATGTATTTATTTATTCTTTTATTTATTTATTTACAGTATTTATATTCCGCCCTTCTCACCCCACAGGGGACTCAGGGCGGATTACAATGTACACATACTCGGCAAACATTCAATGCCATAGACCAGGGGTGCCCACACTTTTTCAGCATGCGAGCTAATATAATAAAACCAAGTCAGAAAGATCTACTTTCTGCGCGCGCGCCTCCTGCGCTGCGCACCGTCTATGTTTGCTTCCGGACGAGGGCGGAGCAGGGGGAGGGGCGGGGCTTGGCACGGCCTGGCTCCACCCCCCTCTGGCTTCACCTCTAGCAGCAGCTGCTCCAGCCTTGAGGAGGGCAGGGCCAAGCCAGTGGTGGCATAGCTAGTTCAAGGCTGACTTGGCCCTGCTCTCAAAGCTGGAGCAGCTGCTGGGAGTGCCGAAGCCGGGGGAGGGAGCGGGGCTTGGCACGGCCTGGCTCCGCCCCCCTCTGGCTTCACCTCTAGCAGCAGCTGCTCCAGCCCTGAGAAGGGCAGCGCCAAGCCAGTGGTGGCATAGCTAGCTCAAGGCTGATTTGGCCCTGCCCTCCTCAAAGCTGAAGCAGCTGCTGGGAGTGCCGAAGCCGGGGAGCGGTCAGGGCTTGGCACGGCCTGGCTCCGCCCCCCTCTGGCTTCAGCTCTAGCAGCAGCTGCTCCAGCCTTGAGGAGGGCAGGGCCAAGCCAGTGGTGGCATAGCTAGCACAAGGCTGGCTTGGCCCTGCCCTCCTCCAGGCTGCAGCAGCTGCTGGGAGTGCCGAAGCCGGGGCGGGGCTTGGCGCGGCCTGGCTCCGCCCCCCTCTGGTTTCAGCTCTAGCAGCAGTTGCTGCAGCCTTGAGGAGGGCAGGGCCAAGCCAGTGGTGCCATAGCTAGCACAAGGCTGGCTTGGCCCTGCCCTCCTCAAGGCTGCAGCAGCTGCTGGGAGTGCTGAAGCCGGGGTGGGGCTTGGCGCGGCCTGGCTCCGCCCCTTGGGTTTCAGCTCTAGCAGCAGCTGCTGCAGCCTTGCAGAGGGCAGGGCCACGCCAGTGGTGGCATAGCTAGCACAAGGATGGCTTGGCCCTGCCCTCCTCAAGGCTGCAGCAGCTGCTGGGAGTGCTGAAGCCGGGGCGGGGCTTGGCATGGCCTGGCTCCGCCCCCTTTGGTTTCATCTCTAGCAGCTGCTGCAGCCTTGTGGAGGGCAGGGCCAAGCCAGTGGTGGCATAGCTAGCACAAGGCTGGCTTGGCCCTGCCCCCCTCAAGGCTGCAGCAGCTGCTGGGAGTGCTGAAGCCGGGAAAGGGGGCGGGGCTTGGTGTGGTCTGGCTCCGCCCCCTCTGAGAAGTGCCCCATCCAGCTGTGATCGACCTCCTTCGGTCCCGCGATTGACTGTTTGAACGCGATCGACTTCCTGGGCAGCCCTGCCATAGACACACAATACATATAGACAGACATTCAGAGGCTATTTAACATTCCAACTTTTGGCCACCAGGGGAGCTGTCGTTTCACCGTCCGTTTGCGACACTGATTAAGTACTTTCCGCATTCCCTGTATGCTTTTGCTGGAGATATTTTTATGGCCTTGTATATTTTGTTAATTTAGCCTCCCCACACATAGGTGGTACCTAAATTTCCTACTTGACAGAAGCAACTGTCTTTCGGGTTGCAAAGGTCGACAAAAGCTACACAATTGGCCGGAAGCTCATTCCGGCCCAGACTGGCTTCGAACTTTCAGTCAGTAGTTATCTTTAATGCAGCTGACACCCAGCCAGCTGCGCCACAGTCCCAGTTTATATATATATATATATATATATATATATATATATATATATACACACACACACACACACACACACATGCATATATATATATACACACATACACACACACATTATATTATATATATAACATAAAAATCAGGGTGCTTTTTGGGGGATGAAACAAATTAATATTATATCAATGGGAAAATTTGCAATAAGAACGTTTTGAGTTAAGAACTCAGGCACAGAACAAATTAAACTCTCAAGTCAATGTAGTAATGTAAACTGCTTGGAGAAGTCTCCTTCATTGAGTTTAATGGCGGGCCAGTGATGTCAACGACCCTTTTCCCTTCCCCACTTTTCCTTTCCTTCCTGTACACAGACCCCAGCATGCTCAGCAATGTTCTGGATGGCCACACGGATGCGGTTTGGGGCCTGGCCTTCAGTCCCTCGAAGAACCGCCTGGCCTCCTGCTCTGCCGATGGAACGGTCAGGATATGGGACCCGAGTAGCAGCGATGCCCCTTGCCTCAGTACTTACAACACGGAGAGTGGTGAGTAGAGCCTTCCAAAGAGGCTGCTAGGGTTTGAATGTTCAGTGCATAGAAAAATTATGTTCTCATAGTCTCTTGACTTGGAGCTAAAAAGTGTGTTAACTTATTTATTGTCAAAACTTCTAAATGTTTCCTAAATGCAAAAGGTTCCATCTGATGTAAACTAAGCTGGGTTATGTTGGGTTATTATTTGTGTAAGAATCACCAACGAATTCCAAAGAATCTGCATTTCAGGGCAAGGCAATGGCAAGCCACTCTGAGTATTCCTTGTGGAAGAACAACCCTTAAAATTCAGGTGGTTGTCATAATAATAATAATAATAATAATAATAATACCATATACACCCAAGTATAAGCCAAAATTTTCAGCCCTTCTTTAGGCTGACACCCCACCCCCCCGCTTATACTCGAGTCAAGGTTATTTATAATTTTACTCTTATTATTAACATTTTTATTACATTTATTATTTTATTCTATTATTACATTTATTTTTTTATTTATTGTTATTATATTTATTTTTTTATTGCTATTACATTTATTTTTTTACTCTGTTATTACTGTTAATACTAAATTCGCTTTACTTTATTCTATTATTATTACATTTATTATTTTATTCTATTATTATATTTATTATTTTATTCTATTATTACATTTATTTTTACTTATTGGTATTACATTTATTATTTTTATTTATTATTGTTATTACATTTATAATTTACTCTATTATTATTGCTATTACATTTATTTACTCTATTATTACATTTGTTATTTTACTGTTATTACTGTTAATATTAAATTCCAATTATTTTATTCTATTATTACATTTGCATTATTTTACTCTATTATTACTACATTTATTTTTTACTTATTATTACATTTATTATTTTTATTTATTATTGTTACATTTATTATTTATTCTGTTATTATTGCTATTACATTTATTATTTTACTCTGTTATTACTGTTAATATTAAATTCACTTTATTTTATTCTTTATTATTACATTTATTATTTTATTCTATTATTATATTTATTATTTTATTCTATTATTACATTTATTTTTACTTATTGTTATTACATTTATTATTTTTTATTTATTATTGTTATTACATTTATAATTTACTCTATTATTATTGTTATTACATTTATTATTTTACTCTATCATTACATTTATTATTTTACTGTTATTACTGTTAATATTAAATTCCAATTATTTTATTCTATTATTACATTTGCATTATTTTACTCTATTATTATTACATTTATTTTTTACTTATTACATTTATTATTTTTATTTATTATTGTTGTTACATTTATTATTTATTCTGTTATTATTGCTATTACATTTATTATTTTACTCTATTATTATTACATTTATTATTTACTGTTATTACTGTAAATGTTAAATTCCAATTATTTTATTCTATTATTCTTACATTTATTTTTTATTCTATTATTACATTTATTATTTTATTCTATTATTACATTTATTTTTTTATTCAATCATTACATTTGCATTATTTTAGTCTATTATTACATTTATTTTTACTTGTTATTACATTTATTATTTTTATTTATTATTGTTGTTACATTTATTATTTATTCTGTTATTATTGCTATTACATTTATTATTTTACTGTTATTACTGTAAATATTAAATTCCAATTATTTTATTCTATTATTCTTACATTTATTATTTTAGTCTATTATTACATTTATTATTTTACTGTTATTACTGTTAATATTTAATTTTAGTCTATTATTATATTTATTATTTTACCTGTTATTGTAATTTTAATTCTATTATTATTATTATTTTACTCTCTTTATTATTATTGGAAGGATACGCAAGCACATTTACATTGAAGAAGGTTAGAATAATGGTTTAATCAGTCTCATCTTAAATTACAGTTGTATGTAAATATACAAAAACATTTAACCTATGGATGCCTCAATTAATATAATTTTATTAATATCTATATTTATTTTTAAATTTACCAATAGCTGCAGCATTTCCCACCCTCAGTTTATACTCAAGTCAATACGTTTTCCCAGTTTTTTGTGGTAAAATTAGGTGCCTTGGCTTATATTCGGGTCGGCTTATACTCGAGTATATACAGTAATTATTATTTGTATTATTATTTGTTATCGTGCTTTCTCTCTCTTATAAAGAGACTCTGGGTTACTTGAGAAATTGTTTAACTATGACTTCTGAACAACAAAAACCTTCCTTAAAAATAACTCAAGCCTCTCAAAGCAAGTGATTAAAACAATTGACTCAGAGCTGGTTTTAAGGGCCGGAGGCCATGCAAAGGAGCATTAGTCCTGTCTATCTGTTGCGAGCCGAATTGCGAAGGAACTTACTTCCTGTACAGACCTCAGATGCCAGGCAGGTTCGTTTGAGAAAGAGGCAATCTTTCAAGTAATCTGGCCCCAAGCTATTTAGGATTCTGTAGGTCAAAACCCTAGTCTCATCCAAAGGCAATTAAAGGAGGATCCATTGCGGCCAAGTCCATATTCATCGCTGGCACATCATCTGAACATGGGCAAAAGCCAGCACTGCTTCCTGGCCTTCCGGGAACAGGGTCCAAGACCTGACCGTTCGGTAACCTTCTCCAATCTCTGTGCGTTTCATTCATAATTTGCATGAAGCTCTTCTTCCTCTCAAAGCTCAGCTTCCCCGTTCCAGAAACGGGAATCGCGGTGACAGTAACAAATCAATAAAGGTTGCGTGGCAGTTGTTGCCAGAAGGAAGTAGGTATAGAAAGCAACCTTTGAACTGTGCCAAATCCGAACAGTAGGGGGAGCCTTTGTGTTATTGTTACTGTGTCTGAATGATTTTATTTCGTTGCATTATTTTATATTGTCGAGTTTATTTTATAATTTATTTACTTCATTACGTTGCTGTTTTGTGTTGTTGGTTTTTTTGGTATTATTTTATGTATGACTAGCTGAGGACCCGGCGGTGCCCGGGTTATTTGAGGAAGGCATTGTGTGCCAAGGTTGGTTCCTATTAGATGTTTATGTGGCTTGCAGTGGTCTCAGGAACTTAGTGAAGGTACTGCGAGTCCCATTGGCCATGGTCCATCCCCCTCCAAACAGCACCAGGATGTAGAGTGGGTCACAGGGGCTCTGTGTGTCACATTTGGTCTTGATCATTCTCTGGAAGAGGGTTGCAGCTGTCCCTGGAAGTGAGTGAAGGTACTGGAAGTCCCATCATCCATGGTCCCCCGTTCTCCAAACTGCACCAGGATGTAGAGTGGGTCATGGGGCTCTGTGTGCCAAGTATGGTCTTGAGCAGTCATTGAATGAGGGTGGCAGCGGTCTCAAAAAGTGAGTGAAGGTACTTCAACTCCCACCATGCATGGTCCGTACCACTCAAAACTGCACCAGGATGTAGAGTGGGTCATGGGTACTCTGTGTGCCAAATTTGGGCCTGGTCTGTGATTTGTAGGGGCTGCAATGTTCTGTGGGAAATGTATTGGGTGAAGGTACTGTAAATCCCATCATTTGTGAGCCATCCTACCGTAAACCGCAGCAGGTTTGTAAAGTGGGCCATTGGGCCTCTGTGTGCCAAGTTTGGTCCTGATTTGTCATTGGTGTGGGCCACAGTGCTCTAAGGAAGTGAACTAAAGTACTGCAAGTCCCATCATCCATGGTCCATCCTGCACCAGGATGTAGGGTGTATCTTGGAGAGTCTGTGTGCTCAGTTTGGTCTTGTTCTGTCATTGTTGGGGGCCTAGTCAGGAAAGTCAAGTTGAGGAAGCCTAACAATATCCCGTGAGCTGAGGACTAGTTAGGAAAATCAAGTTAAGGAAGCCTTGCTGTCAATTTTGGGCCTGGTCTGTGATTTATAGGGGCTACAGTGTTGTTTGGGAAGTGAATGATGTGAAGGCACTGCAAATCCCCTCCTGCCCTAAACCACACCAGGTTGTGAAGTGGGCCATTGGTCCCTTGTTTGCCAAATTTGGTCCTGATCCATCATTGCTGTGGGCTGCAGTGGCTGACTGCCTGAGGCCTTTCCGTTTCCCTCTGAGTTCCTTTAGAATGGTGGAATGTGGTTGGCCAATCGGAGTCCTTTATGCAAATCCCATTTTAGTGGCAACCAATCCCCTCTGTCTGGGGCCGTAGAATGTTGGAGTTCTGAGGCTGGCCAATCAGAGCCCTTTATGCAAATAATCCCACAGTGTCAGCCAATCGAAACGCTGCCACATATTGCTCCCACCGCACCGCCGCAAACACTGACTTTTATTATATACATACATAGATAGATAGATAGATAGATGTGCTGGGGTTGGCCTCATGTAAGCCACCCCGAGTCCCCATTGGGGAGATGGCGGCGGGGAATAAATAAAGTTTATTATTTCCTATTCAGGCTGAGAAGGCCGGTATAAAAATATAGTAAATAAATAAAAAAATATTGTGTCAAAACTCCTTCTCATTGAGGGCCACATCCACTGTTAGGAAGTTCAAAACAGCTGGAGGGACGACGTTTTCTCATGCCTGATCTAGATTCCAACCTCCTTCCGCTTTCTCCCCCTCTAGAGAATGGCATCCCCACGTCCGTCACATTCTCCAGTACTGATCCGGCGCACGCTGTGGCCGCTTTCCAGACAGGCTTTGCGGTCCTTTATGACGTGGAGACCTCCGTCCCGGTCCTGACACTGGAATCCAGACCAGCCAATGGTGAGTCCAGTCAGTTAGCCATGGGGCCGATGTCTTGTCTGTAATTTCAGAGCGATACAAAGAACACTAAGTCATACAAAGATACAAAAATATATTTTGCAATAGAGTGGGTAAAACCCAGAACACTACAATATTGTGTATATCATATCTCTAACATAGAGCAGTGCTGTCCAACTTCTATAGGCCCAAGGGCCGGACGTCTGGTGGCTGACCACCTGGCGGGCCGGAGCGGGGGCAATCGCGGGGCGGGGCCGCTCCCCGGAGTGACACTGTAGGAGGGAGGGCAGAGCAAAGAGGGGTTCCCCTTTGCTCCTCCCTCCCTTCTACAGCGTCAACCTGGGCAAGAGGCACGGCGATTTCGCCATGCCTCTTGCCCGGATTGACGCTGTGGAGAAGGAAGGGAGGCGCAGAGAGGGGCTCCCCCTTGCGCCTCTTTCTGCAGCAAAGAACTGGGCAAGAGGCACGCGATTTCGCCATGCCTCTTGCCCGGTTTGACGCTGTGGAGAACGATTTCTCCTCCTCCTCCTCTTTTTCGGGCACCGCGGCTGTCCCGAGCGCCGCGGCGCCAGGGAAAGGCACGGCGCCCGGGAAAGAGGAGGAGGAGGGAGAGCAGAAGGCGCCGCCTACTCCTCCTTTTCGGCGCGGAGAGAGGGACGGAGGGGGCGGTGCAGGGAGGAGGAGCTAGCTCTCTTCCTCCTCCCTGCCCCGCCTCCCCCGGCCGCCATTTTTTTAAAAAAAATTTGTAGATTTTTTTAAAAAAAATTAAAAATGGCGGCTGGGGGCATAGCTGGGGCCGTGCCCAACAGGCTGGGGGGCCGGATCCGGCCCCAGGGCCGCCAGTTGGACAGCCCTGACATAGAGCATAACGTGTAGATACAGTATAAAGCGAAATGCATATAAGCCGCAACAGTACAGTACCTCCGCTGTGATAACCGGGTAGTCCAAAGAGGTGTGAAGGGAAGGAGTTCAGGTTGGGGATAAGTCCAAAGGAGTTCAGGTAAATAAATCCAGGATAGTGGTACAAAGTCCTTCGTACTAATGTTCCTTCAAAGGTGATGTTCCTTCACAATGATAACGCGCCAATGCGCAAAAGGACAACCAAACATATTGTAATCCAAAGCGGAGGTAAGTACACCAGCGTGGTTCTGAAATGTTCGCGAACAGAACTTTAGCAACACTGAGGAAGCAAAGCACCAGCACCACCTAGTGTTCACCACCAGAACTTTAGTTTTGTAAGTATTTCAGAACCATTTAGAACCATGATTGCCCAGGCCTAGTAATTAATATTATGTAACTAATTTAATGTAATTATTCTACTACTACTATTAAGGAAGCCCCCAGTGATGCGGTGGGTTAAACCATTGAGCTGTTGAACTTGCTGACCGAAAGGTCGGTGGTCTGAGTGGGGTGAGCTCCTGGTGTTAGCCCCAGCTTCTGCCAACCTAGCAGTTTGAAAACATGCAAGAGGTACCACTCTGGCGAGAAGATAATGGCGTTCCATGCAGTCATGCTGGCCACATGACCTTGGAGATGTCTACTACAATTACATCCCATGTTCAACCACTGCCAAGGGTGGTTTCTCTTCTTTATGGGATGCAGCCGCTAAAAGAAGAGAGGTAGAGTAGGCAGGAGGTGTACCTCTACATCTGCACTATAGAGATTCAGTAGTTTAATCCCATTTTAATAATAATAATAATGTTCTCAGCATTACTTCGCGAACGAAGATTTTTTAGGAAGGACTCATCCCACGCTTTTTACAAGCGTGTTGATGACTAAAAAGGCCAATCTGAGATAGGCAAGTTTGGTTGCAGAAAGCACAGCAGAAAGTCTCCTTGGGTGATGTTGTTCCCAAGTTGCGGTTCTTTCTGCGTTGTCGTTTCTCTTCGAGACCCGTTCGGCGTGTCTTCTCAAAAGAGGCTGCAGCATTGTGAATAGTGCATCTTCAGGGTGGACCATTGTTGGTGATCAATCTGGCCAAGCCCGAGACGTTGTTTCAGAGAGTCCTTATATCTCTTTTTGGGGGCGCCTCTCTTGCGCTGACCCGTGGAGAGTTCACCATAGAGTAGTATCTTTGGGAGGCGGTGGTCCTCCATCCTAGAGACGTGCCCTGCCCAGCGCAGCTGTGTGCTCAATAGCATGGCCTCAACGCTGGTGATCCCTGCTTGCTCAAGGACAGCAAAATTCATCACATAGTCGGTCCAGTGTATATTTAGGAATTGTGCTAAGACAGCGCTGATGAAAGCGTTCGAGGAGTCGTAGGTGTTGGCGATAGGTGACCCATGTTTCAGGCCCATAGAGAGACTAGACAGTACGATAGCTCTGTACACACTGATTTTGGTGCTTTGCCTCAGGTGCTTGTTGCTCCAGACTCTTTTGTGAAGCCTTCCGAATGCACTATATGCCTTTGCGAATCTGTGATCGATCCCTTTATCATTTATAATAATAATAATACTTTATTTATACTCCACCACCATCTCCCCGAGGGGACTCGGGGCGACTTACATGAGGCCAAGCACGATAACACATCATAAAATAACACAGAGCAAATAATAAAACAATACAATCAATATAACTCACACATAAGCAATATCAGACAATTTAAAACCATGCCCGGGCCAGATATGATACATTAAAAAAAATTAAAATAAATAAACACTGGATGTAAACATGGCTCCATCTTGCAGAAGCCTAGCACTTGCAGAGTTCCACTCTTTGTGAACTGCAGTATTAGAGCCATCACACAGAGGGTCCTAAACATCCCAGCAAACTACAAATCCCAGGATTCCACAAGACAGAGCCACGATCGTTCCGATGAGGTTGCCTCCTGGAAGGTGTGTGAGATGTTTCCAGCCCCATCTGGGCCAGTTTTGGCAAGGGGAGGCCCTCTTTTGAAACAGGAAGCAAACAGGATGTGACTTCTGCTCACATCCTGTTGTTTAAAAAAAGGGCCTCTTTGGGGCCTAAAACGGCTTAAAATACACGACAAGAATGCCCCATGTTCCCTAGAGAGTATTTAGGGGCATTTTTTTTGCCATGGGGATGTGCAGCACTCCAGGGTCCCTTGGGGTGGGCTAGTGTGTCTGTGCAATTTCCCTCTCTGCCTTAAAACAATACTCCTGGAGCGGAAAGATGCTCCCTTTATGCTTAGTTGGTGCAAGTGGTTGTAGCTGTAAGCAGTGTTTCAGGAGAGGCATTGCCACTTGGTTTGACATTGGCATGTGCTTAGTTAATCGAGGGCCTCCCTTTATAACTATCCCAAAATATATTTTGTGCCCTGAATGGCAAAACTTATGTTTTTGAATATCGCTGCCAGAATCCTCAACCAGTGTTATTATTGGCAATATTGCTTGAGTAGAGCCCCCGGTGACGCAATGGGTTAAACCCTTGTGCCGACAGAACTGATGACCTGAAGGTTGGCGGTTCGAATCCAGGGAGCAGGGTGAGCTCCCATCTGTCAGCTCCAGCTTCTCACGCAGGGACATGAGAGAAGCCTCCCATAGGATGGTAAAAACATCTGGGCGTCCCCTGAACAACGTCCTTGCAGACTGACAATTCTCTCACACCAGAAGTGACTTGCAGTTTCTCAAGTCGCTCCTGACACGGGGGAAAAAAATTGCTTGAGGGTTTGTGAGCATTGTAAAGTGTCTTTTCCAAAGTCTGGGTGTAGACTTCCTTGTTTTTCCTATAATTATAATTATAATAAAATATTTATTATAATAATAATAATATTTATAATAATCTCGGCATTATTTCGCGAACGAAGATTCTTAGGAAGGACTCATCCCACGCATTTTACAAATGCGTTGATGACTAAAAAGGCCAATCTGAGATAGGCAAGTTCGGTTGCAGAAAGCACAGCAGAAAGTCTTCTTGGGTGATGTTGTTTCCAAGTTGCGGTTCTTTCTGCGTTGTTTCTCTTCGAGACTCGTTCGGCGTGTCTTCTCGAAAGAGGCCGCAGCATTGTGGATAGTGCGTCTCCATGCCTCCCGATGTGAGGCCAGGGTGGACCATTGCTGGTGATCAATCTGGCCGAGCCTGAGATGTTGTTTCAGGGACTCCTTATATCTCTTTTTGGGGGCGCCTCTCTTGCGCTGACCCGTGGCGAGTTCAACATAGAGTAGTATCTTTGGGAGGCGGTGGTCCTCCATCCTAGAGACGTGCCCTGCCCAGCGCAGCTGTGTTCTCAATAGCATGGCCTCAACGCAGGTGATCCCTGCTTGCTCAAGGACAGCAACATTCGTCACATAGTCAGTCCAATGTATATTTAGGATTGTGCGAAGACAGCGCTGATAAAAGCGTTTGAGGAGTCGTAGGTGTTGGCGATAGGTGACCCATGTTTCAGACCCATAGATGAGAATAGACAGCACGATAGCTCTGTACACACTGATTTTGGTGCTTTGCCTCAGGTGTTTGTTGCTCCAGACTCTTTTGGTGAAGCCTTCCAAATGCACTCTAGGCCTTTGCTCATCTGTGATCTTATCTCTTTATCATTCTTGGCATCTGAAGAGATGATGCTTCCCAAGTAGGTGAACTGCTAGACGGATTTAAGCACAGATGTGCCTATGCTGACGTGGGGATGATGGTGTTCTTCCTGTGGTGCGGGCTGGTAGAGGACTTCCCTTTTCTTCAGGCTGACTTTCAGCCGAAACAGCTCTGCAGCTGTTGCAAAGCAGGTTGTTAGGCACTGCAGAGCTGCTTCTGAATTGGCGACAAGGGCAGCATAGTCAGCAAAAAGCAGCTCACGGACTAGATAGTTTGGAGTCTTAGTGCGAGCCCTCAGATGGCTTAAGTTGAACAAGCTACCATTAGAACGATAGAGTATATATATATATGCCGTCTTCTTCTTCGAGGTTTGCCGTAGCCCTTTTTATTATAAAAATATTTATAATAATATATTTATAATAATTTATAATGATGAAAATATTTATAATAATAATATGTATAATAATAATAATAACAGCAAGAACACCAATAGTAATCTTTATTTGTATCTTGCCACCATCTCCGCAAAGGGGACTTGAGGCAGCTAACATGAGGCCAAGCTCAAAATTACAGTACGTCAAAAATACAAATACAAAGAAGCAGAAAATATCATCAAAATAAATACATGAAATAACAAAATAAAATAAACAATTGCAAAATAACATGATAGAGAAATAAGACACAGTGGGCGAGCCAAATGCACTCGGATAAAATTGATAAAACTCTGGATAAGTGGTGGGAGAATGTGTTTCTGAGGGAGGAGCTCAAAAGGAATCAACGATGGGGTTAGAGACCTTCATTAAGGGCAGGGGGAAAGTGCATCATGAGGATAGAATTGTACTTGGAACAGGCGAAATATGGAATATGTGTTCACTCGCCAAAGGCACACCAGAAGAGCCTAAGGCCCTCCAAATACAAATCGAAGTATAGTTTTGTGGTACAGCTTCTCTGATGAGTTGCGTTGCTCTTTTACCAAGGAAATACCTTTAACCAATGTCAAATGGGGCTCAAATTCTCCTTTTTTCCCTCCCTGACAGGAGCCAGTCAGATTAACCAAGTGGTGAGCCACCCAAACCAGCCAATCACCATCACGGCGCACGACGACCGGGGCATCCGCTTCCTCGACAATCGGACAGGTGGGAGAGAGCTTGAGAGTGGTTCACGCAGGCTTGTCGCTTCTGCCTCCTTTCTCCTTTTGAGATATTTAAAGCACCATTCTTTGGCTCCCCGTCCTCAAGATCCCCGCCTCAGTGTTGCGGTTTCCCTCAAATGCCGACGTCCTGCAATGGCTCTGAAATGTGTAGTAAGGAACCATTTCCTCTTTTTTCTGCAGGGAAAGCTGTGCATTCTATGGTGGCTCACCTGGATGCCGTCACCTGTCTTGCAGCGGATCCCAACGGCGTTTTCCTTATGTCAGGAAGTAAGTCATAGAATAATAAAGTTGAAAGAGACCACATGGGCCATCACCGGAGAGTAGTATCTTTGGGAGGCGGTGGTCCTCCATCCTAGAGACGTGCCCTGCCCAGCGTGGCTGTGTTGTTGTTATTGTTGTTATTATTATTATCCACAACTGAGGGGCCATCATTGCGAAGGCCCTGCCTCTCGTCCCCACCAGCCACTTGCAAAGAAAGCGGGACCGTGAGCAGGGCCTCCCCAGATGATCTTAATCTCCAGGATGGTTCATAGGGGGAGATATGTTCGGAAAGGTAGACTGAGCCAGAACCATTTAGGGCTTTATAGGCTAAAACAAGTACTTTGAATTGTGCTCGGTAGCAGACTGGCAGCCAGTGGAGCTGACGTAACCCGGGGGGGGGGGGGTGTTGTATGCGTCCTGAACGTCGCTCCGGTGAGCAATCTGGCTGCTGGACCAATTGAAGCTTCCGAACAGTCTTCAAAAGTAGCCCCACGTAGAATGCATTGCAGTAATCTATGTGGGTTGTAACCGGAGTGTGTACCACTGTGGCCAAGTCTGACTTCCCAAGGAATAGGTGCAGTTGGCGCACAAGTTTTAATTGTGTGAATTCTCCCCTGGGCACTGCCGAGACTGGGGTTCCCAAGGTCTCGGCATCCCAAGATGCGAGCCTGCGTCTTCAGGGGGAGTCCAGAACAGGCTTTAACCCTATATGGCTCCGACGTGTTGTGAATTAATACAATCCCAACTTGGTGTGAATTTCTGTACGTCTTCTACCTTCCTGCTAAAACACTAACTGGAAAATCTTAAACTGACCAAATAACTGCAATTCCAAAGCCAGCAGGAGCTGAGGCTGAGCTCCACCCAACTTAAAGGGCCAGAGCAGTAGGTTAGAGCTTTCAGGTGGCACGGCATTGCCCTTTGGTTCCTCTCTTCCAGGCCACGATTGCTCCCTCCGGCTGTGGAACCTGGACAACAAGACCTGCACGCAGGAGATCACTGCCCACCGGAAGAAGCACGAGGAGGCCATCCACGACGTGGCCTTCCACCCCAGCAAGGCCCTGATCGCCAGCGCCGGGGCCGATGCCCTCGCCAAGGTCTTCGTATGAGGGAAGGGCGGGGCCGGCAGGTAAGACTCGCCCAGAGGGGTGGGGCAGGGAGCCGCCCAGCAAGGGCCCTCCTCTTCACGAGGTCTCTCTTGTGTCTCCCACCAGGTGCGTCCCCAGGACCTCCTCCTTTGTTCTGTCCCTGCCTCCCTTCCTCCCTTCCTCCTTTCTCTGGCCCAGCCAGTGGTGCTAACAACCCTCCTCCTGGCCATGGGGCGCCTCTTGCCATCT
This sequence comes from Anolis apletophallus, assembly GCA_030556195.1. Lineage (NCBI taxonomy): Eukaryota > Metazoa > Chordata > Lepidosauria > Squamata > Anolidae > Anolis > Anolis apletophallus. The sequence goes on from JARBWK010000011.1 coordinate 9,432,425, forward strand.
CGACCCCTGCTCAGGACTGACCCCTGCTGGACAGTGGCGGCCGAGTCTCCGCGACCGGGGGAAGGAGGGGGGGAAAGCAGCCGCCCGCTTCCCTGATGACATTGGGGCTCACCTTCACCAGCACTGAAATATTTTCCACTCATTTCAAGGTCGCCTGGTTTTTATTATTTCCCAGCTCAGGGAGCGGAAGAAATATTTCTCCTTTTTTGTGTGTGTGTCCTCTGGATTGTTTGGAGGGATGTTGACGGAGGAGGAGGGAGCGGAGACTCCCTGACGTCGGCAAAGGGCTTCAGCCAGCTCCCCCAAACTCAGCGGCCTCCTTTTCCCATTTTGACATCCCCAAAGCGGACACTGAGCAGAGCCATACGTACGGACTCTTTCCCCTCTCGATCCCGGTGGTGTTTTATTTTCGCTAAGCCAAAATGAGGGACGGCAAATGCAATTGGAGTGACAGGTTCCCCATCCCGTTTGGGGACTTTTGCGCTCATCCGTTGTGGCTGAAGACAGTCCAGCGTTGTTTTGACTCCTTGTGGTGGGGGAGAAAGACTCTATCTTTGCACCGCCAGGTGTCCCCTTGCACCCCTTCTTTGTACTCCTCGGAGTTTCTCGTTCCTTTTTCGCCCTCCCCTTGACTCCCAAGGCATGTCCGCACCGAACATTCCCCTTCTGCAGCAAAGAGCTTGGAGGGCGTTTGGGATGTCGTTACCTCCCCTTTGACCCCTTTGCTTCCAGATACATGACCTTGGCCTCTGCCCCACTTCTGCCCTTATTTTGAAAGACCGCAGGTAATAGCAAGTGCGGGGAGACAAAGCAAAGGAAGGGGCTGCAACAATAGGTCAGTGCACAGGTGAGACTCTGGGTTGACAAGCCATTGAGGAGCGACGGGAGCGCTGCAGGTGAGACCGTAACTCAAGGTGTCTAGGAATCAAAGCTGGGATTTTTTTTTTTGCGAAGGGGGGGGGGGGGATAGCATTAAGCCAGGTGGAGCTGATTCCTCGTGAATTAGAAGAATTTGGAGCCATAACATCCTGCATTCCCCTCACCTCAACTTCGATGAGGATTTTCAGATCTTCCTTCTCTCCAGACCTTGAGGTTAGGAACGCACCAGCTCCGTGATCCATTGATGGAATATAGGTCAAACTCTTCGGGGAAGGTGGACCGGTTTTCTTTTCCGAGTCCATTCGTATCCCAGCAACCCCATCTCAGCAATAAATAAATGTTGTCTTTTCTCCCGGAGCCAAGGACAGATAACCTAGCTGGAAAGAAAGAAAAAAAAGCGAACAGAGCTGGCAATGAATTCTGGGTTTGGGGTAGTTTTGGGGGCACCGCGTCAAACGGTGTTGTTCTCACAGCACCTTGGGAAATTCCCCTTAAAGAAAAGGGTCAAGTGTGAAGCAAGGGCTTTGTGCTTCCAAGTGCGTGGCCCTCGAGAGCCAGGGGTCTGGAGCTGCGTCGTGCTCCTTTCCCCCCTAAAATATGTGGATATTTCTTTTTGTGGCAGGGGGGGTTGATTATGTATGTTTTCTAATATTTTTTTTCCTTTCTTACCTGTGGTGTAACTTAACCCTGCAGTTGGCAATCCTTACCAAAAGAGAAAAAAAACACTAAAAAAATTGAGAAGACAATGAAGAAGAAACGCTTGCTGGATTAGCTTGGGCAGGGTTGACCTTCAGCTTATGTGCAGGTTGGACGGTCAAGGGAACGGTCACTTATGCGTGTGGCATGAATGGGTCAAAGTTGGGCTTTTCTCGGCATCTTTTTGGGAGTAGCCGGAGTGCCGTCGAAGCCTTTGGATGCCGTCGAAACAGAGGGCAGAGTTTCCAGGTCCCAAACGGTTTGGGGAAGAGCCTCGTTCGCCTCCCGTCTTCAGAGCTTCCTTCTCCATCACTTTTGCGCTTAATCCACCCATCTAAATTTGGTTTTAGTGCTCCTTTTTCTTCTCACCTTCAGAGCATTCTTCTTAGTTGCAGGCCTGGATTAACACCTTTTTGCATCCTAGGCCACACTTTGGAATTACGCCCCCTCTACTAACGGCACTGAAAGTTGTTGTTTGGGATCCGGGAAGGGAGGGTGAGGCCCAAGCCTTTCTTCCTTCCTTGCCCGGGGGCTTGGGGGCCGTGGCAGGGTGGCCATCTGCTGGGGCTGATTAGGATCCCCGCACCAGGGAGGGAGAGTAGTGGGGAGAGGCCTGGGGGGGCCTTCCTTCCTTCTGGGGGGGCCCTCCCTGGAGATAGAGAGAGAGACACCTACCCGTCTCCATCTCCTTCAGGGCCGCTGCTCCTCCTCCTTGGTTGCAATCCGTGGCTCAGGGAGAACCCCCCTCCATGGTCTTCCGCCTCCAAGCAGGCCCTCGCCTTCCTATTGGCTGAGTCCGCGGAGCCACGCCCGCCCGGGAGGGAGGGAGGCTCCCCGATTGGCCGGCTGCCGCTCTTCAGCTTTGATCGATGGGTATCACAAGGCGGGGCCGGGAGCCGAGCTCGGAGGACTCACTCCTGGCCCTTCCCACTCCCCGCCTCCCAGGGAAAGAGGGAGGGAGTGATGTCACCCTGGGGGGCCCCGCCCCCGGCTGAGTAGTGGGGAGGAGGAAGGGAGGGAAGCCGCTGCTGCTGCTGCTCCTCGCCCTGCGTGTCCTGCCTTGAGACCAGGCTCGGCCCTCCCTCCGGGGCCTTTGTGCTTCAACTCCCGCCATTCCCAAGGGCTGGCCACGGAGGTATTATTATTATTAATAATAATAATTTTTTTGGTCTGTTCTGTGACCCTCTTCGATTTGCGCCCCAAGGCCATGGCCTCGGATGGCCTTACCAGTAATCCGGGCCTGCTTAGCTGCGAAAGGCTTTTGTGTGTTGCCGTTGGAGGATAAATCTTTATTTCCGAAGGTGGTCTTAACCGTGGGACGTTTCCTTCTCTGGACGGGAGGTGTCTTTTCTATCCCTCCCCCCTTTATCATCGCTTCTCTTTCCTCTCCTGTTGTATATTCTGTGTATAGTACAATTTGAAAACAAACAGTAAAACCCAAGAAAAGCACCCCAAAAAAAGGGCTGGCGTTGAAATAACCGCGATCGCATTATCACTGTGTGATAGTTTCTACGAGCCATGGCCTTTTTTTTTCTTTTTCAAAAGCAAAATAAACCCAAGTACTATAGAGTGGAGCTCAAATAGGGACTGAAATGGAGAGGGAGCGAAAAGACGCCGCTTTTGAAAACTCTAATATCTCACAAACGCATCGGATCGGACGCTCATCGCCTTCCTTTTCGATCTGACCGCTAGCCACTTTCCGAAACCTTTCAGTCCGGTTCCCCCTCCCTTCCTTTGCACCAGCCAAACCCCTTTCTCCCCATTTCGATCCCGATACATATTTCTGTGCTGTATTTATCCAGACTGAGAGCACTCCTGCCTTTTTTTTAAAAAAAAAGAGAGAGAAAAGAAATGCCCGGTTAGCTTTTTATTGTCTATTTATTTGAACGCTGTCTTCTCTTTTTTTTATTTTTTCGTCCTCTTTAATCACAAGACTGAAGTTGTATGTGGGACAAAACCTGCCTCAGTAATAATATTAATTAATTAATTAATTAATAATAAAAAAAAGAATCCTTTGGAATAAGTGTGGAGTTTGTTTTGTTTTTTTTCCTAACAGTGCTCCATGCGGTCATGTTGGCCACATGACCTTGGAGGTGTCTATGGACAACACTGGCTCTTCGGCTTAGAAACGGAGATGAGTACCAACCCCCAGAATTGGGCACGACTAGACTTAATGTCAGGGGAATATTTATTTATTTATTCATTTAAAACTTTTGTACCCCGACCTTCTCACCTCCATCGAGGGACTCAGACCGGCATAACAGCAAAAATTCAATGCTATACAATTTAAAAACAACTACAACAACATATTAAAGTACATAAAAATCCCAGCATAAAACCACATCGCCATTAAATCAATTCCACTCAATCTGTAAACGTGGTCATACATTCAGACAATAGCCACTCAGCCTATTCTGGGAAGACTTGGTTCCACATCCAGGTCTTCACCAGCCTCCTAAAGGACAACAGGGAGGGGGCAGACCTAGCATCACTTGGGAGAGAGTGCCACAGCCGAGGGGCCACCACAGAGAAGGCCCTGTCTCTCGTCCCCACTAGCCGCGCTTGCGAAGCCGGCGGGACCAAGAGCAGGGCCTCTCCGGAGGATCTTGATGTTCTTGATGATTCGTAGGGGAGAATCCGTTTGGACAGGTAAACTGGGCCAGATCCGTATAGGGTTTTGTAGGTTAAAACCAGCACTTTGAATTGTGCCCGGAAGCTAATTGGCAGCCAGTGGAGCTGGCGCAGCAAGGGAGTTGTATGCTCCCTGTACCCCGCTCCTGTTAGTAACCTGGCTGCCGAACATTGGACTAATTGCAGTTTCTGAACAGTCTTCAGAGGCAACCCCACATAGAGAGCATGCAGTAGTCTATTTGAGATGTAACCAGAGCGTGGACCACTGTGGCCAAGTCAGACTTCCCAAGGTACGGGCGCAGCTGGCGCACAAGCTTTAACTGCAAAAGCTCTCCCGGCCACCGCCAAGACCTGGGGTTCCAGGCTCAGCTCTGAGTCCAGGATCACACCCAGGCTGCGAACCTGTGCCTTCAGGGGGAGTGTAACCCCGTCAAGCGCAGCCTGTAACCCTATGCCCTGTTTGGCCTTACGACTGACCAGGAGTACCTCTGTCTTGTCTGGATTTAGTTTCAATTTGTTAGCCCTCATCCAGTCCGTTACAGCAGCCAAGCACCGGTTCAGGACTTGGAACAGCCTCCTTAGTAGCAGGTGGGAAGGAGTGACAAGAGTTGGACATCATCTGCGTACAGATGACACCGCACCCCGAAACTCTGGATGGTCTCCCCCAACGGCTTCATGTATATGTTAAATAACATAGGGGACAGTAGTGAACCCTGCGGGACCCCACAGTACAATGGTCGCGGGGTCGAGCAGGAGTCCCCTAGCAACACCTGGGAGCGACCCTCGAGGAAGGACTGGAGCCACTGTAAAGCAGTACCTCCAAGGCCCATTCCAGCGAGGCGTCCCAGAAGGATACCGTGGTCAACAGTATCGAAGGCCGCTGAGAGGTCCAGCAGAACCAACAGGGACACACTCCCCCTGTCCAGCTCCCGGCGTAGATCATCCACTAAGGCAACCAAGGCTGTCTCAATACCATGTCCTGGCCTAAAGCCAGACTGCGCCGGATACAGATAATCAGTGTCTACCAAGAATTCCTGGAGTTGCGAGGCCACCACACGTTCCAGGACTTTGTCCAAAGAGGGGAGGTTGGAAACTGGCCGATAGTTGACGAATTGAGTGGGGTCCAGTGAGGGTTTCTTCAACAGCGGTTTTATAACAGCTTGTATTAAGCTGATTGGATTTTTGCCTTCCCGAAGGGAGGCATTGACCACCACCTTCACCCACTCTGCCAAACCCCCTCTGGCTTCCTTTACCAGCCAGGATGGGCAGGGGTCTAGGATGCATGTGGTCGCTCTCGCCTCTCCAAGAATCTTGTCCACATCCTCGCGCTGAACAGATTGAAACAAATTCATCAAAACCGGGCAAGCAGATGCTCTTGTTACATCCTCAGAGACTGCCGTTAACATGGGGGGGAAACTTTGACCTTGGTTTTTTTTAATGTGACACTTAAACCAGTGTTTCTCAACCTTCCTAATGCCGTGACCCCTTCATACCGTTCCTCATGTTGTGTTGACTGACCCACAACCATAACATTATTTTTGTTGGTACTTTGTAATTCATTTTGCCACTGTTATGAATTGCAATGTAAACATCTGGTGCGCATGATGTATTTTCCTTCACTGGACCAAATTTGGCACAAATACCCCATACGTCCAAATTTGAATACTGGTGGGGTTGGATTGATTTTGACATTTGGGAGTTGTAGTTGCTGGGATTTATAGTTCACCTACAATCAAAGAGCACTTTGAACTCCATCAATGGTGGAATTGAACCAGTCTTGGCACACAGAACTCCCATGAGCAACGGAAAATACTTGAAGGGTTTGGTAGGCATTGACCTTGAATTTGGGAGTTGTAGTTCACCTACATCCAGAGAGCACTGTAGACTCAAAACAATGATGGATCGGAACCAAACTTGGCACAGATACTCAATAAGCCCAAATGTGAACACTGGTGGAGTTTGGGGAAAATAGACCTTGACATTTGGGAGTTGTAGTTGCTGGGATTTATAGTTCGCCTACAATCAAAGAGCACTTTGAACTCCATCAACGGTGGAATTGAACCAGTCTTGGCACACACAACTCCCATGAGCAACGGAAAATACTTGAAGGGTTTGGTGGGCATCGACCTTGAATTTGGGAGTTGTAGTTCACCTACATCAAGAGAGCACTGTAGACTCAAAGCAATGATGGATCGGGACCAAACTTGGCACAGATACTCAATAAGCCCAAATGTGAACACTGGTGGAGTTTGGGGAAAATAGACCTTGACATTTGGGAGTTGTAGTTGCTGGGATTTATAGTTCGCCTACAATCAAAGAGCACTTTGAACTCCATCAACGGTGGAATTGAACCAGTCTTGGCACACACAACTCCCATGAGCAACGGAAAATACTTGAAGGGTTTGGTGGGCATCGACCTTGAATTTGGGAGTTGTAGTTCACCTACATCAAGAGAGCACTGTAGACTCAAAGCAATGATGGATCGGGACCAAACTTGGCACAGATACTCAATAAGCCCAAATGTGAACACTGGTGGAGTTGGGGGAAAATAGACCTTGACATTTGGGAGTTGTAGTTGCCGGGATTTATAGTTTGCCTAAAATCAAAGAGCATTCTGAACGCCACCAATGATAGAATTGGGCCAAACTTCTCATTCAGATCTACCATGACCAACAGAAAATACTGTGTTTTCTAATGGTCTTTGGTGACCTCTCTGACACCCCCCTCACGACCCCCACGGGGGTACTGACGCCCAAGGTTGAGAAACAGCGATTTAGATGGATTAACCACTCGTCTTTTGGAGAACAAGCCCTATGAGGAGCGTCTTAAAGAGCTGGGCCTGTTTAGGCTGCAGAAGAGAAGACTGAGAGGAGACATGAGGGCTATGGATCAAGATGTGAGGGGAAGTCGGGGAGGAAGGAGCAAGCTTGTTTTCTGCCTTGGAATCTAGGACGCAATGGAGCCATGGCTTCAAACTACAGGAAAGAAGGGCGATTCCACCTGGACGTTAAGAAGAACTTCCTGACTGTGAGAGCTGTTCAGCAGTGGAACTCTCTGCCCTGGAGTGTGGCGGAGGATCCTTCTTTGGAGGCTTTTAAACAGGCTGGATGTCCATCTGTCAGGGTTGCTTTGAATGCGATTTTCCTGCTTCTTGGCAGAATGGGGTTGGACTGGGTGGCCCACCAGATCTCTTCCAACTCTAGGATTTTATGATTTCCATTATATTGTTTATATGTGTTAAGTTATAATTTACATGTTATGTGTTTTTTGTGTTAGTCACTTCAAGTCTCCTTTGACAGAGAAAAGGAGATAGGTGAAAGATTAGTAAAACTTTATTTATTTTACGGCAGTGTTTCTCAACCAGTGTGTCGTAGCACACTAGTGTGCCGTGAGCGATCATCAGGTGTGCCGCGAGAAAAGCTCTCTGCCCCCCTTCCTTCCCCCCCTCCTCCTGCCAAACTCCTGCTGCTTGGGAGGAGGAGGAAGGGCCGGGCGCCGCCTCCTTCAGCCGTTTCCCCAAACAGCCTCCAATCCGCCATGACTCCCGCCCCTTGCTTGTTGAAGCCGTGTGGAGGAGGAGCCCCGCCTACTGAAGCCCATCCACCGCTCATTCTCCTCCTCTGTGAGAGAGCTGAAGCCAGGGGGGGGGGATGACGCAGCCTGGCTCTGCCCCTGCCCCCCGACTTCAGCACTCCCACAGCTTTGCCAGCCTTGAGGGGCAGTGCCAAGCCAGCGGTGGCAGAGCCAGCACAATGCTGGCTTGGCACTGCCCCTCAAGGCTGGCGAAGCTGTGGGAGTGCTGAAGCCGGGAGAGGGGGCGGCATGAAGCGGCTTGGCTCCGCCCCTCCCCCAGCTTCAGCGCTCCCATAGCTTTGCCAGCCTTGAGGGGGCAGTGCCAAACCAGCGGTGGCAGAGCCAACACAATGCTGGCTTCACTGATTTACGGTATTTATATTCCGCCCTTTTCACCCCACATGAGACTCAAGGCGGATTACAATGTACACATACATGGCAAACATTCAATGCCATATATTCCAAGGGTCGGGAACCTTTTTGACTCAGCCATGAAAGCAAAATATTTGGAAATGTATTTCAGTGAGAGCCATATAATATATATAATATATTTTAAGACTGAATTCAACTTAATGTGAGTCTATACGTACATACGATGAGAGAAGGATTCCCCCGGCAGAATGAGGGGACACTTCTGACCTGGCTCTGCAAAAGGCACGCTCAGGACTCTGGGAAGGAAGAGAAGAAGGAAGGAAGGAGGAAAAAGAAAGAAAGAAAGAGGAAATGAAGGGGGAGAGGAAGAAAGAAAAGAACCAACTATAGAAAAGGAAGAAAAGCAAAGCAGGAGAGAGACAAGGAGGGGAAGAGAAAGAAGGAAATGGGGAGGGAGGAAAGGAATGGGTGGGGAAAAGAAAAAAGAGTGAGGAAAAAGTAAAATAATGAAGGGAAAGGAATAAAAGAAGGGAGGGACAGGGAAGTGAAAAGAAGAAAAGAAGGAAAGGAAGACTTTGGGGGAAAGAATAAGGAAGAGGGAGGGAGAACGGAGGAAAGAAGGAAGGGGAGAGGGAGGGAAAAGGAAGGAGAGGGAAAGGGTGAAGGGGAGAAAGGAAGGAAGAGAGGGAGGGAGGGAAAAGGAAGGAGAGAAGAGTGAAGGGGAGAAAGAAAGGGAGGAAGAGGGAGAATGGAGGAAAGAAGGAGAGAAGGAAAAGGAAGGAGAAAAGGTGAAGGGAAGAAAAGGAAGGAGAATGGAGGAAAGAAAGAAGGGGAGAGTGAAAAGGAAGGAGAAGGGTGAAGGGGAGAAAGAGGGAGAATGAAGGAAAGAAGGGGAGAGGGAAAAGGAAGGAGAATGGAGGAAAGAAAGGAGAGGGAGTGAAAAGGAAGGAGAAGAGTAAAGGGGTAGGAAGGAAGGGAGGAAGAGGGAGAATGAAGGAAAGAAAGGAGAGGGAGGGAAAGGAAGGAGAGAAGGAGAAGGAAAGGGTGAAGGGGAGGAAGAGGGAGAATGGAGGAAAAAATGGGAGAGGGAGGGAAAAGGAAGAAGAGAAGAGTGGAAGAGGGAGAATGGAGGAAAGAAAATGGGAGAGAGGGAGGGAAAAGGAAGGAGAGAAGAGTGAAGGGGAGAAAGAAAGGGAGGAAGAGGGAGAATGGAGGAGAGAAGGAAAAGGAAGGAGAAAAGGTGAAGGGAAGAAAAGGAAGGAGAATGGAGGAAAGAAAGGGGAGAGGGAGTGAAAAGGAAGGAGAAGGGTGAAGGGGAGAAAGGAAGGGAGGAAGAGGGAGAATGAAGGAAAGAAGGGGAGAGGGAGGGGAAAGGAAGGAGAAAGAGTAGTGGAGTTGGCCGTCATGCCAAAACTCCAGATGACCTCTCCCAGCGGTTTCATATAGATTTTTAAAAGCATGGGAGACAGAATGTAACCTGGTGGGACCCCAGGGGTCCGAGCAGGTGTCACCCAGTCTTACCATCTGGGAACGACCCTCCAGAAACCGTGCCCTCCCAGTCCCATCTCAATGGTATCGAAAGCCGCTGAGATGTCCAAGAGAACAAGGAGGGTCACACTCCCCCTGTCCAGTTCCCTGCGGAGGTCATCCACCAAGGCAACCAAAACCGTCTCGGTACTGTGACCAGGCAGGCCCGGATCAGGACCTTTTGCCGCCCTAGGCCAAAGGGTCTGCCTCCGCCCCTCCCTACCCCCTGGCTCCGCCCCTCCCAGCCCCCAGCTGTGCCCCTCGCCGGATTGAAGGAAGGAGGGCGGGGCGAGGAGGAGAAAGAGGCACCCTCCCGCTGCGCGCCACCCACCCCTTTTTGGCGGGGCTGGCGCAACTCCTCTCTGCCTCCTCCCTGGTGTGGTGTCGCCAGGCAGGGAGGAGGAGGAGGAGGCGAAGCCGCGCCGCCGCCCCTCGCGTGGCGTGACGACGCAAGGGAGGAGGGCCGGCAGCGCGACTTCTCTCCACCTCCTCCCTGCCTGGCGACGCCAAGCCAGGGAGGTGGAGAGAAACCGCGCCACCGCCGCTCCTCCCTTGCGGCGCCACACCACGCAAGGGAGGAGGGGTGGCGGGGCGGCTTCGCCTCCTCCTCCCTGCCTGGCAATGCCATGCCACGCCAGGGAGGAGGCAGGGAGGAGTCCCGCCGCCGCCCCTCCTCGTGTGTGTCGCCAGCCGCGCCAAAAGGGTGGGGCGCGCAGGGCGCGCGGCGGAGGCGCCTCTTTCTTCCCGCCCGCCTTTCTTCAATCCAGCGAGGAGGCGGAGGAGGGGAGTAAGGAGCGGAGCCGAGCCTCCCTCCCTCCTAAAGGAGACCTGGGGAGCAGAGCAAAGGGAGGGGCTTGTTTTGCAAATTTTGGGGGATTTTTTTAATTAAAAAATTGGGGGTCTGGATCCGCTGCCCCCCCAAACGTGCCGCCCGAGGCCATGGCCTCGGGTGGCCTTATGGGTAATCCGGGCCTGTGACCAGGCCTGAAACCAGACTGTGAACAGAGAATTGGTGTCATCTAGGAATTCCTGGAGCTGCGAGGTGACCACCCGCTCCAGCACCTTGCCCAGAAAGGGGAGGTTGCAAATTGGTCTGTAATTACTGAGCATGGAAAGGTCAAGGGAGGTCTTTTTCAATAATGGTCTTACCACCGCCTGCTTATGGCAGGATGGGAATTTCCCTTGGCCCAACGATGCATTTATGATGGAAGCAAACCAATCCAACAACCCATCCCTGGCCAATTTAACTAGCCAAGAAGGGCAAGGTTCAGGCAGGCCTGGATTACCCATAAGGCCACACTAGGCCATGGCCTATGGGCGCAAGGCTAGGGGGGGGGGCGCCAGGTCAAGGACCAAAAAAAATGTTCAAACAAAACCGCAATGTGCGGCATGATGACTCTCGGGGGAGGGCGGAGGGAGAGTGCTGCGAGGGGCCCGGGGAGGAGGGAATGGCGCCCCCCCTCGCCATCGCCCTTGCCCCCTTGTCAAGGAAGGAGGGCGCGAGGAGGATGAGGTGGACGGAAGCCCCGCCCCCAGGGCCGCTGGCGGGCATGCGCACGCGGCAGGAAGGCGCCTCGGCCTCCTCCGTCATGTTCCTGGGTGCCGCAGTGCCGGCAGGCCCGGGGCTTCCTTCTTTCTCCTCCTCAGGAGGAGGAAGGAAGGGAAGCCCCCGGGGCCGCTGCCGGCCATGCGCGGCACCCAGGAACATTGGGGAAGAAGGCAGAGACGCTCACGCCCTTCTGCCATGCGCGCATACCCGCCAGCAGCCCTGGGGGCAGGGCTTCCCTCTCCCTCATCCTCACACCCAAGGAAGGAGGGCGGGGCGAGGGGGAGGAGGAGGCGGAGGGAAGCCCTCCCGGAGGAGGAGGCTTCAGGCCTGCGGTGACGTCACTCCCTCTGACGAAGAAGAGCCCCGCCTCCCTTCTGCTCGCCACCACAGGCCTTCCTCCCAGCCTTTCTTGGCAACCCGTCAATCAAAGCTGCAGAGCAGCACCTTCTGCCAATGGGAGCTCTCGGTGGGCGGGGCGTGGTCACGGGCAGTGTGTCAATGGGTGGGCGGAGGAGGGGGGGCTCTCTTCTTGGTGAAGTGGGAAAGCGGCAAGAGAGAGCGGTAATGCCTGAGGCGGCTTCAGCGGCTGAGGGGAGGAAGGAAGGCGCCTGCTGCGTCTGGGCGGAACGAGTGGCCAAAACACCCGGTGGGAGGGAGGGGGGCCGGACGACATTGGGCCCGGCCTGTACGAGAGGGCTTGGCCGAGGTAGTAGGCCCTCCTGCCCGCCCGCCAACTTGGTTTGGGGGCGTAATTCCAAGATTGGTTCGGGGGCGTAATTCCAAAGTGTGGCCTAGGGCGCCAAAAGGGATTAATCCGGGCCTGGGTCCAGGGCACAAGTGGTCGCCCTCACAGTCCCAAGGATCCCATCCACACCATCCGGCAAAACAAGACAAAAAGAATCCCATAAGATCGAACAGACAGGAGCCTCAGTGGCCTCATTTGGCATTGCTCTTAAACTGGTGTCCAGCTCGAGACGTATCTTAATGCAGTTTCCCAACCAGTGTGCCGGGGCACACTAGTGTGCCGTGAGCGATCATAAGGTGTGCCGTGGGAAATTGGAACCTCTAGGAGGGGAGGGGGGAGAGTCTAGTGTGTTGAAGTATAAAAACCCTAAGAAACATACCTCGATAAAGGCACAAAAGGTACAAACACCCCCTCCCCACCCGTTGTCTACTTGGTCTCTCCCTCTCCATGCATTGGGAAGGCCCGCCTCCCTTTCCCCAAATAGAGACCTCCTCTTGCCTCCTGGGGGATTCTGTGTGGGAAGTTTGGCCCAGTTCTATCATTGGTGGGGTTCAGAATGCTCTTTGATTGTAGGGGAACTATAAATCCCAGCAACTACAACTCCCAAATGTCAAGGTCTAATTCCCCTGAACTCCATCTGCGTTCATATTTGGGCATATTATTCATTTCAAGTGTGGTCCAGATCCATCATTATTTCAGTCCACAGTGCTCTCTGGGTGTAGGTGAACTACAACTTCCAAACTCAAGGTCAATTCCCAAGCAAACCCTTTCTGTACTTTCTGTTGGTAATGAGAGTTCAATATGCCAAGTTTGTTTCAATTCCATTGTTGCAAGATTTCAGGATGCTTTTTGTTTGTGTGTTAACTCTAAATCCCAGAAACTGTAACTCCCAAATGTCAAGGTCTATTTTTCCCAAACTCCATCTGTGTTCACATTTGGGCATATTGAGTAATCATGCCAAGTTTGGTCCTGATCCAACATTGTTTGAGTCCACAGTGCTCTCAGGATATAGGTGAACTACAACTCCAAAACTCAAGGTCAATGCCCACCAAACTCTTATAGCATTTTCTCCTGGTTATGGGAGTTCTGTGTGGGAAGTTTGTGTCTTTCTGCCATTCCTGCCAGGATATCTATGTTGTGTTCATCGAAACAGGCCCAGGTTTCAGACTGAGTTTAAAAATACATTTAAAAACATATTAACTATGTGTATTACTGTGTTAGAGTGTCATTTTGTGTCATTTTGGTTGGTGGTGTGCCCCAGGATTTTGCAAATGTAAAAAGTGTGCCGCGGCTCAAAAAAGGTTGGGAAACACTGTCTTAATGTTTCGATGAATTTTTTTCCCCTGCAGTCTGAATCCATTGCTCCATTTCCTAGTCCCCGGAGCTGCGGAAAGGTAGCCAAGAATCCTTGGCACCTACGTTGTAACTTGCTGTCCGAGGGTTTTCTCTTTGGCAAAGCCAGCTATTCCTTTGCCTTTTGTTCTGCGTGCCAAGGCCCTCGGGGGAAACGACATACCGAAGGCCGCAGTTCCTCTCGTATGAAGATCTCCATCCAAAAGAATGCGGAGAAGGCGGCTGCCAAGACTCGCACCTGTTACCTTGGCCTCGGACAAAGCCTTCCTTGTGAAAGGAGGCCGACACGCGCCTTGGCCTTTGGAAGAGACGGGACTCGGATCTAGGATACCCTGGAAAGCATCCATATCATTCCAACTGCATCTTTAATTAACAGAGGACACAAACAAGTAACTATAACGACCATTCATGCAGTTTGCATTATATCTGACTCCTGGGGGTTATAGTTTGGCAAGAGAAGGCTTCGAGACAGTGTCAAACTCCAGGATTCTTCAGCATTGGCACCTTAAATGGTGTCTAATTGCATTCATTCTCCAGTGCAGACGTGCCCTAAGATAACTACCGTATATACTCGAGTATAAGCCTAGTTTTTCAGACCTTTTTTTAGGCTGAAAAAGTCCATCTTGGCTTATACTTGAGTCAAGGTTATTTATTATTTTACTCTGTTATAAATACATAACAAATGTATTATTTATTTATATATACGTTATTTCTATCCCGCTCATATCGCTCCGAAGGTGACTCATTATTATTATTATTATTATTAAAGTATTGTAAATAGTATATAAAATAAATAAATCTATATCTATATATCTATATATATAATAAAAGAATGTATGTATGTATGCAGAGGGATATGTGGCAGCGTTCTGATTGGCTGACACTTTCACAGGCCACAGCAACCAGCGCGGGTGATGGACCTGCACCAAACTTGGTACACATAATCCCCCTGACCCCCTTTACGTCCTGGTGCGGTTTGGGGGACATAGACCATGGAATATGGGATTTGTTGTACTTTCAAACACTTTGGTTCCCACAGACCACTGTGGCCACCAAAAAGGACCAATACAGACCACACTTAACCCACTAAGGACCAATACAGACCCCCATAACCCACTCTACATCCTGGTGCAGTTTGGAGGAGGGCAAACCATGGATGATGAGACTTGAAGTACCTCTACTCACTTCCCAAGTCTGCTACAACCTTGATCAAATTACTGATCGAGACCAAAGTTGGCACACACAACCCCCATGACTCCCTTACAACCTGGTGAGGTTCGGGGGAGGACTGACAATGGATGATGGGATTTGTAGTACTTTCACACCCCTCTTTTCCCACAGACCACTGTGCCCCCCCCCCCCAACAAACACCGATAAAGACCACGCTTGGCACACAGAGCCCCAATGACCCACTCTACATTGTACTGCAATTTGGAGGAGGGTGGACCACAGATGATGGGACTTGCAGTACCTTCATTAATTTCATGATACCACTGCAACTCCCAATACTGATGGATCAAGACCAAACTTGGCACACAGAGCCCCCATGCCCACTCTACACTGCTGCAGTTTGGAGGATGGTGGACCACAGATGATGGGACTTGCAGTACCTTCAGTAATTTCATCCTACCACTGCAACTCCCAATATTCATGGATCAAGTCCAAACTTGGCAGACAAAGCCTCCATGACCCACTCTACATCCTGCTCCACTTTGGAGGATGGTGGACCACAGATGATGGGACTTGTAGTACCTTCAGTAATGTCATGATACCACTGCAACTCTCAGTAATGATGGATCAAGGCCAAACTTGCCACACACAGCCCCCATGCCCACTCTACACTGCTGCAGTTTGGAGGATGGTGGACCACAGATGATGGGACTTGCAGTACCTTCAGTAATTTCATCCTACCACTGCAACTCCCAATATTCATGGATCAAGTCCAAACTTGGCAGACAAAGCCTCCATGACCCACTCTACATCCTGCTCCACTTTGGAGGATGGTGGACCACAGATGATGGGACTTGTAGTACCTTCAGTAATGTCATGATACCACTGCAACTCTCAGTAATGATAGATCAAGGCCAAACTTGCCACACACAGCCCCCATGTCCACTCTACACTGCTGCAGTTTGGAGGATGGTGGACCACAGATGATGGGACTTGCAGTACCTTCAGTAATTTCATCCTACCACTGCAACTCCCAATATTCATGGATCAAGTCCAAACTTGGCAGACAAAGCCTCCATGACCCACTCTACATCCTGCTCCACTTTGGAGGATGGTGGACCACAGATGATGGGACTTGTAGTACCTTCAGTAATGTCATGATACCACTGCAACTCTCAGTAATGATGGATCAAGGCCAAACTTGCCACACACAGCCCCCATGCCCACTCTACACTGCTGCAGTTTGGAGGATGGTGGACCACAGATGATGGGACTTGCAGTACCTTCAGTAATTTCATCCTACCACTGCAACTCCCAATATTCATGGATCAAGTCCAAACTTGGCAGACAAAGCCTCCATGACCCACTCTACATCCTGCTCCACTTTGGAGGATGGTGGACCACAGATGATGGGACTTGTAGTACCTTCAGTAATGTCATGATACCACTGCAACTCTCAGTAATGATAGATCAAGGCCAAACTTGCCACACACAGCCCCCATGTCCACTCTACACTGCTGCAGTTTGGAGGATGGTGGACCACAGATGATGGGACTTGCAGTACCTTCAGTAATTTCATCCTACCACTGCAACTCCCAATATTCATGGATCAAGTCCAAACTTGGCAGACAAAGCCTCCATGACCCACTCTACATCCTGCTCCACTTTGGAGGAGGGTAGACCATGGACGATGGGACTCCCAGTGCCTTCACTAACTTCCTGACACCACTGTGAGCCACATAAATAATTGCTAAAGACCAACGTTTCTCAAATAACCCGGGCACCGCCGGGTCCCCAAGCTAGTAGTAAATAAAATATTACATTTATAATTTTACTTTATTGTTATTGCATTTATTATTTTACTCTATTATTGTTGTTATTATTACATTTATAATTGTACTCAATTTTTATTATTACATTTCCATTATTATTGTAATTAATACCTTTTATTATTTTGCACTCTTTATTTTTTGGAAGGATACACAAGCACATTTACATTGCGCACCAGGAATGTGGCGCAGCTGGCTGGGTGTCAGCTGCATAAGATCTCTACTGACCAAAGGTCATGAGTTCGAGCCCTGTCCGGGTCGGGATGAGCTCTCGACCAATTGTGTAGCTCGTCTGTCTATATAGGTTGTATGTCTATGTCATTGAATGTTTGCCTGTATATGTGCATTGTTATCCTGCGGGGTGAGAAGGGCGGAATATAAATACTGTAAATAATAAATAATAAAGAAGGCCTGAATGGTTTAATCAGAGTCGAGCAGTCTCTTCTTAAATTACAGTTTTATTTATTTATTTATTTACAACATTACATACAAATTGAGTGAATGGGCAACGAAGTGGCAAATGCATTTTAACCTAAACAAGTGTATAGTCATGCACATCGGGGCAAAGAACCCCAACTACACCTACCAATTGATGGGGTCAAAGCTTTCCGAGACAAACCAGGAAAGGGATCTTGGGGTTTTGGTGGACAGCTCAATGAAGATGTCAACCCAGTGCGCTGCAGCAGTGAAAAAAGCAAATTCTATGCTTGGCATGATCAGGAAGGGAATCGAAAATAGGTCGGCAAATGTTGTATTACCTCTCTACAAATCGATGGTAAGGCCACATTTGGAGTACTGTGTACAATTCTGGTCTCCGCACCTTAAGAAGGATATAACGGAACTGGAAAAGGTACAGAAAAGGGCAACAAGAATGATCCAAGGGATGGAGCGGCTCCCTTATGAAACCAGGTTGCAACGCCTTGGTCCTTTCAGCCTTGAAAGGTGACTTGATCGAAGTGTATAAAATCATGCATGGGATAGAAAAGGTGAATAAAGAAAAACTATTTTCTTTGTCACAAAACACTAGGACTAGGGGCACTCCCTGAAGCTCCAAGGTAGGAAAGTTAGGACTAATAAAGGGAAATATTTCTTCACCCAGAGGGTCATTGGGTTATGGAACTCACTTCCAGAGGAGGTTGTGACAGCTGTCAGCCTGGACAGCTTCAAGGCAGGATTAGACAGATTCATGGATACCAAGGGAATCAGTAGCTACTGAAATGGACATCCAAGTGCCACCTCGGAGTTGGTTGAGGTAGGCAGGATTTCCCTGGGTACTGGTTGTGGGGGGTCGGGAGCAGGTCAGGGTTTTGCCCTCCCTTCTGCTCGAGATCCCCGTGTACAACTGGGGGCCACTGTGTGATACAGAATGCTGGACTAGATGGGCTGAGGTCCGATTCAGCATGGCTCTTCTTAGGTTCTTATATGTTCTAACATTTATATGCCGCCCTTCTCACCCCAAAGGGTATTCAGAGCGGCTTTCAAGTAAAATGTAAATACAATATATTATATTATTGCCATAGCCCAATATTAATATTATATATAAAGAACTCCACTGGCTGCCCCTAGAGTTCAGAGCCCTTTACAAACTCCTGGTGCTCACCTTTAAAGCCCGGCACAACATTGGGCCTTCCTATCTGAGTGACCGGCTGACGACCCAATGCAGCGAGAGGCCAGCACGCTCCATCAACGGTGACCGCCTGACTACTCCTGGAGTGCGGGAGGCTAGACTGGCGGAAACTCGGCGGAGAGCCTTCTCCGTCGCGGCCCCTTCGACTTGGAACTCACTGCCGCCCGCCCTCAGAGCCTCTCCGACTCTATCTGGATTCCGCCCAGCCCTGAAGACCTGGCTCTTCCGCCTAGCGTTCGGGACTGGCTCGGTACCCTGGACTACTTGAGCCACCCCTCCTGTTTATATTCCATGTTTTTAAACTGTTGTACATTGTTCACCCTAGGGTTTTAACTGTTGTAAGTCGCCCGGAGCACCGCCGGTGGAGGGCGACTCACAAATATTAAAGTATTATTATTATTATTATTATTATTATTATATTACATTGTACTATAACAGTATACTGTAATATTATTAGTAATATTACATGTAATATAAAATACATAATTATAATATCATATTATTATTAGTAGTATATTGTATTACATTATATTATCAATATTATATGTATATACAATATACATATAATATTGGCGCGATTGGTGGGGACGAGAGACAGGGCCTTTTCAGTGGTGGCTCCTCGGCTTTGGAACTCCCTCCCTAGTGACATCAGATCGGCCCCCTCCCTCCTGACATTTCGCAAGAAAGTCAAGACCTGGCTATTTGAGCAGGCATTTGCTGATGAAATATGACGGTTTAATTAGATCTATGGAATGACGATGTGACGGAAAGTGATTTCAGCGTGACGCTGAGACTGTAATTGTATGTTTTAATTGTTAATTGTTGTGTTATATGGTTATTGTTTGGTTTGTTTTGCTCGTGTTTGATTGGAGGGCAGAGACTGCCTTGTGTAAATCGCCCCAAGTTGCCTTCGGGCTAAGAGGGGCGGTATAGAAATGTGATAAATAAATAAACAATAAATACTTTATGTAAATATTCAAAAACATTTAACCTACACATGCCTCAATTAATGTAATTTTATTGGTATCTATTTTTATTTTGAAATTTACCAGTACCTGCTTCATTTTCCACCCTCGGCTTACACTCAATTCAATCCATTTTCCGTGTTTTGTGGTAAAACTAGGAGGCTGTGTACGGCAGTGTTTCCCAACCAGTGTGCTGTGGCACACTAGTGTGCCGTGAGTGATCATCAGGTCTGCTGTGGGAAATTGGAACCTCCAATACCCTTTCTTCCCCCTCCTGCCTACAGTGAACTACAACTTCCAAACTCGAGGTCAATTCCCAAGCAAACCCTTTCAGTACTTTCTGTTGGTAATGAGAGTTCAATATGCCAAGTTTGGTTCAATTCCATTGTTGCAAGAGTTCAGGATGCTCTTTGATTGTGTGTTAACTATAAATCCCAGAAACTAACTCCCAAATGTCAAGGTCTATTTTCCCCAAACTCCATCTGTGTTCACATTTGGGCATATTGAGTAATCATGCCAAGTTTGGTCCTGATCCAACATTGTTTGAGTCCACAGTGCTCTCAGGATATAGGTGAACTACAACTCCAAAACTCAAGGTCAATGCCCACCAAACTCTTATAGCATTTTCTTTTGGTTATGGGAGTTCTGTGTGGGAAGGTTGTGTCTTTCTGCCATTCCTGCCAGGATATCTATGTTGTGTTCATCGAAACAGGCCCAGGTTTCACACTGAGTGTGTAAATAAATTTTAAAAACATATTAACTGTATGTATTACTGTGTTAGAGTGTCATTTTGTGTCATTTTGGTTGGTGGTGTGCCCCAGGATTTTGCAAATGTAAAAAGTGTGCCGCGGCTCAAAAAAGGTTGGGAAACACTGGTGTACGGCATGCTTAGGCCTCTGGCCACAAACCGAGAGCCATGGCCGCTCTTCCTGAAGCCACAGTGACGCCAGGGCGGCTCCCGGTGAAATGCAATGCTGTCCGACCTGCTGGGCCTCCTCCTCCTTGTCCTCTGATGGCAAAGGAAGGTGCGTCGGAGGCAGAGAGCAAGGAGCGCATGACTGTGGGCCAATGTTGGTGTCACTGCCGTGGCCGAGGTGCCTCTGGGGATCCCACATGGAAACTTCTTCCTTTCTTTCCTTCCTTCTTTCTTTGCTGCTTCCTTTCCCTCTTTATCTTGGTAGCCCTTTGCCTTCCTTTCGAGTTGAGTTCGGGGCTGCAAGGAAGGTTTATTTATCGTGTCAGGAGCGAACCAAGCAGTTGCATTGTATTTTTAAAACAACCCACAAAGTTTGCAAAACTTGGCGTTCTATTAAATGTCCTTTGACCAGAAGCTGGCCACGTGAAGTGCCTCCGGTGTTGCTATAAGAAGGTCCTCCCTTGTGCATGTGGCAGGGCTCAGGTTGCATTGCAGTAGGTCAGTGGTTCTCAACCTTCCTCATGCCGTGACCCCTTAATACAGTTCCTCATGTTGTGGTGACCCCTAATGATTACATTATTTTTTGTTGCTACTTCATAAATGTTATGAATCATAATGTAAATATCCGATATGCAGGATATATTTCATTCACTGGACCAAATTTGGTTGGGTTGGGGGAGGGGAGAGGGTGATTTTGTCATTTGGGAGTTGTAGTTGCTGGGATTTATAGTTCACCTACAACCAAAGAGCATTCTGAACTTGGCCAATGATGGAATTGAACCAAACTTGGTACACAGAACTCCCATGACCAAGATAAAATACTATAAGAGTTTGGTGGGCATTGACCTTGAGTTTTGGAGTTGTAGTTCACCTACATCCAGAGAGCACTGTGAACTCAAACAACAATGGATCTGGACAAAACTTGGCACAAATCCTCAATATGCCCAAATGTGAACACTGGTGGATTTTGGGGGGAAATAGACCTTGACATTTGGGAGTTGTTGTTGCTGGGATTTATAGTTTACCTACAACTATAAAGAGCATTCCGAACCCCACCAACGGTAGTATTGGGCCAAACTTCCCACACAGAAACCTCATGACCAACAGAAAATACTGTGTGTTCTGATGGTCTTTGGTGACCCTTCTGACACCTCCCTCGCGACCCCCACAGGGGTCCCGACCCCCAGGTTGAGAAACACTGCAGTAGGTGGTCTGTGGTTTGCTCTTCTCCCCATTCGCATGTTGTGGATTCCACTTTGTGGCCCCATTTGTTTATTTATTTATTTATTTATTTTGAGGATTTGTATCCCGCCCTTCTCTACCCCCAAAGGGGACGGACGGACTCAGGGCGGTATACAGCGGCAGCAATACGATGCCCCACATATACAATCAATAAAAACAACAATTACATAATAAAATAACGACATTCAACAGATTAAAAACCATTTAAAAATGCAAATAGTCCAAGTTCTACAGTTACCACTTAAACCCGTGTTTGCCAAAGTGAGCGGTACCACCCCATAGTGGGCGGTGAGGCGATCCAAGGGGGTGGTGGGAGGCTCAGGAGAATTTGGGGGGCACTGAAGCCCTGTAATGGGGCGGTGGCGGGATTCCAACTCACAAGCGCGAGAGTGTGCGTCTACCAGTTGGAAACCCCGTGCAGGCGCTGCCTGGAAACCGCAGCACGCGCCCCCTTCCTCTCCTCAACTCTGCCCATGGCGCAGTCCTGTATGGCCCCTTCCAATCCAATGGGTCTCTTTGAAGTAAAGGGCAATACGGGACTGTGCCATGAGTGGAGTTAAGGAGAGGAAGGGGGCGCGCACTACGGTTTCAAGGCAACGCCTGCCCAGGGATTCCAACTGGCAGGTTGAGACAGTTGTGCGTTTGCGAGGGTTCTTCCTTCTTTGCCGGCTGTCAATCGCATCATCCCTCAGGAGACTAAGCCGTCCGAGGCCGAGCCGGCCTGGCTCTTTTCCCCCTCGGGCTGCTTCGGCGCTGGTTCCTCCCCCTCGGGCTGCTTCGGGGTCCTCCTCCTCTGTCGCCGCCCTGCCCTTCCCAGCCCGCACCTCAAGAGCTCCACGCTCTGCCTCCATCCGCTTCCGCCCAGCGCGCATGCGCCCACGCTCGAAGCGGTCTCCAAAGCCGCGCGAGCGGAGGAAGGCGGCGCCAGCGACAACAGGTGATCTTTAGACTTTGGTTTTTTTTAAGTAGCTCGCAGGCTGAAAAAGTGTGGGCATCCCTGCCTTACAGGATGTCAGGTGGTACAATATCAGCTAAACAGTGTAATTTGTTTGTAGGTTTCATTAAGAGCCACATCCACTGTTTTCGCGTGGTGAGATGTGTTCCACACTGGGCATGCGTATTCAGCAGCAGGGTGGCAAAGCGCAAGGGCAAAGCCTTCACTGTGTCTGGTTGTGATCCCCAGGTTGTGCCAGTCAGCTTTCGTTCGCTATTATTTCCAGCACCCACTTTTTGCTTGATATTCAGGGAGTGTTTCTTGTAGGTCAGAAAACGGTCCAGGGAAACTCTCGGGTATTTGAGTGTGCTGCGATGCTCCAGGTAATTCCGTCCCAGGTAATAATTCTCAGAGCTCCAGAAGCGACCAGATGCAAGGAAGATGATGTGGCAGGAAAGTCACAGAATCAAGATGAAAACTCATGGATATTCCTTTTTTTGGGTACTAATTGCATTACATTCAGCAGCAAATACATTTGGTGTGCGTTAGATTCAATTGGGCATTACATTCAGGTGAATATGTTCAACTTGGCCTCCCTCCCTTGCTGCCTGCCTCCTCTTTCCCATTGATGCTAATCTCTCCCACCAGCTTTTCCCTCTACTAAGAAGCCTTGCTGTCGGGATGATAAACGTGCTCACGGCCCGAAAGCAATTTGCAGTGGTTATTAAAAGAGGCGATTAATCATCTCTCCAGGCCTGAATTAATCTGGGCTGCCAAAAAGAGAGCTTTGGTAACCTGCCCGATGGAAGGAACCTGGGCAAAATATTGTTGGAGGCGATTTCCTTGAATATAAAGTATTATTATTATTATTAAAATTGGAGCTTCACAGGGCAAAGGGACTGAGCTGCAATACATGTCGGGATCAAAGTGTCACAGACCGTTGAAGTTTAGAGGCATTTAATCCCCTTTGGAAATACAGAACAGTGTAGATCAGGGGTCAGGAACCTATGGCTCGGGAGCCAGATGTGGCTCTTTTCATGATTGCATCTGGCTCTCCAGAGCAGCCCATTCTTTCCTTCTCTCCTTCCTTTTCCCTCCCTCTCTCCCCTTCCTTTTTTCATCCATTCTCCTCCTTCCTTCCTTCCTTCTTTTCTTTATCCCTTCACCGTTTCCTTCTCCTCTCCTTCCTTTTCCCTCCCTCTCTCTCCTTCCTTCTTTCCTCCATTCTCCCTCTTCCTTCCTTCCTTCCTTCCTTTCTCCCCCCTTCACCCTTTCCTTCTCTTTCTCCCCTTCCTTTTCCCTTCCTCTCTCCCCTTCCTTTCCTCCATTCTCCCTCCCTCCCTCCCTCTCCCTTCCTTCCTCTTCTATTCTTTTTTCCCAAGTTTTCCTTCTCCTTCCTTTCTTTTCACTTCCCTCTCTCCCCTTCTTTCTTTTCTTCCTTTCCCTTCATTATTTTACTTTTTCCTCACTCTCTTTCCTTTCTTTTCCTCCCAATTTCCTTTCCTCCCTTCCCATTTCCTTCTTTCTTTTCCCCTCCTTGTCTCTCTTGCTTTTCTTTTCTTCCTTTTCCAGAGTTCGTTCTTTTTTTCCTTCCTCTCCGCCTCTCTCCTTTATTTCCTCTGTCTGTCTGTCTTTCTTTCTTTCTTTCCCCCTTCCTTCCTTTCGCTTTCTCTTCCTTCCCAGAGTCCTGAGCATGCCTTTTGCAGAGCCAGGTCTGAAGTGTCCCCGCATTCTGCCGGGGGAATCCTTTCCTCATCGTATGTACGTATAGACTCACATTTAGTTGAATTCAGTCTTAAAATATATTATATATATTATACAGCTCTCACTGAAATAAATTTCCAAATATTTTGCTTTCATGGCTCTCTGAGTCAAAAAGGTTCCCGACCCCTGGTGTAGATGATGATGGTGATAATGTTGTAATAATAATAATAATAATAATAATAATGGAACAGTACTGTAGATGTTGACAGCCAAAACCAAGGTCACAACAACATCTGTTGTACATCGAGTCGCCTTCGGGCTGAGAGGGGCGGTATAGAAATATAGTAAATAAATAATAAATAAATAAATTATAGAACTCCATTATGCTGATAACGCCATCGTCTGTGCGCATTCAGAAGACCGACAATCCACTCTAAACACCTAAATAAATAAGTTTGATTTCTTACCTGCCTCGCCTCGCAGTTCAAATGCGAATTTCACGCCCACCCTGGTTTTTCCCAGGTAATGTCACCCCAAAAGGTGAGCCTTAGGCTCAAAAGTCAACAGGGAATGTTGTGCTGCATGGGAAATGAATGGCTGAAATGGGATTCCTTCCAGGCCTGCACTTCCTTGGGAATAATGGTGACTTGGAGGAAGTTGAGGCCAAGTTGAATATCTGGAATATCTTTGGCCCGGACAGGAAGTTTATCTCTGGAGACAGGAAGGCTGGGACAAGAGAGGAAGCCCCGTCTGGCCTGACTTTTACTTTCTAGAATGATGTTTTCTCCCCTCCAGCAAACAGGAAACTGCCTCACCTGGAAAGAGAGGCGAAATAATAACACTATAGGACACAACAATCTTTATAACCCAGTTCAAAGTGGACCCTGGGGATGATCTGCTTGGATAATCTGGATTATATCACAGTGTAGAGTTCACACTGCCGTGTAATCCGTGTTCTGAATCCAGATTATCCGATTTGAAGTGGTTTATATGAGGCTCCCTGCTACCATGCCATATAAAATCCAAATTATCTGCCAAGGATTACAGGACAATGAAGACCCATCAAATCCAGTCCAGATTAATGTGGATAATCAGATAATCTGGATTCCGAAACCAGATTAAATGGCAGTGTAGATCCAGCCTGAACCTACACTGCCAGAATATAATCTGCTTTGAAGTGGATTATTTGGCAGTGTAGACTCATGTAATCCGGTTCAGAGCAGATAATGTGGATTATCTGACTGGAAAATCTGGATTATACGAGGCCCTTTCTACACTGCCATATAAAATCCAGATTATCCATTTTGAACCGGATTATATGGCAGGGTAGAACCATATAATTGTCACGATGCAGGGTCTCGGCCCAGCCCCTTAATCACACACACAGAGACTAACTATTTATTGAATAATAAAAAACAGGTGAAAAGGTAAATTGTCCATAAAAAGTATCAAAAGTTCAATCAGAAATGTAAAGAGTCCGTAAGTAAAATCCAAAGGCAAACATAGCAAAGACTCCGCAAAACAATGCGAGTCAAGGACTTGGTCCGTGGCAAGGAACAAGGCAAAATTCATAAACACGCCCCAGACACTTCTTGGCAAGGCTTGAGCCGGCAACTTGGCTCCGTGGAACTCCGCTCGCTTCACTCCCCTGAGACCAGATGTGGCCGAGCTACTGAGGATCCTTTCCCACGGATCCTATACTTAATCCCCTTGACGAGGCCCCCAACGCTCTAGGCTTCTGCGCCAATCTGTGCTACGGGATCTAGCGCTTCTCTGGCGCTCTAGGCTACGGTGCCAATCTCCTGCTGGACTCAATGCTCTGTCTCCTATCAAAGCTCCGTCCTTGCCTCCCAGCACCTGGGTCACTATCTTCGTGAGAGCCGAACTCCCTTTCAGCTTCCATGGGCTCATCCTCCACTGTTTCCCTGATCCGTTCCTGCGACCCGAAACCACCTGGTTTCTCATACTGATCGGAATCATCACTCTCAGGGTCAGCCTGAACTTCCCAGCTAGCATAGCCGTCAGGCCATTCATCATCCCAGGCCAAGCTCTCTGTGGGAGAGGAAGGCCCAGCTAACTCATCAGCCCCTTCCTCCATGTCCTCATCAACTGCAGCTGGCCCTAATGCAAGTGGGACCCCCGGTGCTGCCCCCTGCCCCCCAGGCACGAAAGGGAACTGGGTTGCTACAATAATCCAGTTTGAAACAGATTATGTGGATTATCTGTTTTGATAAATCTAAATTATATGGCAGGGTAGATCCAGTCTGAAGCTACACTGCCATTTAATCTGGTTTTGGAATCCAGATTATCTGATTTTAATTGGATTATATATAGTGAGTCTACACTGTACTTTAATCCGGATCATAATCCACTCTGAAGTTGATTATCTGGCAGTGCAGCCTCATATAACTCAGTTCAGAGCAGATAATGTGGATGATCTGCTTGGATAATCTGGATTGTATAGCAGTGTGGACCCAACCTGAACCTAAACTGCCACGTAGTCCGGTATCTTACTACTACTACTACTACTACTACTAATAATAATAATAATACTGAATCCAGGTGAGATGCCCTGAACCGGATTATGTGCGTCTACACTGCCCTATAATCCAGTTCAATGCAGATAATCTGGATTCAGAAATCGGATGGCAAGGCCAGTGCAGGCTCAGGATGGATCTACACTGCCATATAATCCAGATTATCTAAACAGATTATCCACATTATTGACTCTGAACTGGATTATGTGTGTTTGCACTGCCAGATAATCCACTTCAAAGTAGATTATGATCCGGATTATAGAGCAGTGTATACTCATAAAATCCAGTTATATTCCATATCATCATATCCATAGTCCTCCCTTCTAGGCCTGGGCAATTGTGGTTCTAAATGGTTCTAAAGTATTTACAAAACGAAAGTTCTGGTGGTGAACACTAGGTGGCGCTGGTGCTTTGCTTCTACTGGTGCTTTGCTTCTACAGTGTTGCTAAAGTTCTGGTGGTGAACACTAGGTGGCGCTGGTGCTTTGCTTCTACAGTGTTGACAAAGTTCTGGTGGTGAACACTAGGTGGCGCTGGTGCTTTGCTTCTACAGTGTTGCTAAAGTTCTGGTGGTGAACACTAGGTGGCGCTGGTGCTTTGCTTCTACAGTGTTGCTAATGTTCTGGTGGTGAACACTAGGTGGCGCTGGTGCTTTGCTTCTACAGTGCTGCTAAAGTTCTGGTGGTGAACACTAGGTGGCGCTGGTGCTTTGCTTCTACAGTGTTGCTAAAGTTCTGGTGGTGAACACTAGGTGCGCTGGTGCTTTGCTTCTACAGTGTTGCTAAAGTTCTGGTGTTTAACACTAGGTGGCGCTGGTGCTTTGCTTCTTCCCTGGCCGAGCTTGGAGGAGGCCGAGACGCCCACCCCCCCTAACTTCACCCAGAGGGAGGCAAGCGACCGCCCTCCTGACACCATCCAGGGCACCACCCAGGATGCGCCACCAGATTCCACCCACCTCCTTCTTGGCTTCAGCCAGCTGGTCGAGCGACTGGCCGTCTGGCTAAAGGAGATGGAGGAGCTGAGGCCGATGCTGGCGTCCCTCTGCAGTGTGGACGGCCCGCGCCGCCTGGACCCCCGCCCCGAGGCTGGGGAGGTGGTGGCCGGCGGACCGCCGGACCCACCATGCCTGGACCTGCTGCGCCTGGGCCCAGTGGAAAGGAAGACAAGTGAGGCGACTGCTTTTGGCCCCCTGTGCGGCCACCGCTCGGGCTCGCCGAGTGTCCTGGTTCCGAGGAGCCAAGCGGAGGAGAGGTGCACGGAGACCTCGAGGAGCACCCCGCGGGAGGGGCTCCTGGAGGATGGTTGGCTGCCCCTTGAGGGAGACCCCCTCCTCGAGGAAAGGCCCCCATCCGGGCGAAGCATCAGCCGGACGGGTGGCGGTGCCGTTGTGGAGCCCGTGGAAGGCATTGGGACACCGGGCTCCCCCGACCCCGATGGAGAGGGCGTTGGCCGGCTGTATCAACATGACACCGACCCTGATCGGTTCGGCGTCTTTAGGCCCACCCCCCTCGTCCACCCCAAAGGCTGTGACCACGCCCCTTGCAGTCTCCATGCTGGAGCGGCCACCACTGCTGGCTTTTCCGCCGCCGGCCTTTTCACTGGAGGCCACAAGCACCGCCATACCGCTGCCCCCGGGGTTCCTGATGGGGTCCCTGATGGAGGTGCTTGACGTCTCAGGGGTCCTTGCAAGGGCCCCTGGGGAGCAGCCCAGGCGACGAGCCAACCGATTACCAGCGATCTCCATGGTTATGACCAGCCCATAGGCTGCACCGCCACCGGCTGGTGACGGGCCTGCTGTCACTGGTGGCCCTGTGACCGGGATCACTGCTAACTCTGGAGGCCCTGAGGCCGGCCCTCCCCCCCAGTGCCCCAATGGAGCGCCTAGAGGCCATGGACAGCCGGTGGCCGCCGCAGGGCTCGGTCCGAGATACGGCGAGAGGACTAGTAAACAACGGAAGAACCCTCTGCCACCTCAAACGAAACAGAGGAGGGGCCGAAGGCGGGGCAGGGGGCGGGGCCAGAGGAAATCCCAGCCCTGCTCTGCAACACCCAGAGGGTTCTGTCCCAAAACCTTCAGGAACACCAACCTCAGGCGCCGGGTTCCCCCATTGATGAACCCCCACCCCAGGAGGCTTGATAATCCGACGCTGGCGAGCCCGGAGCCACAGGCTTGCGACGATCGCTACTGTATGGAACTCGAGTCCCTGAGGATGTTGTTCGATCTGTGGGACCCTCCTAGGCTTCCCCCATTTGACGGTTGAGCCTGATAGCTGACCTTAGAAAGCTCCGACCCACATGGGCCCGAGCTTGGCTTCCCCTTCCCGTTAGTTTTAGTCATTCCCTGTTGATGTTGTTTGGCTTGTTGTATGCTCTGTATTTTTTTTATGTCAAACTGTAAACCGCTCCGAGCCCTCGGGGAGTGGCGGTATAGCAAGTTTGAACTATAAATAAAAAAAATATAAATAAATACAGTGTTGCTAAAGTTCTGGTGGTGAACACTAGGTGGCGCTGGTGCTTTGCTTCTACAGTGCTGCTGAAGTTCTGGTGGTGAACACTAGGTGGCGCTGGTGCTTTGCTTCTACAGTGTTGCTAAAGTTCTGGTGGTGAACACTAGGTGGCGCTGGTGCTTTGCTTCTACAGTGTTGCTAAAGTTCTGGTGGTGAACACTAGGTGGCGCTGGTGCTTTGCTTCTACAGTGTTGCTAATGTTCTGGTGGTGAACACTAGTGGCGCTGGTGCTTTGCTTGTACAGTGTTGCTAATGTTCTGGTGGTGAACACTAGGTGGCGCTGGTGCTTTGCTTCTACAGTGTTGCTGAAGTTCTGGTGGTGAACACTAGTGGCGCTGGTGCTTTGCTTCTACAGTGTTGCTGAAGTTCTGGTGGTGAACACTAGGTGGCGCTGGTGCTTTGCTTCTACAGTGTTGCTAATGTTCTGGTGGTGAACACTAGTGGCGCTGGTGCTTTGCTTGTACAGTGTTGCTAATGTTCTGGTGGTGAACACTAGGTGGCGCTGGTGCTTTGCTTCTACAGTGTTGCTAAAGTTCTGGTGGTGAACACTAGTGGCGCTGGTGCTTTGCTTGTACAGTGTTGCTAAAGTTCTGGTGGTGAACACTAGGTGGCGCTGGTGCTTTGCTTCTACAGTGTTGCTTATGTTCTGGTGGTGAACACTAGGTGGCGCTGGTGCTTTGCTTCTACAGTGTTGCTAAAGTTCTGGTGGTGAACACTAGGTGGCGCTGGTGCTTTGCTTCTACAGTGTTGCTAAAGTTCTGGTGGTGAACACTAGGTGGCGCTGGTGCTTTACTTCTACAGTGTTGCTAATGTTCTGGTGGTGAACACTAGGTGGCGCTGGTGCTTTGCTTGTACAGTGTTGCTAAAGTTCTGGTGGTGAACACTAGGTGGCGCTGGTGCTTTGCTTCTACAGTGTTGCTAAAGTTCTGGTGGTGAACACTAGGTGGCGCTGGTGCTTTACGTCTACAGTGTTGCTAAAGTTCTGGTGGTGAACACTAGGTGGCGCTGGTGCTTTGCTTGTACAGTGTTGCTAAAGTTCTGGTGGTGAACACTAGGTGGCGCTGGTGCTTTGCTTCTACAGTGTTGCTAAAGTTCTGGTGGTGAACACTAGGTGGCGCTGGTGCTTTGCTTCTACAGTGTTGCTAAAGTTCTGGTGGTGAACACTAGGTGGCGCTGGTGCTTTGCTTCTACAGTGTTGCTAAAGTTCTGGTGGTGAACACTAGGTGGCGCTGGTGCTTTGCGTCTACAGTGTTGCTAAAGTTCTGGTGGTGAACACTAGGTGGCGCTGGTGCTTTGCTTCTACAGTGTTGCTAAAGTTCTGGTGGTGAACACTAGGTGGCGCTGGTGCTTTGCTTCTACAGTGTTGCTAAAGTTCTGGTGGTGAACACTAGGTGGCGCTGGTGCTTTGCGTCTACAGTGTTGCTAAAGTTCTGGTGGTGAACACTAGGTGGCGCTGGTGCTTTACTTCTACAGTGTTGCTAAAGTTCTGGTGGTGAACACTAGGTGGCGCTGGTGCTTTGCTTCTACAGTGTTGCTAAAGTTCTGGTGGTGAACACTAGGTGGCGCTGGTGCTTTGCTTCTACAGTGTTGCTAAAGTTCTGGTGGTGAACACTAGGTGGCGCTGGTGCTTTGCTTCTACAGTGTTGCTAAAGTTCTGGTGGTGAACACTAGGTGGCGCTGGTGCTTTGCGTCTACAGTGTTGCTTATGTTCTGGTGGTGAACATTTCAGAACTCTAACAAAACTTTCAAAACTTCGTTATAAATGGCAGTTCCTAATTGGTCCTGTCTTAAAATGGCCAATAATGAAATAATAATGAAGTTTTGAAAGTGTTGTTAGAGTTCTGAAATATTCACTACCAGAAGTTCAGCAACACTGTAGAGGCAAAGCACCAGCGCCACCTAGTGTTCACCACCAGAACTTTAGTTTTGCGAGTTCTTTAGAACCGTGATTGCCCAGGCCTACTCCCTTCCTTCTCTTCCTTCCCCTCCTCCTTCTCTCAGTCCACACTGGATCCACCCAATCCGGAGCAAAAGAGGCGGGCCTTGGCGTGACTTCACTGCGGCCTCTCCCCATTGGCCGCGCGCCCTGCCACTCCACGCACTTCCTTTCTGGAGGGCGGGGGCAAGAGAAAAGGGAGAGAGGAAAAGTTTCCCGGGAGTTTGGTGTGCAGAGGAAGGGGCTTGCCTTGGTCCCCGAAGGAAGGAAGGGACCCTCCATGGAGCCCGCGCCCACTCCCACGCAGCCCCTCCCCCCTGCGCCCCCCTCCTTTCCCCCCTCGCCTTCCTTCCCCTCTTCTTCTTCTCCTCCTTCGGTCTCTTCTCTCTCGCTCTCTTCGCCCTCCTCCGCCTCCTGCTCTTCTTGCGGGGTGTCTTTCCAGCTCCAGATCGGCCTGACCCGCGAGTCCGTGCTCCTGCCGGCCGCCTCCGAGGTCGCCCACGTCAAGCAGCTCGCCTGCTCCATCGTGGACCAGAAGGTGAGCCGGGGAGGGAGGAAGGCAGGGAGGAAGGAAGGAAGACGAGGACAGGGAGGAAGGAAGGAAGGAAGGAAGGAAGGAAGGAAGGAAGGAAGGAAGGAAGGAAGGAAGGAAGGAAGGAAGGACACCCCAAAGAAGTCCCCAAAGTGTCCCAAACCTGATGGGAAGGAAGAGAGTGAGGAAGGGAAGGAGGAAAGAGAAAAGGGGAGACAGGCAGGAAGACTGGCTCAGAAGGAGAGGAAGAAGAGGAGCAAAGGAAGGAAGGGGCAAGCCCCCCCCCAAGAAGTCCCCAAACTTGATGGAAAGGAAGGAAGGAGGAGAGTGAGGAAGGGAAGAAGCGGGGAAGGAAGGAATACAGGCAGGCAGGAAGGAAGGAAGGACACCCCAAAGAAGTCCCCAAAGTGTCCCAAACCTGATGGGAAGGAAGGAAGGAGGAGAGTGAGGAAGGGAAGAAGGAGGGAAGGAAAGAAGACAGGCGAGAAGGAAGGACACCCCAAAGAAGTTCTCAAAGTGTCCCAAACCTGATGGGAAGGAAGGAGGAAGGAAGGAGGAGAGTGAGGAAGGGAAGGAGGAGGGGAGGAAGGAAGACAGGAGGACACCCCAAAGAAGTTCTCAAAGTGTCCCAAACCTGATGGGAAAGGAAGGAAGGAGGAGAGTGAGGAAGGGAAGAAGGAGGGAAGGAAGGAAGACAGGCAGGAAGGAAGGACACCCCAAAGAAGTCCCCAAAGTGTCCCAAACCTGATGGGAAGGAAGGAAGGAGGAGAGTGAGGAAGGGAAGAAGGAAGGAAGGAAGGAAGACAGGAGGACACCCCAAAGAAGTCCCCAAAGTGTCCCAAACCTGATGGAATGGAAGGAAGGAGGAGAATGAGGAAGGGAAGGGAAGACAGGGAAGAAGACAGGCAGGAAGGCCACCCCACAGAAGTCCCTAAAGTGCCCAAACTTGATGGGAAGGAAGGAAGACAGGCAGGAAGGAAGGAAGACCACCCCAAAGAAGTCCTCACAGTGTCCCAAACCTGATGGGAAGGAAGGGAAGGGAAGAGAAAGGAAGGGTAGACAGGAAGACAGACAGGAAGGCCACCCTACAGAAGTCCCTAAAGTGCCCAAACTTGATGGGAAGGAAGGAAGGAAGAGAGTGAGGAAGAGGGAAGGGAAAGAAGACAGGCAGGAAGACCGACAGGAGGGCCACCCCAAAGAAGTCCCCAAAGTGTCCAAACATGATGGGAAGGAAGGAAGGAAGAGAAGGAGGAGGGAAGGAAGGAAGACAGACAGACAGGAAGGAAGGATGACCACCCCAAAGAAGTCCTCAAAGTGTCCCTAACCTGATGGAAAGGAAGGAAGGAGGGAAGGGAAGACAGGCCGGAAGACTGGCTCAGAAGGACAGGAGGAAGAGGAGCAAGGAAAGGAAGGAAGGAAGGAAGGAAGGAAGGAAGGGGCAAGAGGCCACCCCAACAAAGTCCTCAAAATGCCCAAACTTGATGGGAAGGAAGGAAGGAAGGAGGAGAGGGAGGGAGGGAAGAAGGAGGGAAGGAAAAAGGGAAGGGAAGACAGGCAGGAAGGCCACCCCAAAGAAGTCCCCAAAGTGTCCCAAACCTGATGGGAAGGAAGAGGGAAGGGAAGATAGACAGGAAGACTGGCTCGGAAGGGGAGGATGAGGAGGAGCAAGGGAAGGAAGGGGCAAGAGGCCACCCCAAAGAAGTCCTCAAAGTGTCCCAAACCTGATAGGAAGGAGGAGAGTGAGGAAGGGAAGAAGGAGGGAGGGAAGGAAGGAAGGGAAGAGGGAAGACAGACAAGAAGACAGGTAGGAAGGCCACCCCAAAGAAGTCCCCAAACTTGATGGGAAGGAGGGAAGGAAGGAAGGAGGAGAGTGAGGAAGGGAAGAAGGAGGGAAGGAAGGAAGACAAGGAGGAAGGACACACCAAAGAAGTCCTCAAAGTGTCCCAAACCTGATGGAAAGGAAGGAAGAAAGGAGGAGAGTGAGGAAGGGAAGAAGGTGGGGAGGAAGGAAGACAGGCAGGCAGGAAGGAAAGATTCCAAAGAAGTCCTCAAAGTGTCCCAAACCTGATGGGAAGGAAGGGAGGAGGAGGAAAGAGGGGAGGGAAGGAAGGAAGACAGGACACCCTAAAGAAGTCCCCGAAGTGTCCCAAACGTGATAGGAAGGAAAGAAGTAGGAGAGTGAGGAAGGGAAGAAGGAAGGGTAGACAGGAAGACAAGTAGGAAGGCCACCCCAAAGAAGTCCCCAAAGTGTCCCAAACGTGATAGGAAGGAAAGAAGTAGGAGAGTGAGGAAGGGAAGAAGGAAGGGTAGACAGGAAGACAAGTAGGAAGGCCACCCCAAAGAAGTCCCCAAAGTGTCCCAAACCTGATGGGAAGGAAGGAAGGAAGGAAGGAAAGAGGGAGGGAATTGAAGACAGGCAGAAAGACTGGATCAGAAGGAGAGGAGGAAGAGGAGCAAGGGGCAAGAAGCCACCCCAAAGAAGTTCTCAGAGTGTCCCAAACCTGATGGGAAGGGGGGGAAAAGGAAGAGGGGAGTGAGGAAGGGAAGGATGGAGGGGAGGGAAGATGGAAGACAGACAAGAAGACAGGTAGGAAGGCCACCCCAAAGAAGTCCCCAAAGTGTCCAAACAAGATGGGAAGGAAGGAAGGAAGGGAAGAGGGAAGGGAAGATAGACAGGAAGACTGGCTCGGAAGGGGAGGATGAGGAGGAGCAAAGGAAGGAAGGGGCAAGAGGTCACCCCAAAGAAGTCCTCAAAGTGTCCCAAACCTTTTAGGTCTACAACCAGTAAGGGCCAACTTGAGCCCTCCAGGTGTTTTGGACTTCAACTTCAACTTCAATTCCTAACAGCCTTTTGCAAGGCCTTTGGCATCAAACTAGAATTCAGTTGCATGGAGCAGATAAGGCAGCATTTCTCAACCTTGGCGTCGGGACTCCTGGGGGGTGGTGGTGTCAGAGGGGTCACCAAAGCCTATCAGTTGTGTGTGGGAAGTTTGGCCTAATTCTATCATGGGTGGGGTTCAGAATGCTCTTTGATTGTAGGTGAACTATAAATCCCAGCAACTACAACTCCCAAATGTCAAGGCCTATTTCCCCCAAACTCCACCAGTGTTCACATTTGGGCATATTGAGCATCCGTGCCAAGTTTGGTCCAGATCCTTCATTGTTTCAGTCCACAGTGCTCTCTGGATGTAGGTGAACTACAACTCCTAAAATCAAGGTCAATGCCCAGCAAACCCTTCTAGTATTTTCTGTTGGCCTTGAGAGTTGTGTGTGCCAAGTTTGGTTCAATTCCATCATTGATTGGGTTCAGGATGCTCTTTGATTGTAGGTGAACTATAAATCCCAGCAACTACAACTCCCAAATGCCAAGATCTATTTCCCCCAAACTCCACCAGTGTTCACATTTGGGCATATTGAGTATTTGTGCCAAGTTTGGTCCAGATCCATCATTGTTTCAGTCCACAGTGCTCTCTGGATGTAGGTGAACTACATCTCCCAAACTCAAGGTCAATGCCCACCAGATCCTTCCAGTATTTTCTGTTGGTCTTGAGAGTTCTGTGTGCCAAGTTTGGTTCAATTCCATCATTGGTGGAGTTCAGAATGCTCTTTGATTGTAGGTGAACTATAAATCCCAGCAACTACAACTCCCAAATGCCAAGATCTATTTCCCCCAAACTCCACCAGTGTTCACATTTGGGCATATTGAGCATCCGTGCCAAGTTTGGTCCAGATCCATCATTGTTTGAGTCCACAGTGCTCTCTGGATGTAGGTGAACTGCAACTCCCAAAATCAAGGTCAATGCCCAGCAAACCCATCCAGTATTTTCTGTTGGTCTTGAGAATTGTGTGTGCCAAGTTTGGTTCAATTCCATCGTTGATTGGGTTCACGATGCTCTTTGATTGTAGGTGAACTATAAATCCCAGCAACTGCAACTCCCAAATGTCAAGATCTATTTCCCCCAACTCCACCAGTATTCAAATTTGGGTGTATGGGGTATTTGTGCCAAATTTGGCCCAGTGAATGAAAATACATCTTCCATATCAGATAGTTACATGACGATTCATAACAGTAGCAAAATTACAGTTATGAAGTAGCAACGAAAATAATGTGATAGTTGGGGGTCATCACAACATGAGTTACTGTATCAAGGGGTCACGGCACTAGGAAGGTTGAGAAACACTGAGCTCAGGTGGTGTTGGACTGTCTTCATTGGACGGTGTAGGCCTGAATGTGAATATTTTTTTGGGTGGGTGGGGAGCGGAAAGGGCTTTGGAGAGGCTGTCTGCTCTGCTCAGGAAAGGGAAGCGCTCCTGGTCCCGAAAGCGGACGAGAGATAATGGCCGGGAAGGATAGGAGCCGCCCTCGTCCACATCCTTTGGCCATATGGACGGCGGAAACCCAGACGCCTTGTCTGCAGGATAATGCGAGAGAAGGAGTTTGGGTTGTTATTGGTGGGTGTCAATATTAATGTTATTATTTTATTTATTTTATTTACGACATTTATATGCTGCCTTTCTCACCCCAAAGGGGACTCAGAGCGGCTTACAAATATTATTATTATTATTATTATTATTTACGACATTTATATGCCGCCCTTCTCACCCCGAAGGGGACTCAGAGCGGCTTACAAATATTACTATTATTATTATTATTATTTACATTTATATGCCGCCCTTCTCACCCGAAGGGGACTCAGAGCGGCTTACAAATATTATTATTATTATTATTATTTACGACATTTATATGCCGCCCTTCTCACCCCGAAGGGGACTCAGAGCGGCTTACAAATATTATTATTATTATTATTATTTACGACATTTATATGCCGCCCTTCTCACCCGAAGGGGACTCAGAGCGGCTTACAAATATTATTATTATTATTATTTACAACATTTATATGCTGCCCTTCTCACCCGAAGGGGACTCAGAGCAGCTTACAAATATATTATTATTATTATTTACAACATTTATATGCTGCCCTTCTCACCCCAAAGGGGACTCAGAGTGGCTTACAAATATTATTATTATTATTATTTACGACATTTATATGCCGCCCTTCTCACCCCGAAGGGGACTCAGAGCGGCTTACAAATATTATTATTATTATTTACGACATTTATATGCCGCCCTTCTCACCCCAAAGGAGACTCAGAGCGGCTTACAAATATCATTATTATTATTATTATTATTATTTACGACATTTATATGCCGCCCTTCTCATCCGAAGGGGACTCAGAGCGGCTTACAAATAAAATGTATTATTATTATTATTATTATTATTTACGACATTTATATGCCGCCCTTCTCACCCAAAGGGGACTCAGAGCGGCTTACAAATATTATTATTATTTACGACATTTATATGCCGCCCTTCTCACCCGAAGGGGACTCAGAGCGGCTTACAAATATTATTATTATTATTAATGACATTTATATGCCGCCCTTCTCACCCTGAAGGGGACTCAGAGCACCTTACAAATAAAATGTATTATTATTATTATTATTATTATTATTTGCGACATTTATATGCCGCCCTTCTCACCCCAAAGGGGACTCAGAGCGGCTTATAAGTAAAATGTAAATCCAATCTATTATATAAATGGGTTCACGTCATGTGATGTATACCTCAAACAAAGAAACCATACAACGCAGAAACACAATACTTGCCAACAGAAATAGGCCTCAAGCAAGGTACGTTTGTAGCAAAGAAACTTCCCCCACAAACGTAAAGGGCCCCCAAAACAACGAATAAAAATAAAACTACATTTACCAGCATCCTCCGGGGCAGCCAAAGACTCACCCAGCCTCTACATTCTGAACAACATGATTGGCTGCCAATAAGGGCGGATTTGCATAACTGCTGCAATGGCCAGCCAACATGAAAATTCCGAACCATAATAAACTGCCAAAACAGAATAAGGAAAAGGCCTGAGCCAATCCCCAACACAAACACCCAAATCACTTCCAACCGAAAATTTACACCCCAAAAATCACAGACCACGCCCAAAATTGACAGTAAGGCTTCATTAACTTGATTTCCCTAACTAGCCCTCACTTACTGGGAAGCTGTTTACGCTCTGAATTGACAGTAAGGCTTCATTAACTTGATTCTCCCGACTAGGCCTCAGCTCATTGGACATTGTGTATGGCCTGAATTG
Organism: Anolis apletophallus; assembly: GCA_030556195.1. NCBI lineage: Eukaryota > Metazoa > Chordata > Lepidosauria > Squamata > Anolidae > Anolis > Anolis apletophallus. The sequence goes on from JARBWK010000011.1 coordinate 9,469,807, forward strand.
ACAGTAAGGCTTCATTAACTTGCTGTTCCTAACTAGGCCTCAGCTCATGGGACATTGTGTATGGCCTGAATTTACAGTAACCTACCTTGGCACACAGAGCCCCGACCATGCATGATGGGACTTGAAGTACCACCATGGAAAACGGGATTTGTAGTACTTCAAAACCCATCATTCCCCACAGACCACTGTGGCCCAGAACCAAGACCAATAAAGACCCAACTTGGCACACCATGCCCCCATGACCCACACTCCATCCAACTGCAGTTTAGAGGAGGGCACACGGTGGATGATTGAATTTTCTCGCATCTCCTAAAAAGGGCACAGCAACGCGTGCCGGGTACAGCTAGTATATTATATTATTGCCCTTGTACAATATTAATATTATATATTACATTGCACTATGACATTATACTGTATATTATCAGTAATATTACATGTAATATAAAATATATAATTATAATATCATATTATTATTAGTAGTATTATATTGTATTACATTATAATATTATCAATATTGCTTTTATTTATTTTTTATTTATTTTTTATTATTTATTTGTGCTTTCTGCAACTGAACTTGCCTATCTCAGATTGGCCTTTTTAGTCATTAGGTATCTCGGGAGCTACTACCGTAGTAGATCTTCGGCCCTCTTCCAGGTGATCTTCGGGCCTCACCAGCCGGATGGGGCGCTCCTGGCATGTGTACGCACACCCTGCGTGCACGCACGCTCCTGCTGCTGGCTTCTGCTCTCGAGGTGCTTCTTTTGCCTGCGGGGCATTGCAGGAGGAAGGAAGCACGAGGCGGGGCCTCTGGAGGGGGTGCCCTGCCTCTCTCTCGTCCAGAAGCAGCTATGCAGCCTCAGTTGCCGGCGAGACAGGCAGGGCGGAGCGCTCCCCCTGGATGTCCCGCCTCGTGCTTTCTCCTTCCTGCAATGCCCTGCAGGCGGAAGAAGCACTGCGCGGGCGGAAAACAACAGCAGAAGCACGTGCAGTGGCAAGAGCGCGCGGCGGCGGGAGTGCGCGGGAGCGCACAGTGGCGGGGGCAGGTAGATCTTTTGGACTTGGTTGCTTTAAGAGTAGCTCGCATGCTGAAAAACTGTGAGCACCCCTGATGTAGATATACTGTGTATGTCTGTTCACATATATATCTATATGTGCATATATGTGTGTATGTATATACACATGATATCTATGCATGATGATGACTGGATTCCATAGCATTGAACCGTGCCAATTAATGTGGGTCAAAATATATAATTATTTTTATTATTATACAGTGTGTGTATGTCTTTGTGTGTATATGCATATATTTATATGTATGTGTACAGTATATGTGTGTCTGTATATATATACACACATCATATCTACATGGTATAATAATAATAATGTGTGTGCATGTGTATACACATGATATCTATGCATGATGATGATGACTGGATTCCATAATATTGAACCATGCCAACTAATGTTAAGTCAAAATATATTATATATAATAATTATTATTATTATATAGTGTGTGTATGTCTTTGTGTGTATATGCATATATTTATATGTATGTGCATATGTGTGTCTGTACGTATATACACATATATCTACACAATATTATTATTATACATTGTGTGTATGTCTTTGTGTGTATATGCATATATGTATATGTATGTGTATATGTGTGTCTATATGTATATACACATAGCATATCTACATGGAATAATAATAATTGGAGATGAGCACCCACCCCCCAGAGTCGGACACGACTGGACTTAATGTCAGGGTAAAACCTTGACCTTTAATAATATTTTCGTACTACAACTCCCATAATCCCCTACCTAAACACAACCTCTTATTTTACCTATCTAACACCTTCTCCCGTTGTCTCCAAATAGAAGAAAACATAGGCATTTTCTCCCATTTATATAATGGGTTTGGGCAATAGACGGTGGCTCTGGAAACATGAATTCAATTGCTATGAAACCTATAGGGTGACCTTAGGTGACCTTAGGCAAGTCTCAATCTCTCAGACCCAGAAAAACTTATATATTAGGCCTGGGCAATCATGATTCTAATGGTTCTAAAGTACTTACAAACTAAAGTTCTGGTGGTGAACACTAAAGGCGCTTCGCTTCTGGTGTTGCTGAAACTTCTGGTGGTGAACACTAGGTGGCAATGGCGCTTCGCTTCTACAGTGTTGCTGAAGTTCTGGTGGTGAACACTAGGTGGCAATGGCACTTCACTTCTACGGTGTTGCTGAAGTTCTGGTGGTGAACACTAGGTGGCAATGGCTGGTTCTGGTGGTGAACACTAGGTGGCAATGGTGTTGCTGAAGTTCTGGTGGTGAACACTAGGTGGCAATGGCACTGACGGTGTTGCTGAAGTTCTGGTGGTAAACACTAGGTGGCAATGGCACTGCTTCGGTGTTGCTAAAGTTCTGGTGGTGAACACTAGGTGGCAATGGCGCTTCGCTTCTACGGTGCTGCTGAAGTTCTGGTGGTGAACACTAGGTGGCAATGGCACTTCGCTTCTACGGTGCTGCTGAAGTTCTGGTGGTGAACACTAGGTGGCAATGGCGCTTCGCTTCTACGGTGTTGCTGAAGTTCTGGTGGTGAACACTAGGTGGCACTGGTGCTTTGCTTCTACAGTGCTGCTAAAGTTCTGGTGGTGAACACTAGGTGGCGATGGCGTTTTGCTTCTACAGTGTTGCTAAAGTTCTGGTGGTGAACACTAGGTGGCGATGGCGTTTTGCTTGCTGCTAAAGTTCTGGTGGTGAACAGTGTGGCGATGTGCTAAAATTCTGGTGGTGAACACTAGGTGGCGCTGGTGCTTTGCTTCTACAGTGTTGCTAAAGTTCTGGTGGTGAACACTAGGTGGCGCTGGTGCTTTTCTACAGTGCTGCTAAGTTCTTGGTCAACGTTAGGTGGCGGTGGTGAACATTTCAGAAACATTTCTAAACAAAACTTTCAAAATTTCGTTCTAAATGGCTGTTCCTAATTGGTTCTGTCTTAAAAATCGCCAATAATGAAATAATAATGACGTTTTGAAAGTTTTGAATATGGCCTGGGTAATAGGGTTGTCATAAGTTGGAAAGTCAAAGTGCGTTAATAATATTGAATTAACGCAGTTTGGCAACATTACAACTGTCTTGGCTCGTTGCTATAAAATGATGGACTTTGTAGTTTTCAGAGTGCTTGGTACTTCACTAAACTACAGATCTTGGACTTTTTTGCCATGTAAACCACATACATTCAGGGTTTTCCTTTTGCGAAATGCCCATGGTTATACGGCTATACGTCTTTCTCAGGCCGCAGCAAGAAGGAAGGAAGGAAAGGGGGAAATATTGGAGGTCAACCGGAACGAAAGTACAGGTTTCGGGCCTTTTTGGAGTTAAAAATAAGTGCCTCAATTTGCATGGTGGCTTGCAATCAAGAAGTTCGAAAGGCTGGATAGTACGTTATATATCCCGCCCATAAACCGACACCCGTACATACTTTAACCATGACGTTTTGCTCTGTTAATGTTTTATTATAATGTCACTTACAGTCCATACTATAGCCACCCCCCTAAAATACCCGGAGAGTCAAGGCTGCTCACAAATGCAAAAGTTTCGTGTTTCGAGTGAAAATTTCCACTTGAAATTTCATATATGCCATTGTGGCCATTTGAAACCAATCCGTGTTTTTACGTGTTGACGCACCATTCAAGAGCTGGCCGAAAGGGTTTACTCTATTTGGATGCCAGCCTCTGCGGGTTCGTATACACCAGTGTTTTTAAACCTTCTTTGAGCCGCGGCACATTTTTTACATTTACCAAATCCTGGGGCACACCACCAACCAAAATGCCACAAAATGACACTCTAACACAGTAATACATATAGTTAATATGTTTTTAAATGTATTTATACACTCAGTGTGAAACCTAGGCCTGTTTCGATGAACGCAACATAGATTTCCTGGCTGGAATGGCAGAAAGACACAAACTTCCCACACAGAACTCCCAAAACCAAGAGAAAATACTATAAGAGTTTGGTGGGCATTGACCTTGAGTTTGGAGTTGTAGTTCACCTACATCCAGAGAGCACTGTGGACTCAAACAATGTTGGATCAGGACCAAACTTGGCATGAATACTCAATATGCCCAAATATGAACGCAGATGGAGTTGAGGGGAAATAGATCTTGACATTTGGGAGTTGTAGTTGCTGGGATTTATAGTTCAACTACAATCAAAAAGGATTCTGAACCCCACCAATGATAGAACTGGGCCAAACTTCCCACACAGAACCCCCGGGAGGCAAGAGGAGGTCTCTACTTGGGGAAAGGGAGGCGGGCCTTCCCAATGAATAGAGAGGGAGAGACCAAGTAGACAACGGGTGGGGAGGGGGGGGGGTGAGTGTTTGTAATTTTGTGCCTTTATTGAGGTAGGTTTCTTAGGGTTTTCACACTTCAACACACTAGACTTCCTGGAGGTTCCAATTTCCCACGGCACACCTGATGGTTGCTCACGGCATACTAGTGTGCCCCGGCACACTGGTTGGGAATCACTGCTCTAACACAGTAATACATATAGTTAATATGTTTTAAAATGTACTTATACACTCACTGTGAAACCTGGGCCTGTTTCGATGAACACAACATAGATTTCCTGGCTGGAATTGCAGAAAGACACAAACTTCCCACACAGAACTCCCATAACCAAGAGAAAATACTATAAGAGTTTGGTGGGCATTGACCTTGGGTTTTGGAGTTGTAGTTCACCTATATCCAGAGAGCACTGTGGACTCAAACAATGTGGGATCAGGACCAAACTTGGCATGAATACTCAATATGCCCAAATGTGAACACAGATGGAGTTTGGGGAAAACAGATCATTTGGGAGTTGTAGTTGCTGGGATTTATAGTTCACCTATAATCAAAGAGCATTCTGAACCCCACCAATGATAGAATTGGTTCAAACTTTCCGCCAGTAGGTTCAGTTGGTCATGGGGATTCTGTGTGTCAATTTTGGTTGTGATCTATTGTTGATGGGGGACATGGTGTCTCTGGATGTACTGTAGGTGAACTACAACTCCCAGAGATGAAGGTGAGTTCCCCCCACCCCAAACCACTCCAGTACGTTCAGTTCATCATAAGGGTTTTGTGTGCCAGATTTCATATTTACTATAGCTGTAGTTTAAGCTTTCATAGAGTTTCTTAGTTGCTATGGATTCCCTTCCTGAACTATACATCCCATCGCTCCATAAGATGGAACCATGGCAGTTGAAATGGAATTGTAAACGTTATAATTGCATAGTGGCAAGGCATTACCATCCACACATTATACTAAGTAGTCCTTTCTTCTCTTGGTCAAAGCTTTTGCTTCCAATGAGCCGCTCCGTTTGGGGAGTTGTAGTGCGCCAAGAAGTGTGCTGAGTTTATTTGAAGACCTGCGGCCACTGTTGTCCTATCTGGGCCGGCAATATTTACTTTGCGTGGCCTCCAGAGATTGATTTCCTCCCTTCTTATCCAGGAACATGAGATCTTGAAACTACTCCCCGCAAAGCATATTTGCCTTCCTTCCGCGCAGTGATTTCAGTCCACAGGTGCTGCCCAGGTGAGCCCTGCCTCCCTCACCTTGCTCCATCCATTCGTTTCTTATTGTCTTTGGCAGTTCCCCGAGTGCGGCTTCTACGGCCTCTATGACAAGATCCTGCTCTTCAAACATGACCCCTCGTCCGCCAACATCCTCCAGCTGGTCCGAGCCGCCAGCGACATTCAGGAGGGAGACCTGGTGGAAGTGGTGCTCTCAGGTAAGGAACAGGTAGACAAGAATATGTATTGTTGCTGTCAGGTGAGGAATAAATAGACAGTAATCTGTATTGATGCTCTCAGGTGAAGAATATATATAGACAAGAATTTGTTAATGCTCTCAGGTAAGGTACAGGTACATAGGAATCTGTTATGGTGCTCTCAGGTGAGGAATATATAGACAAGAATATTGATGCTCTCAGGTAAGGAACAGGTAGACAGGAATGTGTATACTGATGCTCTCAGGTGAGGAACAGGTAGACAGGGGTGTCTATACTCATGGTCTCAGGTGAGGAACAGGTAGACAGGGGTGTCTATACTCATGGTCTCAGGTGAGGAACAGGTAGACAGGGATGTGTATACAGATGCTCTCAGGTGAGGTACAGGTAGACAGGGATGTGTATACTGATGCTCTCAGGTGAGGTACAGGTAGACAGGGATGTGTATACTGATGCTCTAAGGAACAGGTACAGGGGTGTCTAACAGGTTAGGAACAGGTAGACAGGGGTGTCTATACTCATGGTCTCAGGTGAGGAACAGGTAGACAGGGATGTGTATATGGATGCTCTCAGGTGAGGTACAGGTAGACAGGGATGTGTATACCGATGCTCTCAGGTGAGGAACAGGTAGACAGGGATGTGTATACTGATACTCTCAGGTGAGGTACAGGTAGACAGGGGTGTCTATACCGATGCTCTCAGGTGAGGAACAGGTAGACAGGGGTGTCTATACTCATGGTCTCAGGTGAGGAACAGGTAGACAGGGGTGTCTATACCGATGCTCTCAGGTGAGGAACAGGTAGACAGGGGTGTCTATACTCATGGTCTCAGGTGAGGAACAGGTAGACAGGGATGTGTATACGGATGCTCTCAGGTGAGGTACAGGTAGACAGGGATGTGTATACTGATGCTCTCAGGTGAGGAACAGGTAGACCGGGGTGTCTATACTCATGGTCTCAGGTAAGGAACAGGTAGACAGGGATGTGTATACTCAGTCAGTCAGTCAGTAGCTTTTATTTCGGTCAACAAACCATCGGCTAAGTCAGATGAAAGTAGAACAATAGAATACAACATTTAATAACATCGCATTTGGGTTATGATTAATAAGAACAAGTGTCACAGTTCGCTATCGGTTGAATGACTGCGCGCGGGATGTGTATACTGATGCTCTCAGGTAAGGAACAGGTAGACAGGGATGTGTATACTGATACTCTCAGGTGAGGAACAGGTAGACAGGAATGTGTATACTGATGCTCTCAGGTGAGGAACAGGTAGACAGGAATGTGTATACTGATGCTCTCAGGTGAGGAACAGGTAGACAGGAATGTGTATACTGATGCTCTCAGGTGAGGAACAGGTAGACAGGAATGTGTATACTGATGCTCTCAGGTGAGGAACAGGTAGACAGGAATGTGTATACTGATGCTCTCAGGTGAGGAACAGGTAGACAGGAATGTGTATACTGATGCTCTCAGGTGAGGAACAGGTAGACAGGAATGTGTATACTGATGCTCTCAGGTGAGGAACAGGTAGACAGGAATGTGTATACTGATGCTCAGGTGAGGAACAGGTAGACAGGAATGTGTATACTGATGCTCTCAGGTGAGGTACAGGTAGACAGGGATGTGTATACTGATGCTCTCAGGTAAGGAACAGGTAGACAGGGGTGTCTATACCGATGCTCTCAGGTGAGGAACAGGTAGACAGGGGTGTCTATACTCATGGTCTCAGGTGAGGAACAGGTAGACAGGGATGTGTATACGGATGCTCTCAGGTGAGGTACAGGTAGACAGGGATGTGTATACTGATGCTCTCAGGTAAGGAACAGGTAGACAGGGGTGTCTATACCGATGCTCTCAGGTGAGGAACAGGTAGACAGGGGTGTCTATACTCATGGTCTCAGGTGAGGAACAGGTAGACAGGGATGTGTATACGGATGCTCTCAGGTGAGGTACAGGTAGACAGGGATGTGTATACCGATGCTCTCAGGTGAGGAACAGGTAGACAGGGATGTGTATACTGATACTCTCAGGTGAGGTACAGGTAGACAGGGGTGTCTATACCGATGCTCTCAGGTGAGGAACAGGTAGACAGGGGTGTCTATACTCATGGTCTCAGGTAAGGAACAGGTAGACAGGGATGTGTATATGGATGCTCTCAGGTGAAGAACAGGTAGATAGAAATCTGTGTTGCTGTTTTCAGGCCAGGAAAAAATAAACAGGAAACTTTGTGCTCTTAGCTGAGGAATAAATGGACAAGGATCTGTGTTGATGCTCTCAGGGAAGGTACAGGTAGATACAACTCTTTCATTCCTGAAAAGGTAATACCTTTGCTTCTTGCCTCCTGCCTCAGCCGCTGCCACTTTCGAAGACTTCCAGATCCGTCCACATGCCCTTAATGTGCATTCATACCGGGCGCCGGCCTTCTGCGACCATTGCGGGGAGATGCTCTTCGGGTTGGTGCGTCAAGGCCTCAAATGCGATGGTAAGGAGGCCTCTATGTTGACTTTTTTGTGGGATGGGGTCAATATATACTGTATATACTCGAATATAAGCCTAGTTTTCCGGCCCCCCCTTTTAGGCTGAAAATGCTCCCCTCGGCTTATACTCAAGCCAAGGTTATATATTATTTTACTCTGTAATTAGTATTATTTTTATTACATTTATTTACTCTCTTTATTACTACGTTTACATTATTTTACTCTATTACTATTTTTATTATAAATTAATCAAAATAATAATAGAGTAAAATAATGTAAACGTAATAATAAAGAGTGGCTAACAGTGATAAAAGCAATACAGCGTACTATTTAAAGACAAAAGCATATAAACACTAAAATAAATATAATCATAGAGACTATTGATAATAAATAGTTCCTAGGTGGAGGAGTTTGTAGGTACAGTTTAAGCCTAGGCGGCTCAAGGCTGCATCTACACTGTAGAATTAATGTGGTTTGATGTCACTTCCATAGCACAAGGCTATGGATTACTGGGAACTAGTTTTGGGAGATGTGGGTGATAATAACAACAACAACAATAACAAACATGTATTTTTGAGCTGTAACCTCGCATAACCCTAAAAATCCACCTATGGTCTAGACGTTATATATCCCAGTTGTTTTTGACCTTGAAAGCCGGCCGATCTTTAAGCGGCCCCATTTCCCCCATTTCACCTTCGCCCCGGGGCCTGGCATCCCATTAACCAGTTGGCGTTTAGCTCCCTGCCATGTTTAATGCCTAATCGGAAGCTAATAGGCTCACCGTCATTTCAGACTGGCATTTGAAAATAAATCTCCAGTCTTTGGACTTATTCCCTTTATGGAGCACCAGGAAGGCGCATTTTGGGTTTCCCGGAGCATATGACTGCCAGTCCCCATTACGTGCCCTAGAAAGTAACATTAAAAAAAATACTTTAAAAAAATATTTTAAGAGTAACTTTTGAAAGGTAACTTTTAAAGAAAACTTTATAAAAGTTTTTTTTTAAGTTACTTTTAAAATTTTACTTTTACAAAAGTAACTTCAAAAGGTAACTTCTCAGGACTGGCATTCGAAAATAAATCTCAATTCTTTGGACTTATTCCCTTACGGGGCACCAGAAAGGTGCTTTTTGGGTTTCCCAGAGCACATGACTATCAGTCCCCATTATGTTCCCTAGAAAGTAACTTTTTTTTAAAAAAAAAAAGATACTTTAGAAAGTATGTAAAAATAACTTTTTAAAGGTAACTTTTAAGGGAAACTTTTAAAGTTATTTTAAACTTACAAAAAGTAACTTTTAAAAGTTACTTTTAAAAAGTAACTTTTTAAAGGTTACTTTTTTAAAAAAGTAACTTTTTAAAGGTTACTTTTTTAAAAAAGTAACTTTTAATTTTTTTAGTATGCAGCAGGGCACTATGCAGTTTGAATTATTTTAATATTTGGCAAGCCGTTTTGCTTCTCAATCACACTAAGATAAAAGTAGGATAATACTAATACTAATAATAATAATCGTTTTTAATGGTTTTAGGTAACTTTTAACTAATGGGGGGGTTTGGGTTTTTTTTTTTGCTATTCTATATTCAGTTCCGTTTCAAGGTCTATATGTTGTAGTTTCGAAATTGCAAGTTGTAGCCTAAGCCACATTATTATTATTATTATTAAATGAATATAACAACAATAATGTGAAAAGCATGAGAAGAATAATTGAAATAGAATAATAATAATATAGTTGTTATTGTTATTATTAAATAGAACACCAATAATGTGAAAAGCAGGAGAATAATAATAGAATAATAATAGTTATTATTATTAAATGAATATAGCACAATAATGTGAAAAGCAGGAGAATAATAATAATTGAAATATAATAATAATAATAACTGTGAAGTTAATGCAGTTTGGCATCACTTGGACTGCCATGGCTCAATGCTGCGGAGTCCTGGCAGTTGTCGTTTGGTGAGTCATCAGCACTGTTCGGCAGGGAAGGTGAAAGACCTTGTTGAACTACAACTCCCAAGGTCCAACTGCCCTTAGGTGCCGAAGTGCATTAATTCTGCAGTGCGGACACAGCCTCATTCTTGCATGTGCCGCTCTCTTTTCTCGTAGGATGCGGGCTGAACTACCACAAGCGCTGCGCCTTCAGCATCCCCAACAACTGCAGTGGGGCTCGGAAGCGGCGCCTCTCCTCCACTTCCTTGGCCAACTCCCAGTCCTTGCGCCTTTCCACCACCGACTCCTTGCCCTCCACCTCTGATGATTTGGTGAGTAAATCCTCTCTATCTAGACGTGGGCAAACTCTGGGCCTTCCGGGTTTTGGACGGCAACTCCCACAACTCCTAACAGCCTACTGGCTGTTAGGAATTGTGGGAGTTGTAGTCCAAAACACCCAGAGGGCTCGAGTTTGCTGATGCCCGTGGAACGATCTGACTCTGGTTTGTCTCCCCAGAGCCGGAGTTCGGTGGAGTTGCTCCCGCGCCGGAGGGTCTCCTCAGCCTACGTGGGGCGCCCCATTGAGCTGGACAAGCTCTTCCTCTCGAAGGTCAAGGTGCCCCACACCTTCCTCATCCACTCCTACACCCGGCCCACCGTCTGCCAGTTCTGTAAGAAGCTGCTCAAGGGACTCTTCCGGCAAGGGCTCCAGTGCAAAGGTGAGCCGTGGGTTTCAAGACCTGGGGGAAGAAAGAATACAGTTTTTTAGGGGTCCCCTTGGAGTACGACTTCCATGACTCAGAATCATAGAATCATAGAGTTCGAAGAGACCATCTCGTCCAATCCCCTGCCATGCAGGAAAAGCACAAAAGACCCCTGACAGATGGCTGTCCAGCTTCTGTTTCAAAGTTTCCAAGGAAGTACAGTAAGACCTAGGGTTGTCACTTTTTGATATAAGAAATACAGGGCATTTACCTAAAAATACGGAATTTTCACAAAAATTACGTATTTTTCACGAAAATTTTGTATTTTTCATGAAAATTCAGTTTTTTTCACAAAAATTGTGTATTTTTCATGAAAATTCAGTTTTTTTCATGAAAATTCAGTTTTTTTCATGAAAATTCAGTTTTTTTCATGAAAATTGTGTATTTTTCATGAAAATTCTGTATTTTTCACAAAGATTCCGTATTTTTCATGAAAATTCTGTATTTTTCACAAATATTCCGTATTTTTCATGAAAATTTTGTATTTTTCACGAAAATTCTGTATTTTTCATGAAAATTCAGTATTTTTCATGAAAATTCAGTTTTTTTCATGAAAATTCAGTTTTTTTCATGAAAATTCTGTATTTTTCACAAAAATTCCCTATTTTTCACAAAATTCCGTATTTTTCACAAAGATTCTGTATTTTTCATGAAAATTCTGTATTTTTCACAAAATTCCGTATTTTTCACAAAAATTCCGTATTTTTCACAAAATTCCGTATTTCATAAAAACTTGAAAAATCAAACCTTAGGTATAAATAGTTTTATTAACAGAATAAGATAATGATTGAAATTCATAAAAGAAACTGACTTACACTCTCTTAACAGTACATATGTTTCTGCATGTTTTGTCATACCTAAAGCGTTGTACTGTGTGTACTACTTACTAGGCATGAGAAAAAAGTTATGAAAATGATTCGTTTCGTAAGAAATTCGTAAAAAATGCTACTTTCGAGTATTTCCGCACCTGGTAAGGGGGGGGGGGTACCCTCCTTCTCTCTCACCACCCTCCCGCCTCCCTTGCCAATAAGTATTATGGCAAGGCAAGCCCTAAACTCGCTCCTTCTTTCGGCTGGAAGCCCGGAAAAAATGTAAACAGAGAGGATTACTCAGAAGTAAATCTGCAAAGGAGGGCACTTTGGATGAGTGCCCTCCTTTGTGGATTTACTTCTGAGTAAACCTCTCTGTTTACATTTTTCCAGGCTTCCCTGCCTCTCCTGCCTGCCAGGATCTAAAGCATCAAAGAGTATTGGGGTGAGAAACCAACCTAATGTATAATAGAATGAATGCTACTGTAAGTGCCTAATATTATAAGTAATCCAACTGGTCATACCTACATTGATCCATGCACATAATAATAATAATAATAATAATAATAACTTTATTTCTTGTGAGTCGCCCTCCACCGTTGGTGCTCCAGGCGACTTACATCATTTAAAAAACACAGGTACATCAATTAAAAACACAGGTACAGAGAACCATAAAGGGCCCAGCCTCCAAGGTTATCTAGTCAATCCCCAAACGCCTGGCAGAAGAGCCAAGTTTTCAAGTCGGACAGGAATCTGGCTGGGGCCGATGCGGCCCTGAGAGCAGGCGGAAGTGTATTCCAGATCACAGGGGCCACCACAGAGAAGGCTCTCCGTCGGGTCTTTGTCAGCCGGGCCTCTCTCACCCTGGGATAGCTATACAGTCACCATTTATTGCACGCGCTGGTCTTTCACTGCGTTGGTCTGTCAGCCGATCGCCCAGATAGGCTGGTCCGGTTCTTTGCCGTGCTTTGAAGGTTAGCGCCATGAGTTTATAGATCACTCTGAACTCTGTAGGCAGCCAATGAAGAACTTTTAGGATTGGTGAGATATGGTTCCTAGCCGATGCCCCGAAAATGAGTCTGGCCGCTGCATTCTGGACAAGTCTCAACCTCCGAGTCGTGGACAGCGGTAGACCCGCATACAGGGCATTACAATAGTCAAGTCGAGAGACCACGGTGGCATGTATCACGGTCTTCAACGCCTCTGATGGTAGGTAGGGGGCCAGCCGCCGGGCCCTGCGAAGATGAAAGAAGGCACCCTTGGCTGCAGCCTGGATCTGGGCTTCCATCGTCAGTCTCGTCAGAATCACTCCCAGGCTCTTCACCGCCGGAACCGAGGACAGGGGCTCGCAAGAATGGTAGTGGTGAGTGAGGGTCGGGTCGGCCAGGCCAGAGGATCTCTGTTTTTGCCGGGTTGATTTTTAGCCTGTGTGCTCTGAGCCAGCTTGTCACCGCCCTCAGCCCCTGACTAAAGCTTTCAGGCACCGACGACATCCCTGGGTCGAGCTTCAGCAACAGCTGTGTGTCGTCGGCGTATTGGTAGCAGCTGAAACCATGGCTCCTAGCGATACTGGCCAGGGCTGGACATAGATGTTAAAGAGGGTGGGGGACAAGATGGCACCCTGAGGGACCCCGCACTCCAGCCCGCAAATCCTGGAGACCTGGCCCTGCCACTCGACCCGCTGCGAGCGGCCCCGCAGGAACGATCCTAGCCAAGTCAGGGCCTTATCTTGGATCCCGGAGGCGACCAGGCGGCGGAGTAATAGATCATGGTCGACGGTGTCGAAGGCCGCGGTTAGATCTAAGAGGACCAGGACTGCCGAGCCCCCTCCGTCCAGCTGGCGGCGGATGTCATCCGTAATCGCTACCAGGACGGATTCCACTCCGTGGCCCGCGCGGAATCCCGACTGGGACGGGTCCAAGCCCCCGGATCGGTTTAAAAAATCACGCAGCTGGCTTTCCACCGCCCGCTCCAGTAGCTTACCCAGGAAGGGCAGATTGGCAACAGGGCGGTAGCTCGCCGGTTCGTCGGGGTCAAGGTTCGCCTTTTTCAGGAGAGGGCGAACTCTGGCCTCCTTCAGGGACTCAGGGAAAGTGCCTGTATCCAGGGAAAGGTTCACCAGGTCCCTCAGAGCATCCGATATGGTGTCAATGCAGGACTTGATTAAATGCGATGGACAGGGTCCATGGGGCAGGTCGACGCCCTTGCCACGGTCACCAGCCTTTTCACCTCTTCCGATGTTAGGGGCCTGAATTCGGTGAGGCAGTGCCCACTGGTCTGGGTTAGACACCGGATCTTCTCGTTCTCTTCCTCCGGAATGGGCGGCAGGTCACGCCGAAGTGCCGTGATTTTCCCAGTGAAATACTCTTGGAGGTCTTCTGCTGTTACCAAAGAGTTTTTGGGGTCACTCTGTGGAGATGCTAGAAGGCTCCGGACTACTTTAAAGATCTGTGCTGTACGGGAACCAGCAGCTGTGATCTGAGCGGCATTGTAGGATCTCTTAGCCTCTTTGGTCTCGCGTTCATACAGCCTATGCAGTTCTCTATAGGCCGCTCTATTTGCCCCGCTGGGTTTCCGTCTCCAAACACTCTCCAGTTGTTTCCTCCGGCGTTTAATAACAGCAGTAATAACAATAACAAGAGGTAAAATTCAAACCGAAGTATTCTGACTGGTCTCTCCTCATGCGGTGCAAACGGGCTCTTCTCTTATTAGCCCGGGAAAAGCTAGCGTTTGCTGCTTTGGAGCACACATTCATATTCTTGGGGGATTTGCTGCAGAATCCAGGGCTCATAGAGAAGATTCTGCAGCAAATCCCCCCCAAAGAATATGTATGTGTGTGCACCCAAGCAGAAAACGCTGGCTTTTCCCGGGCTCACAGAGAAGAGCCCGTTTGCACCGCATGAGGCAGGGACCAGTCAGAATACTTCGGTTTGAATTTTACCTCTTCTTATACCCATTGTTATTACTGCTGTATTATTGCATGTGCATGGAATGTAGGTATATGACCAGCCTGGGCAAACTTGGGCCCTCGCTCCCTCGGGATCGGGGTGAGAGAGAGGCAGCGAGGAGCCAGGGGGGGGGCTCCTCCTTTTCTTTTGCTGCTTCCAAGAATAGAATACCCCCTCCCCCCTTTGCTCCCTCCTTCCTATTTGGAGAGTCCCATCTAGAATTCAGTGTGATTTATTCAAGTTTTGGCCTAAAACTCCCAGAAATCCCAGCCAATTTACCAGCTGTTAGGATTTCTGGGAGTTGTAGGCCAAAACCATCTGGAATGCGCATGCGCTGGCATACGAACTACTAACAAATTTCGTTAGTAATTAAGTTACATTTTAGAAATTTTTGGAAAATTTTTTGTAAGTCTTCCTATTACTAATAAAAAAAATCCCCCCCCATTAGATTTTCGATTCCCTATTTTTGGGTTCTAAAACATGCCTACTACTTACAGTACTACTGCTACTACTACTAATAATAATCTATATATATAAAAGGGAAGTGGTCATGCAACGGGGTAAATGCACGCCAAAACTACATTCCCCACACACACGAAAATCACAGGGCCAATCATCCATACCACTAGGTATATCATCCACCCATGAAAACACCAATAAACAACACACAACACCCCCAAAACATCCACCGAAACACAACATAACTATGCATGCGCAAAACACCGCACACACAAAATGGCCGCCAACAAAACATCACAGAACAACGCATGCGCAACTTCAAACCACATCCCAGCAGAACACAATCCACAACCCCCCTCCATGACTACCCACTACCCCACATAAACAACAACACGCACACACACCTCTTCCGCAGCCTTCTAGACCTCCTTCACCGCCTCTACACCACTGCCGAACACGAGCGGCCACTCCACATCCGGCGACGGAGGACACAGCGGGGAAGCAGATCCCACCAGCAGAAGCCAAAGGGAGGCGGGGCCGAAGGGTGAGCCTCCATTACACGGCCGGCGACGGCGCCGTGCCCGGCTCTTCCGCCCCCTTCTCGCTCTCCTCCGCCGCCTCTCTTCCGCTGCCCGGGAACGAGACCAAGCGGCCATGGCCACGGAACTAGAGTTCCCAGAAGGCACCGTACGGCTCCATGGCAAAGAAAGGCGCAGGAACAAGAAGTCGCCGTGCGGGGCCTTCTGGGAACTGTAGACCCGTGGCCATTCCCGCTTGGTCCCCAGCCAGTAGCCCCTCACCTTAGAGAGAGGCAAGCATGCAGGAGGCGGTCCACGCGGCAGCCGCTTCCAGCCCTTCCCAGGAACAGGAGACGCGGAATTCTCCAGGCAGAGTTGCGAGGCTCCGGCCAGGGAAGACGTGCGCTGCAGCTTCTCCTTCCCCCTCCAAGATCTTCTTCGCCTCCCTGCTTCCATTCCCCTCAATGCTTTCTCCCTTCGAGGAATGGGGAAAGGAGAGGGAGGCTTCTCTCTCCTTGGCCAGGGCAAACCTCTTCCTCCCTTCCCGTCTCACTCCCCCACAGACGCACACACTTCTCTGCCACTCATTCCCACCCCACTCTTCCCTTTCTGTAGATTCCTCCTTCCTCTCCCAATCTAAACTTTCCCACTCTCCAGCCCCTCTCCCTCCACTTCCCAATACCACCCTTCCCCATGTTCCACCCTCTCTTTCCCATGTCATTCCTCCCCCTTTCACACACATATATACATATATACACATACATAAACACACATACATACATATACATATAAACACAAGCACACACATATATACCTACACACATATACACATGCACATACATATACACGCACATATATACACATGCACACACCCACCAAGACCATAAGTAACATCAACTCCAACCCTTACAAACTCATACTTTCTCACATCTCCTAAATAGGGCACAGCAACGCGTGCCGGGTTCAGCTAGTAGCTTTATAATAGCAGTACAATGCATTAGTTATGACAAAACATGCAGAGGCCCAGTTTCCATTTTGGAGAAGTTTGCAGGGACTGCATTACAGTAGAGCAGTGTTTCCCAACCTTTTTTGAGCCACGTCACACCTAGTCACTTGGGGTGTGGCCTCCACCTGGGCCCTGCCCCCTTTCTGCCCAGGCCCCTCCCTATTCCTCCTTTCCCTCCTACCTGCCTGGCTGCCTGGCTTCTCGGGGGCGATAGAGGCGCACAGTTTGGACCGGAGACTATGCGTGGTGATGGGGGCGTTGCGGGGCCTGGGCCGGGCCGTGTGCCTCCGCCTGGCCGCGCTCCTCTCCCCGGGCTCAGCGCTGCTCCTCTCGGACTGGGCAGAGGGCCCACTGCAGGAGGTGGAGGCGCTCCTCTGCCGGGACTGGCTGCGCCTCCGCTTGCGCACCCTCCCCACAGACCTGGCCTAGCCCCACGCCACCCAAAGCCTCCTCCGTGCCGCCTGGGAAGCCCACCGGCAGATGGAGGGCGAGGGGGGAAGAAGGTGCGGGCCCTCCTGGTCAACAATGCCGGTGAGCCAGGCAGGAGGGAGGACGGAAGGAAGGAAGGAAGGAGGGAGGGAGGGAGGGCCTCCCACCTGAGGGGAAGGCACCCCCAGGGAACACTAGGAAGAAAGGGGGGAAGATAGGTTTTTCCGCGGAACACCAGCTGATCTCTGACGGAACACTAGTGTGCCGTGGAACAGTGGTTAGGAAACACTGCAGTAGAGGATGGGGGCGCTGGGACCTAGGGGACAGCAAGGGCCCCGTGCAGCCTGCATTGTATTTCCGCATGCTGCTTGCCCGGCCCTCTCTGCACGTGGCCTGCCGCCTCTCCGGGTCCTCGCAGCCTCCCCCTATTCCTCCTCGGGGCGGCCGCTCCCTGCCAGAGTCCCCTCCTACGCCTCCCCCCCCCCTGCGTGCGTGTCCTCGCAGGCATCACTTTGGCAACTCTCACCACGTGCCTCTCGGGCAGCGGCATCTTCCCTCCTTCCATCCCTTCCTGGCCCCACCTTGGGCGGCCACTCACCCACGGAGCCTCTCCTCGCAGCCTCCCCCTATTCCTCCTCGGGGCGGCCCCTCCCTGCCAGAGTCCCCTCCTACGCCTCCCCCCCCCTGCGTGCGTGTCCTCGCAGGCATCACTTTGGCAACTCTCACCACGTGCCTCTCGGGCAGCGGCATCCTCCCTCCTTCCATCCCTCCCTGGCCCCACCTTGGGCGGCCACTCACCCACGGAGCGGTATCCCAGGATCACGACCTTCCGGTAGCGCACCAACGGCATGGCCCCCACCAAGGCCGAGGGTTCCGGAGGGAGGAAGGGATGGGAAGAAAGAAGGAAGGAAGGAAGCGTGGCTCCACGAGGTGAGTGGGCAGAAGAAGAGCCCGCCAGAAGGGAAGGGCTGCGGGCACACATGCCCCACGTGACCACAACACTGGCCTCGGCTCATCGCTTCTCATTGGCTGCCTCCGAGGAGGAAGACGCGTGCGTGTCGAGGAGGGAGGAGGCCAGGGCTTCAGCTCCATTCATGAAAACCCGGGAGGGGCTGGCTGGCTAAGGCATGCGGGGTCTAGACACGTGCGCGCAGCAGGGCATCCTAGGCGCGCACTGTCCACTGTCACTCCAACTCTTGAGCGCTCCTTTCCGGCTCAGGACAGGAGCTGAAAATACAGGACACGAAATTCAGAGCAAAAATACGGGACGTCCCGTATAATACGGGACAGGTGGCAATCCTAGTAAGACCCTTCCCATAACACAACCTATTCCTTTGGGGTGAGATAACCCAGATCCTTGGAGTGTACGCTCCTGTGATTCATAAAATGAGTCTGACTTCCTGTCGCACAGCGCCACTTCATGGCCTACATGGTGTCTTGCACCTCCTTCTTGACCGGATGTGTTACCTTGCTTCGCATCAATAAGTGGGAAGCCAAGGGATGCAGAAGGGGCAATCAATAGTGGATGGTCAGGACTTTTTCAAATGCGAATGACCGGCATCCCTATCCCCGTTGCCTCCTAATCCTCTTGGTGTTTTCTTCCCAGATTGCAAATTCAACTGCCACAAGCGCTGTGCCACTCGGGTGCCCAACGACTGCCTCGGAGAGACGCTCTTCAACGGAAGTGGTAAGCGATTATGAAATTATGGCCCCATTATTTATTTATTTGTTTATTTATAGTATTTATATTCCATTCTTCGCACCCACAGGGGACTCAGTCTATCTCTCTCTGCAGATTACAATGTCTGTCTCTCTGTACATCACACACGGGCGGCGCACCGGGACCACATGGCAAACATTCAATGCCATAGACCAGTGTTTCCCCAAGTAGCCCAGCGCTGTTCCGTGGTACACTAGTGTACCGTGAGCGATCCCCTGGTGTGCCGCGGGAAAACCTCTCTTCCCCCGTTTCTTCCACCTCCTGCCGAACTGCTGCTGCTGCTTGGGGGAGGAGGAGGGGAAGGCGCCTCCTGCCCGCCCCCTCCCGCCAGGCGGCAAAGTAGGGGCCCCGGGGCAGGCCCGCGGCGGGGAGGAGCGGGGAGGAGGTTTGTCCGCCGTTTCCCAGCCAGCCAGCCTGCCAATCGGGGGAGGGCAGGGAATGGAAGGGAGGTGGGAGCGTGTCCGCCTCCTGCGGAAGTGCTTGTCTGGGGTGGGAGGAGGAGCATGCGCACTAGGTTGCAGGGGTGGCACACACATTCACCTTCTTCCTGCGGCGGTGAAGGAAGCGAAGGAGCCAGCTGCTTCCGGAGCCGCCCTGGCTCAGCCCTGCTGCGTCCTAGGTGAGGCCCCGGGGCGCCCTTCCCCTCGGCCCATCCCCCTGAAGCCCTTCGGGAAGGAAGGGCCCCAAAGGGGAGAAGGTGCCTTCCTTCACAAGGGGAAAGGGTCGGGGCCTGGCAGGAGGGCCCTTGGAGGAAGGAAAGGCAGGCGGGATTCCATGAGGGACTCCTTCGCCAGCCTTCCTCAACCTTCCTCCGAAATGTCAAGGTCTATTTTTCCCAAACTCCATCTGTGTTCACATTTGGGCATATTGAGTATTCATGCCAAGTTTGGTCCTGATCCAACATTGTTTGAGTCCACAGTGCTCTCTGGATATAGGTGATCTACAACTCCAAAACTCAAGGTTAATGCCCACCAAAGTCATATAGCATCTTCTCTTGGTTATGAGAGTTCTGTGTGGGAAGTTTGTGTCTTTCTACCATTCCTGGCAGGATTTCTATGTTGTGTAGGCCCAGGTTTCACACTGAGTGAATAAATACATTTAAAATCATATTAACTATATGTATTACTGTGTTGGAGTGTCATTTTGTGTCATTTTGGTTGGTGGTGTGCCCCAGAATTTTGTAAATGTGAAAATGTGCCACAGCTCAAAAAAGGTTGGGAAACACTGCCATAGACACCCAACATACATAGAGAGACACTCAGAGGCTATTTAAGGTTCCCCGCTTCTGGCCACCAGGGGGAGCTTTCGCTTCCTCATTCTTTGCATAGCCTTTCCAAACTATAATTGCAACCATTATGATTTCATGGCAGTCAAAGTGGTGCCAAAGTGCATTAATCCTACAGTGTAGATCCACCAAAGGACCGTTCATGGCTGGAAGGGAGATAATATTGCTCGATGGAGGATTGTGACTATTATTTATTTGTTCTTAGGTACATTATATGGATTTTTCCTCCGTTTTTCCCTCCCCAGATGTTACGATGGAGGAGCCCAGTGACCTCAGTGAGGCTGAGAAGAATTCCCTGATGGACGAATCGGACGACTCCGGGATTATCCCTGGATCCCATTCAGAGAACGACCTGCGCATGGGAGAGGACGCCGATGACATCAGCAAGTCCCGGGGGTAAGCAGAGGTCATGACAACAAAACCGACCTTTTCTTGAGACCCTGGAAGTCTTTGTCTGACTTCCATTGTTAATTCCATTTGGTTTAACCTGGGAAGAAAACCAAACATCAATGGAGTTATCAGCTTTGAAAGTGTGTATACATTTTTTGTGACACTTGTATGCACACACACTCTGTCCTCTGCGTTGTCGAAGGCTTTCGTGGCCGGAATCACTGTGTTGCTGTGAGTTTTCCAGGCTGTCTGGCCATGTTCTGGAAGCATTCTCTCCTGACCTTTCGCCTGCATCTATGACAGGCATCCTCAGAGGTGGCGCAATGGGTTAAACCCTTGTGCTGGCAGAACTGAAGACCGAGAGGTTGCAATTGGCCACCTTGATTAGTATTTAATCGCCTTGCAGCTTCAAAACCTGGCTTGTGGCTGCCCAGAGCAATCCTTTGTTGGGAGGTGTTTTGTTGTTGCTTGTTCATTCCGTCGCTTCCAATTCTTTGCGAGCTGGCCCTGATTGTTTCCTGTCTGGGATTCATAGGATTATAGAGTTGGAAGAAACCTCGTGGGCCATCCAATCCAACCCCATTCGGCCAAGAAGCAGGAAAATCACATTCAAAACACACCCTGTTTTGTTTTTAGTGTTGCTCTTTATTTACTGTTTTTTTAATACTGGTAGCCAGATTTTGTTCATGCTTTTTCAATGGTTTCATGACATCGTGTTAATTTCAATGGCTAGTATCATCAAGTCCCCCTCAATGTGGTTGGCATAATAATAATAAAATTAATAATATAATATAATATTATCCCCCTCCTCTAATGTAGGCATTGGCATAATAATATTAAAATTAATAATTATAATATAATATCATCATCATGCTCTAATTCAGACATGGGCATAATAATAATAATAATATCATCATCATCCCCCTCTTGCCCCATCCTTGTCCCCCGCAGCTCCATGGGCTACATCCCTTTGATGCGAGTGGTCCAGTCGGTGCGCCAGACCACCCGCAAGTCGAGCACGGCCCTGAAGGAAGGCTGGGTGGTCCATTTCAGCAACAAGGACACCCTGGTGAGTGGGGAAGGGGGGGGGGGTGGAGAAAATGAATCTTGGCATAAGGGATCTGTGGACCGGTTTCTGTCATAACTGTTTGGGAGTCAGCTGCATTAAAATCACTACTGACTGAAAGGTCATGAGTTCGAAGCCAGCCCGGGTTGGAGTAAGCTCCCGATCGTTTGTCTAGCTTACTGTCGACCTTTGCAGCCCAAAAGTAAAGGTGCAGGAACCGGCCAAAAAGGGCTCCTGAGCACAAGCAGAGTGCCCTTGGCCTCCACACTTGTGAAGGTGGTTTGGCCAAAGGGTTCCTGAGCATCAGCAGAGTGCCTTTGCCCAGGTCAAGGCTTTTGAGGAGCCTAAAGGTGCAGGAACCGACCAAAAGGGGCTGCTGAGCATGAAAAGAGTGACACTAAAGTCTCTGGAATACAACAACTACTGTCACGATGCACGGACTTGACCGGCCCCTTAATCACACACACAGAGACGGACTGAAGGCTAACTACTTTATTGAATATAAAAACAGTTCAAAAGGTATATTGTCCATAAAAAATAGCATAAACAAATCCAAAGGCAAAAGGCAATCAATGTCCAAAACAACTTGGTAAAGTATCCAAAAGACTTGGCAAGGCTCCGCACAGCAATGCGGATTCAGGAACAAGGCACGGTACAAGATGCAAAACAAGACTTGGTAAGCCACTAGCCAACCTAGCTCCGTGGACCAGCTTCGCTTCACGTCTGCTCAGAAGAGACGTGGCCGAAGTACTGAGGATCTGTTCCCACGGATCCTATACTTAATCTTTCTGCCGAGGTCCCCGACGCTCTAGGCTTCGTCGTCTCCAATCTCTGCTGACGGACCTCGGCCTGTCTAGGCTATGGTACCAGCCCCTCCTGCTAGTCTCGATGTCCCGTCTCCTATCGAAAGCACGGCCTTGCCTCCCAACATCTGCTGCCCTATCTCCGTGAGAGCTCTCCTCCCTAGATTCTTCCCAGCCGCTCTCTTCCATGTTTTCACTCAAAAGATCCTGTGAACCTCTCCCCCCTGGCCGTTCATAAGTTTCGCTATCACTGCTTTCCATTTGCACCTGGTTATCTGTCTCGTCGTAAGGGTCAGTCCAACCTTCATCCCAAGCCAAGCTTTCTGTGGGAGAAGGAGGCCCAGTGATGGGAAACTCTCCTTCAGCTAACCCTTCTAAATCCTCTTCAGAATCCATCTCCGCTGCTGCAGGCCCCAATGCCAATGGGACCCCCGGTCCTGCCCCCTGCCCCCCAGGCACAAACGAGAACTGCTGTGCTACAACTACTTTCAAAGTAAAGACCACAAAAAGAAACAGGAAAAAAACACAGGAACATATTTCCTTTATTGTGTAAAAAATACTTTTTTATAAAAACTTTGAAAATTTACCAAAAATCAATCAATAAGTCAAAGGTTATGAAATTTGGCGAGCTAACAGTAGTCTATGCCTTCTACCACCGGGGCAAGTTTCATCACGATTGGCCTAAAAATAAGGGAGGGACAAAACCCTGAAGTTCCCTCAGTGCCACTGCTGTTTCTTTCCTACTGCACATGCGTGTCCGCTATTAACGAAGCCATTCCGAAATTTTGGAGTCATTCAGATTCGAAGCGCCAGTGCCCCCTACAGCGTTTTTCAACCTTTTTTTGAGCCGCAGCACATTTCTTACATTTACAAACTCCTGGGGCACACCACCAACCAAAATGACACAAAACGACACTCTAACACAGTAATACATATAGTTAATATGTTTTTAAATGTATTTATACACTCAGTGTGAAACCTGAGTGGGCCTGTTTCGATGAACACAACATAGATATCCTGCCTTATGTGCTTCGGACATAGATATCCCGCCTTGTGTGCTTCGGACTGGGTCACCTGGTCCGACGCTGCCCTATCATCACCACCCGGTGCTTCAAGGCCGCTGCTCACCTGGGTTTCCCTCAGGCAGGGAGGGAGGGAGGCGCAGGGGCAGGCCGCTCCCTTCCGAAGCCGAAAGGCAGATCACGAAGGAAGAAGGCCTGAGAGCAGGAGAGGCCGAGGCAGAGCCCAGGCCAGGAGAGAAGAAGGGAGGAGGCCCCGGAGCCCCCTCGGCCCCAAAGCCCGAAGGAATCCTGAGCCAGCTGCGAGGAAAACAAAGCCCAACGCTCCTCTCCGGAAGCTCTCCGCCTCCTCCGGAAGTGATCTCACAGGGAAAGGCGCCGCCTGGCCCCTCCCCATCTTAACTTCCAACCAACCGCTTCTCCAAGAAGCCGAGGCCCCGCCCCCTCCTCTCTCTCGGGACTTCTGTCCTGAACAAACATGGTCGTGCCGGGCGGGAGGCCCTTAGAGAAGCGGGGCTTGCTTCTTGGCCAGCGTTGACTGGCCCTGCTGGCGCCCCAGAGAAAGAGACGGAGAGGCAAAGCGAAAGGCAGGCTGCCCAGATGACTCCTGACGGGGTGGTTGGTTCTTCCACGGCACACCTGATGATCGCTCATGGAACACTAGTGTGCACAGCGGTTGGGAAACACTGGTCTATGGCACTGAATGTTTGCCATGTATATGTGCTTTGTGATCCGCACTGAGTCCCCTGTGGGGTGACAAGGGTGGAATATAAATACTGCGCATATATATATATATATATATATATATATATAGCCACTGAGCAACTCCTAGCATCATTTTAGGAGAGCCACACACATTTGCATGGATTTACTTCCAATTTCCCCGGTTTGGAAGCGACGGGTCTGACTTAATCCTCCGCCATCCCATTTTCCCGGCTGCGAATAAAATGTCCCGCTTTCCTGTTTCCTCCTCTATAACGGCACTCACTCTTTTCTGATCTTACAGCGAAAACGTCATTACTGGCGCCTGGACAGCAAATGCCTCACCCTTTTCCAAAACAACACCAGCAGTCGCTACTACAAGGTAAAATGTTCTGTTTTCTGGTGGTATTTAAGGGTGGATGGGAATGTAACGTTGGAGGTCTCCTCTGCTTCATCTATATCGGGCCTGTCCAACAGCCGGCCTGCGGGCCGTACATGGCCCGCCACCCCCTTGGACACGGCCCCCTACCCTCCTGCAATTAAAATTTTTTTAAAAAAAATTCTGGGAAAAAATAAAAAAAAATTCCCCAAAATTCCTTTTAAAAAGTGCGCATGCGCGCGGCGGCGCAAGCGCCATCCACGGCCACCCTCCTACAGCCTCACGGCCGGACGCCGGAAGCGGCAAAATCGTAGAAGGGAGGGAGGAGCTAAGGGGAGCTTCCCTTGGCTTCGCCCTGCCTTACAGCGTCACTCTCGGGCGCCAGAAGCGGGCGATTTCGCCGCTTCTGGCGCCCAAGAGTGACGCTGTAGAAGGGAGGGAGGAGCTAAGGGAGCTTCCTTGGCTTCGCCTGCCTTACCGCGTCACTCTCGGGCACCAGAAGCGGGCGATTTCGCCGCTTCTGGCGCCCAAGAATGACACTGTAGAAGGGAGGGAGGAGCTAAGGGGAGCTTCCCTTGGCTTCGCCCTGCCTTACAGCGTCACGGTCGGGCGCCAGAAGCGGCGAAATCACCCCGCCCCCACGATCGGCCCCGCCCCCGCCATGGCCCCCCAGGTCATAAGTCACCGGAATTCCGGCCCCTGGGCCGGTAGAAGTTGGACAGCCCTGATCTATATATATAAAAAAGGAGATGTCATCGTTAGGCTGGAATAAACAAAAGAACCAATGAACAGAATCACACCAAATTTGGCAACACAACATCTCACAGTGCAAGGTATGACCTACAATATTAAAAAACCAAAAAAAACCCCACTAAAAATCTTAAACATCCACTGCGCAAGCATACAGGGACGGGGAGTGGGGTGTGCGCGGACACACACGAGAGCTCCTACATCAGCGGTTCTCAATGTTTCCGAGGGCTCACGACGTCACTTCCTTTGGCCCCACCCTCTCTGCCTCCCTGCGGGGAGGCGAATCTGGCGGTGAGGAGGAGGAAGAAGAAGAGGAGGCCATGCCCCTGCAGCAAGGCCTGTACCTCCATTTGGCGGAAG
Organism: Anolis apletophallus; assembly: GCA_030556195.1. Taxonomy (NCBI): domain Eukaryota; kingdom Metazoa; phylum Chordata; class Lepidosauria; order Squamata; family Anolidae; genus Anolis; species Anolis apletophallus. The sequence goes on from JARBWK010000011.1 coordinate 9,495,388, forward strand.
TCTCAACGAGCAGAGAGAGGTGCGCAGGGCACCGGCCCCGGCACCGAGGCCTGCCTTCGTCCCTCTCCTCTGGGCTCCTCTTCCTCCTCCTCTCCGTTTGGCCTCTGAAAATAGGGAGGGAGAGAAGGAAGTCCCTGAAGGGGAAGAAGGAAGGCAGGCCTCGGTGCTGCTACCCTGCCCCGCGCTCCTCTCGCTGCCCTTCGAGGCCTCTGCTTCTGGCAGAAGCCTCAACGAGCAGCGAGAGGTGCGTGAGGCAGCGGCACCGAGGCCTGCCTTCGTCCCTCTCCTCTGGGCTCTTCTTCCTCCTCCTCTCCGTTTGGCCTCTGAAAATAGGGGGGGGGGGAGGAAGACCCTGAAGGGGAAGAAGGAAGGCAGGCCTCACTGCTGCTACCCTACTTCTGCTTCTGGCGGAAGCCTCACAGAGCAGCGAGAGGTGTGCGGGGCGGACTGTGCCACCGCAACGCGTGGCCGGGTACAGCATATATATTTCTAATAAACAAGGGATTCCATGGTGGGTTGCTGCAGGAATACATGAAATCCCTGTTATGCCGGCATTGTGGGAATGTTGTGATGGGGAGTTGATTCAGTGTCTTTCTTGTAGGAGATCCCATTGTCGGAGATCTTGGCCATCGAGGCTCCCCAAGACTTCTCCTTGCTGCCCTCCGGAGCCAACCCTCACTGCTTTGAAATCATCACGGCCAAAGCCACCTACTATGTTGGGGAGAACGGCGCTCCCAGTAGCAACCAGCATGGCGGGGACAGCCTGGAGCAAGCAAAGGCTTGGGAGACAGCCATCCGCCAGGCCCTCATGCCAGTTGTCCTTCAGGGCACTGCGCCTGTCCAAGGCGAGGTGCCTCACCGTGAGTGTTTCCTTTGCCTTCTCTGTAATCCCATGAAATTAATGCATCTCTTCTGAGCATGTTCCTTGTCCAATACTGACCTCTAGTTGCCTGATGGGGTATTACCATGAGAGTCAAGTTCCCCTTTGAGTGTGCTTCTTGTCTAACACTGACCTCTAGTGACTTGATGTTGTATTACCATTAAATTTAAGCTTCTCTTATAAGCATGCTTCTTTTCCAAAACTGACCTCTAGTGACTGGATGGGGTACTACCATGAAATTAAATCATCTCCTCTGAGCATGCTCCCTGTCTAACACTGACCTCTAGTGACTTGATGTGGTATTAACATGAAATTAAGGCCTCTCTTACAAGCATGCTCCTTGTCCAAGACTGACTTCTAGTGACCTGATGAGGTATTACCATGAGAGTTAAGTTCCCCTTTGAGTGTGCTTCTTGTATAATACTTATCTCTAGTGATGTGGTATTAACACTAAATTAAAACATCTCTCCTGGGCTCCTTGTTGAATATTGATCTCTGGTGACCTGATGCAGTATTACCATGAAATTGACACATCTTTTCTAAGCGTGCTCCTTGTCCAGCACCGCCTCCAGGGATCCCATGGAGTATTACCTCATAATCCTGTGGGATTCAAATCTCCCTTCTGCACATGCTCCTTGTCCAACACTGACCTCTACTAAATTAATGAGGGAATTACCATGAGATTAAAGCTCTCTTCTGAGCATACACTTTTCAAAGACTGACTTTTAGTGACCTGTTGTATTACCATCAAAATAAAGCTCTTCTTTGAGCATGCTTTTTATCTAGTGACCTGAAGTGGTATTACCATGAGAATAAATTTACCCTTTGAGCATACTTCTTGTCTAATACTGACCTTTAGTCACCTGATGTAGTATTGCCATGAGAATAAATTTCCCCTTTGAGCATACTTCTTGTCTAATACTGACCTCTAGTGACCTGATGTAGTATTGCCATGAGAATAAATTTCCACTTTGAGCATACTGCTTGTCTAATACTGACCTCTAGTGACCTGAAGTGGTATTGCCATGAGAATAAATTTCCCCTTTGAGCATACTCCTTGTCTAATACTGACCTCTAGTGACCTGATGCGGTATTGCCATGAGAATAAATTTCCCCTTTGAGCATACTTCTTGCCTAATACTGACCTCTAGTGACCTGATATGGTATTGCCATGAGAATAAATTTCTCCTTTAAGCATACTTCTTGTCTAATACTGACCTCTAGTGACCTGAAGTGGTATTGCCATGAGAATAAATTTCCTCTTTGAGCATACTTCTTGTCTAATACCGACCTCTAGTGACCGGACATGGTATTATCATGAGAATAAATTTCCACTTTGAGCATACTTCTTGTCTAATACTGACCTCTAGTGACCTGATGTGATATTGCCATGAGAATAAATTTCCCCTTTGAACATACTTGTCTAATACTGACCTCTAGTGACCGGACGTGGTATTATCATGAGAATAAATTTCCCCTTTGAACATGCTTCTTGTCTAACACTTACCTCTAGTGACTTGATGGAGCATTACCATTAAATGAGTCATTACTTCGTAGTCTCCTTCTGAGCATGCTTGTTGTCCAGCACTGACCCCCAGTGGCCAGATGGGGCACTACGCTTTTGTTTCTCTGTTCTTCACTGGTGGGGCCAGGAAGTTGGTAGAAGTGGATTTGGGTGTAAATTAGATCATCTTCTTTCCAGGGCAAGCATCCTTGCGAATCTCTGTGTCCAACAGCCAGATACAAGAGAACGTGGTGAGTATTACAAACCCTGTTTTTCCTTGGCATCTTTTCTTTCACCTACCTTTGGGTCCAGTTCATTAAAGTGACTCAAAACTATGACGACTTCGTTGTATTGCAGGATATCGCCACTGTGTATCAGATTTTCCCTGACGAAGTCTTAGGATCCGGGCAATTTGGTGTCGTGTATGGAGGTAAGATGGGACTTAGTCTTGGATCACCTTAATCCAGCCATGGGCCAACTTGGGCCCTCCAGGTGTTTTGGACTTCTACTCCCATAATTTCTAACAGCCGGTAGGCTGTTAGGAATTGTGGGAGTTGAACTCCAAAACACCTGGAGGGCCCAAGTTTGCCCATGGCTGCCTTAATCCCATTTTCCAATCTCTTGATGATATTTTAACAATCTCAACTTTAGAGGAACATCTGAAGATGTTTCAAGCCAGCTAGGAAGGTAGATCAGTAGCCAAATACCATATCCCCAATGGGGAAGCTTCAGTAATTTAATATAACTGATGTTTTTTTCTTTGGACCAATAGGAAAACACCGGAAATCGGGCCGGGACGTGGCGGTGAAAGTCATAGACAAGCTGCGCTTCCCAACAAAGCAAGAGAGCCAGCTGCGCAATGAAGTCGCCATCTTGCAGGTGAGCCTATGGCGACTCTATGGTGGCAATGTTTCCTTGTGTAGAGGGATTCCCATTGCTTTCTTATGAGGTTGAGAGAGTGCGGCAAGCTCAAGGCCAACAGTATATTATATTATATCTCAATGGCATGGGGTCCAAAGCCTAGTTATAGTTCTCCCAGATTCTATAAATCGTCTTTGCAAATTTTCACAGAGCCTGAGGCACGCTGGGATCGTGAACCTGGAGTGCATGTTCGAGACGCCCGAAAAGGTCTTTGTTGTGATGGAGAAGCTTCACGGCGACATGCTGGAAATGATCCTGTCTTCAGAGAAGGGGCGGCTCCCCGAGAGAATCACCAAGTTCCTGATCACGCAGGTAAACACGGAAAATAAAAGACTTGGGTTGCTGTGAGTTTTTGGGAGCTGTATGGCCATGTTCCAGTAGCATTCTCTCCTGACGTTTCGCCATGCAGCTCAAAAAACTCACAGCAACCTAGTGATTCTGAAAGCCTTTGACAACACAAGAAAAGTCTTATTATGCTTTCCTTTCCTCCATCTGCACTGTGAAAGAGGGTGCAATTCAGATAGTATCCTCTAGGTGGTGGTAGAGATTAATGTTTACTGTGGTCATGACTCCCAAGCTTTGGTCCTCCAGATGTTTGGGACTTCACTTCCCAGAATTCCTAGCAGTTGGCTAAGCTGGGTGGGGCTTCTGGGAGTTGAAGTCCAAAACACTGGAGGATTAGTGCCGGTACGAATAATAGGTGTAATCCTTTTATTTAGCGTTTGTGAGTCTTAGTTATTTTACAAAATTCCCTTTGGCCTATTACATACCATTCTTATCATTTTTTCTTATTTAACTCTGACATCTTTTTGTCGGCGCTTTTGTATCAGTAGACATTCTTAGACATCTCTCTCTCTCTCTCTCTCTTGTCTCCTTCCATATTTTGCTCTCCTTCTTCAGATCCTGGTGGCCTTGCGGCACCTGCATTTCAAGAACATTGTGCATTGCGACCTGAAGCCGGAAAACGTCCTTCTGGCTTCGGCTGAGCCTTTTCCCCAGGTAAGGAAACATCAATACTTGCCTATAATAAATAAATAAGTAAGAATTATTTTATTATTTAATTAATGACTAAATAATAATAATATAGGACCATTAGGAACATAGGGAATCCTGTAGTGCATTGCCTTTAATCTGTGACTAGCATAAATATCTGGCCTTGCCTAGGTTTGCATTTTCTTTGTGGCTCTTTCTTTCCTCCATTTGACTTGTACCGTTTTTCTTTCTTTCTTTCTTTCTTTCTTTCTTTCTTTCTTGCTTTCTTTCTTCCTTCCTTCCCTTGCTTTCCATTGTGCATCTTTCCTTCCTTTCTCTTTCCTTCCCTCTCTTTCTTTCTTTCTTTCTTTCCTCCCTCCTTTCATTCCTTCCTTCTTCCCTTCCTTGCCATCTTTCCCTTTCTTTTCTTATCCCAAGTCCATTTCCTTTCTCTTACTTTCTTTTTCCTTTCCCCCCTTCTTTTCTCTTCTTTTCCTTTGCTCCCCTCATAAGTACCTAGCATTACCCAACTTTGCGTTTTGTAATAGTATTTATTAATTAAAAATAATAATTGCTTGTAGAGATGGTTCTATCAGCAGACTGAAACGCAAAGCAGTACTTTCTCTGTCCCTCAGGGAATGAACACAGTTGGTTGCTTTAGGTCTTTATGGCAACCCTCTAGTGGTCTCTTGGGGTAAGAGCTGGGTCATTCCTGTGACCCTTCAGGGACCTCTTAGAGCAAAAGCTGGCTCTTTCTCACAACCCTTTAGTAACTTATTGGAGCAAAAGCTGGCTCTTTCCTGTGACCCTTCAGTGACCTCTTAAAGCAAAAGCTGGCTCTTTCTCACAGCCCTTTAGTAACTTAGTGGAGCAAAAGCTGGCTCTTTCATGTGACACTTCAGTGACTTCTGGGAGTAAAAGTTGGCTCTTTCCTGTGACCCTTCAGTGACCTCTTGGAGCAAAAGCTGGCTCTTTCCTGTGACCCTTCAGTGACCTCTTAGCAAAAGCTGGCTCTTTATCACAACCCTTTAGCAACTTATTGGAGCAAAAGCTGGCTCTTTCCTGTCACCCTTCAGTGACCTCTTAGAGCAAAAGCTGGCTCTTTATCACAACCCTTTAGCAACTTATTGGAGCAAAAGCTGGCTCTTTCCTGTGACACTTGTGACTTCTGGGAGTAAAAGTTGGCTCTTTCCTGTGACCCTTCAGTGACCTCTTGGAGCGAAAGCTGGCTCTTTCCTGTGACACGTCAGTGACCTCTTAGAGCAAAAGCTGGCTCTTTCCTGTTACCCTTCAGTGACCTCTTGGAGCAAAAGCTGGCTCTTTCCTGTGACCCTTCAGTGACCTCTTAGAGCAAAAGCTGGCTTTTTCCTGTGACCCTTCAGTGACCTCTTAGAGCAAAAGCTGGCTCTTTATCACAACCCTTTAGCAACTTATTGGAGCAAAAGCTGGCTCTTTCCTGTGACACTTCAGTGACTTCTGGGAGTAAAAGTTGGCTCTTTCCCTTGACCCTTCAGTGACCTCTTGGAGCAAAAGCTGGCTCTTTCCTGTGACCCTTCAGTGACCTCTTGGAGCAAAAGCTGGCTCTTTCCTGTGACCCTTCAGTGACCTCTTGGAGCGAAAGCTGGCTCTTTCCTGTGACCCTTCAGTGACCTCTCGGAGCAAAAGCTGGCTCTTTCCTGTGACATGTCAGTGACCAACCATAAGCTTCTATGATAGGCATGAGCAAACTTTGGCCCTCTGGGTGTTTGGACTTCAACTACCGGCTGTTAGGAATTGTGGGAGTTGAAGTCCAAAACATCTGGAGGGCCTAAGTTTGCACAGGCCCACTATAAAGCCCCTCTCCCATCACCCACCTTTCTGCAGGTGAAACTGTGCGACTTTGGCTTTGCCCGCATCATCGGGGAGAAGTCCTTCCGACGCTCGGTGGTGGGGACCCCAGCCTACCTGGCCCCCGAGGTGCTGCTCAATCAGGGCTACAACCGCTCCCTGGACATGTGGTCCGTGGGGGTCATCATGTACGTCAGCCTCAGCGGCACCTTTCCCTTCAACGAGGACGAGGACATCAATGACCAAATCCACAACGCCGCCTTCATGTACCCCCCCAATCCCTGGCGCCAGATCTCCGTCGGGGGTAAGCAAAAGGGTTAAATGGACTTCTGGTGTTTTTGTTTTATTTAACTGCAGTCGGGAAAACAAAGGGTGAAGTAGGAAATGGGCCTGCCTTCAGTCCCATCGAAGTACGAACCAGGGCTGACCCTGCTTAGCTTCCAATAACTGGCACGGGATTGTAATTATGAGAGTATTATTTTCTGCGACTAGGGTTGTATTTTGGTCCTGCTCGCTGGTGGTCACTTTTCCCATCCTTTTTTTCCTCCTTTCCTCCTGTAGCAATTGACCTGATCAACAACCTGCTGCAGGTGAAGATGAGGAAACGCTACAGTGTGGACAAGTCGCTCAGCCACTCTTGGCTACAGGTAACTTAAAGGAAACTCTCTCTCCTAAGGTTGAATGGCTGGCAATGAATGTTAGAATCATGGAACGTTCAATGGAAGGGACATCCAAAGGTCATCTAGTCCGACCCTTCTGGCGTATAGGAATACAGAACTTAAACTTTAAGGATGGAGAATCATTTGAGACTCTTTGTTCCGTTATGTCTGTATAAAATATATAGTATCTATAGCATTTTGGGAATTGCAACTCCCAAATTCTCGGCCAGAATCTTTTCTACGGTAGATACCAATCCAACATAGGTGTTGGACTAAGGCTGGATCTACACTACCGTATAATCCATTAGGCCTGGGCAATCATTTATTTATTTATTTATTTATTTATTGGGGCTTCTTCGCCGCCGACTCCCGGGGGCTCGCGGCGGCTCACAGAGCCAATGGCACAGCGCCAGTGGTTAAAACATAAAAACAATTTAAAACAATTTAAAACAACAGAATACAATATAACAATTGACAATTGAGCAGCAGCAGATATCGCAACCCAGAGCGTCTAGACTAGGCCTGCTCGCCAAAGGCCTGCCTGTACAAATGAGTTTTGCAGGCCCGTCTGAATGGCAGCAGATCTCTCAGGGCTCTAGCTTCGGCCGGGAGGGCATTCCATAGTGTGGGAGCTATAACAGAGAACGCCCTCCGGCGAGTCGATGTTAAACGTGCCAACTTTGCAGATGGTACTACCAACAGGTTGGCCTCTTCGGACCGAAGTGATCTCGCTGGGCAATATGGGGTGAGACGGTCCCTCAGATATGCTGGCCCCAGGCCGTGTTTGGCCTTGAAGGTAAGAACCAGCACTTTGAAGGCGACCCGGTGCTCAATAGGCAGCCAGTGCAGATCGTGCAAAATTGGTGTTATACGGCATCCTGCTGGTGCCCCAGACAGGAGCCGGGCGGCAGCGTTCTGCACCAGCTTGAGCTTCCGGATCGACGACATAGGCAGGCCAACGTAAAGCGCGTTACAGTAATCTAGCCTTGAGATGACCGTGGCTTGGATCACCGTGGCTAGGTCGTTCCGGGAGAGGTAGGGGGCCAGCCTCCTTGCCTGGCGGAGGTGGAAAAAAGCAGCCTTGCTGGCCATGGAGACCTGGGCCTCCATGGTCAGCTGGGAGTCCAGTTGGACACCCAGGCTCTTCACAGACGGCGCTGGATGCAGCGCCGCACCGTCCAGGGTCGGAAGCCGGGCACCCACCTCGCCCGGGCCGCCCAGCCACAAGATCTCCGTCTTCGGGGTTCACCATCAACCTACTGGCTCGCAGCCATCCAGTAACGGCTTCGAGGCAGTGTTGGAAATTATCGGGGACGGATCCCGGCCTGTCCTCCATCCTCAGAATGAGCTGGGTGTCATCAGCGTACTGATGGCAGACCAGCCCATAACTCCGCACCAGCTGTGCAAGCGGCTGCATGTAGATGTTAAATAATAGAGGGGAGAATGGCCCCCTGAGGGACTCTACACATTAATGGGGAGCCCTCGGAGACCTCCCCACCCCTCCTCACACGCTGAGACCGCTGGCGGAGGAAGGAGGACAGCCATTTAAGGACAGTCCCCCTCACTTCGGCCATGGCCAGGCGGTGGATCAAAAGATTGTGGTCGACCGTGTCAAACGCTGCCGTGAGGTCCAATAACACGAGCAGCGCAGACCCGCCTTGGTCGAGCTGGCAGCGGAGTTGGTCTGTGATGGAGACCAGGACCGTCTCCGTCCCATGCCCCGAACGGAAGCCGGACTGGAAGGGGTCTAGCCATGTTGTATCATCTAAGAAGGACTGCAGCTGCTCCATTACTGCCCTCTCAACTACCTTGCCCAGGTATGGAAGATTCGACACTGGGCGGTAGTTGGAGGGAACCGCAGGGTCCAATGATGGTTTCTTCAGTAATGGAGCCACCACCGCCTCTTTTAAGCACTCTGGAAAGACTCCTTGCTCAAGGGAGCTGTTTATGACATTCAACAGAGGCCCACGTAACCCCTCCAGGCAAGATCTAACAAGCCAGGAGGGGCACGGGTCGAGGGAGCAGGTGGTGGGGCGGGCCGCAGTCACTATCTTATCAACAGCATCTGCGTCCAGTGGCGAAACCGGTCGATGGTGGGCCCGGCGGAGGGCCACGGAGTCTCAAGCTCTCTCACTGTATCAATTGTGGCCGGAAGGTCCGGCGGAGGCTCAGTATCTTGTCTGCAAAAAAGCTCTGGAAAACACCGGCGGTAAGGGCCTGATCGCTATTTTTTGGGACGGTAGGGACCGTCGTCAAAGATCGGATTACCTTAAAGAGTTGAGCTGGGCGTGAGCTAGCAGACGCTATCAAGGCAGAAAAGTATACATTTTTGGCTGCCTTGACAGCTTGCTCATAGGTTTCATTGAATAACTTATAAGCTGATAATGAGGCTCCGTCACGGAGTTTCCGCCACTCGCGCTCTAACCGTCTCCTCTCCCGCTTCATAACCCTGAGGTCCCTAGTATACCAAGGGGACCGATGATTGCGGGGTCGGAGAGGGCGCCTAGGAGCAATCTCGTCGAGAGCTCTAGCTAGTGAGGCGTTCCAAGCCTGCATGGTTCTAAATGGTTCTAAAGTACTTACAAAACTAAAGTTCTGGTGGTAAAAACTAGGTGGCGCTGGTGCTTTGCTTCTACAGTGTTGCTAAAGTTCTGGTCGTGAACACTAGGTGGCGCTGGTGCTTTGCTTCTACAGTGCTGCTAAAGTTCTGGTGATGAACACTAGGTGGCGCTGGTGCTTTGCTTCTACAGTGTTGCTAAAGTTCTGGTGGTGAACACTAGGTGGCGCTGGTGCTTTGCTTCTACAGTGTTGCTAAATTTCTGGTGGTGAACACTAGGTGGCAATGGCGCTTCGCTTCTAAAGTGTTGCTAAAGTTCTGGTGGTGAACACTAGGTGGCGCTGGTGCTTTGCTTCTACAGTGTTGCTAAATTTCTGGTGGTGAACACTAGGTGGCGCTGGTGCTTTGCTTCTACAGTGCTGCTAAACTTCTGGTGGTGAACATTTCAGAACTCTAACAGAACTCTCTTTCAAAACTTCATTATTATTTAATTATTGGCAATTTTTAAGAAGGAACCAATTAGGAACTGCCATTTATAACGAAATATTGAAAGTTTTGTTAGAATTCTGAAATGTTCACCACCAGAACTTTAGCAACACTGTAGAAGCAAAGCACCAGCGCCACCTAGTTTTCACCACCAGAACTTCAGTTTTGTAAGTACTTTAGAACCATTTAAAACCATGATTGCCTAGGCCTATAATCCAGTATCTGATTCCAGATGATCTGCTTTGAACTGGATTATATGAGTCTACACTGCTATATCGTCCAGTTCGAAGCAGATAATCTGGATCCAGAAACTGGACTATATGGCAGTGTAATTGCATTTCTGACTCTTGTCCTTGCCTTCTCTCGCTTGGCAATAGGATTACCAGACGTGGCTGGACCTCCGGGAGCTGGAGAGCCGGATGGCGGAGCGCTACATCACCCATGAAAGCGATGACGCCCGGTGGGAACAATTCGCCGCCGAACACGGCCTCCCGTATCCAGAGCGTTTGCGTGTGCGGCGCTTGGAGGAAGAGGACGAGGAGGAGGAAGAAGAGCAGCAAGAGATGGAGGTCAAGGGCTTGGCTGACCGAGTCAGTGTCCTCTGAGCTAGTTTGGACTTCTCATTGACAACAGCGCCACCTGCTGGCAACCTGTGGAATAGGGGAAATCTCTGAATTGTTTAACCATCAACATTACAACACAACGCCACCTACTGGCAACCTGTGGAATAGGGTAAAACTGAAGTTTTTTGCCTTTTGACATTAAATCTGAATTTTTTACTTTTTGTATATATATATATATATTTGTAAACACTCAATTGCTTTGTCCTGGTGGAAGTGAAGGACCAAGGAACAATTCTCAAACCCTCCCATCGTGAAAGGGACGATATGGATGATCGGAGGCAAATTTGGAATACGACAATAAAAGGATCTCGATGGGCCGAAAGGACATTTTTTTTGCCTCTCTCTGGATGCCATTAAGATTGCAAAAACAGTCCAGCACAAAGTAAAAATGTCAAAAAATGGAAGTTTCCGTAGCTTCGGAATGGAAGGCGATGGACGAAGGAACTTGGAAGGTTTAGGAGTCGGTTTTTGGACCCCTGGATGCCATAAAAATGCTGAAATACTCACAAAAAGTCCTATAAAGATGCCAAAAAAGTGATAAGTGCCTATAAATTCCATTTCTGGTCTATAATCAATGAAAAAGAGAGACATTTTGGCCTATTCTAAAGGCGAATCCAAGACCGGTTTGTGGGATTCTGAGTTGGGGGACGATGGACGTCCCAGACTTATAATACTATGGCTTCCCTTCATTTTTGTGAAGGGGATCAGTATGGGTTCTTTCAGCCTTGGCTTCCTGCCCTCTGACCCCCCGAACGGCGCATCGGCTCCGTCTCTGGGGAAGAAGGGAAGCCGGGTGGACGGCGCTCCAACAAGACTGGCTCCTTGTGCGGCAAACAAAGCCGGCTTTTCTTCCAGCTCCGAGGTTTCGAAGGCGAGGCCTTGGGCGAAAAGCGCCTTGGCACCGAAAAGCATCGCAACGGCCAGCGATGGAGCAAGGAAAGCAAATGGAAAGGGTGGGGGGCTGCTTTTCTGTCTTTCCTTCCTTTTTCCTTATGTGTGTTTTTTAAAATAATAATAATAATAATAATAATAATATTGGAAGCCCTCTCGCTGTCTGGACTCCTTTGAAGAGGTCGCCGTCTCAGTAAGACTTCAAAAGATGCGGGAATAGGGTCAAAGAGGCGGGAATAAGGAAGCCCATTTAGTGCAAATCCCATGTTTTTGGATTGAAAATCCCATGATTTGCAGGTTTAGTTACTTAAATTCATTGGATTGCAAATCCCATGTTTTTATTGGAAATCCCATTACCTGAGGATTTAGTAATTTAGATTGCTTGGATTGCAAATCCCATGTTTTTGGATTGCGAATCCCATGTTTTTGGACTGCTAATCCCATGTTTTTGGATTGCAAATCCCATTTTTTAATTGCAAATCCCATCACCTAAGGATTTAGTAATTTAGATTGCTTAGATTGCAAATCCCATGTTTTTGGATTGCAAATCCCGTGTTTTTGGATTGCAAATCCCATTATTTGCGGGTTTAGTTACTTTGGTTGATTGGATTGCAAATAATACAGTGTATGGACTAGCAATTTACATTGATTGGATTGTAAGTGCCATGTTTTTGCATTGCAAATCCCATGATTTTTGATTGCAAATCCCATGATCCTTGGATTTAGTTACTTAGCTTGCTTGGGTTGCAGATCACATTGTTTGGATTGCAAATAGTATAATTTTTGGATTGCAAATCTCATGACCCGTGGGTTTAGTTACTTAGGTCAACTGGATTGCAATTCCCATATTTTTGGATTGCAAATCCCATATCTCTGGATTGAAAATCCCATGTCTCTGGATTGGAAATCCTATGACCGGGACTGTGGCGCAGCCGACTGGGTGTCAGCTGCATTAAAGATCACTACTGACCGAAAGGTCATAAGTTCGAAGCCAGACCGGGTCGGAGTGAGCTTCTGGCCAATTGTGTAGCTTTTTGTCGACCTTTGCAATCGGAAAGACAGTTGCATTTGTCAAGTAGGAAATTTAGGTACCACCTAAATTTAACAAAAATTTATGAGGCCATAAAAAAATCTCCAGCAAAAGCATGCGGGGAATGTGGAAAGTACTTCATCAGTGTCGCAGATGGACGGTGAAGCGACAGCTCCCCTGGTGGCCAGAAGTTGGAATGTTAAATAGCCTCTGACTGTCTGTCTATATGTGTTGTGTGTCTATGGCATTGAATGTTTGCCATGTATGTGTACATTGTAATCCGCCCTGAGTCCCCTGCGGGGTGAGAATAATAATAATAATAATAATAATAATAATAACCTGCAGATATAGTTACTTAGAAGGATTGGATTGCAAAACAATTTGTTTGTTTTTTACTGCAAATCCTCTGTTTTCAGATTGCAAATCCCATTACCTGCAGATTTAGTTACTTAGTTTGATTGCAAATCCCATGTTTTTGGATTGCAAATCCCATGACCCTTGGATTTAGTTACTTAGCTTGCTTGGGTTGCAGATCCCATTGTTTGGATTGCAAATACCATAATTTTTGGATCGCAAAACCCATGTGTTTGGATTGTAGATCCCATGCCTTTGGATTGCAAATCCCATGACCTCCAGGTTTAGTTACTTAGGTTGATTGGATTGCAAATCCCATGCCTTTGGATTGCAAAACCCATGTGTTTGGATTGCATATCCCATGCCTTTGGATTGAAAAACCCATGTGTTTGGATTGTAAATCCCATGCCTTTTGATTGCAAATCCCATGACCTGCAGATTTAGTTACTTAGGTTAATTGGATTGCAAATCCCATGTTTCTGGATTGAAAATCCCATGACCTGCAGATTTAGTTACTTAGGAGGATTGGATTGCAAATCCCATGCTTTTGGATTGCAAAACCCATGTCTTCGGATTGCAAATCTCATGACCTGCAGATTTAGTCACTTAGGTAAATTGGATTGTAAATCCCATGTTTCTGGATTGCAAAATCCATGTCTCTGAATTGAAATCCCATTTTAGTCACTTAGGTTGATTGGATTGCAAATCCCATGCCTTTGGATCCCATGTTTCTGGATTGAAAATCCCATGACCTGCAGATTTAGTTACTTAGGTTAATTGGATTGCAAATCCCATGCTTTTGGATTGCAAAACCCATGTCTCTGCATTGCAAATCCCATGACCTGCAGATATAGTTACTTAGGTTGATTGGATTGCAAATCCCATGCCTTTGGATTGCTAAACCTATGTGTTTGGATTGTAAATCCCATGCCTTCGGATTGCAAATCCCATGACCTTCAGATTTAGTTACTTAGGTTAATTGGATTGTAAATCCCATGTTTCTGGATTGCAAAATCCATGTCTCTGGATTGCAAATCCCATGACCTGCAGATTTAGTTACTTAGGTTGATTGGATTGCAAATCCCATGCCTTTGGATTGCTAAACCTATGTGTTTGGATTGTAAATCCCATGCCTTCGGATTGCAAATCCCATGACCTTCAGATTTAGTTACTTAGGTTGATTGCATTGTAAATCCCATGCCTTTGGATTGCAAATCCCATTGTTTGGATTGCAAATACCATAATTTTTGGATTGCAAATCCCCCATGTCTCTGGATTGCAAATACCATGACCTGCAGATATAGTTACTTAGGAGAATTGGATTGCAAATCACATGCCTTTGGATTGCAAAACCCATGGGTTTGTATTGCAAAACCCATGTCTTTGGATTGCAAAACCCATGACCTGCAGATTTAGTTACTTAGGTTGATTGGATTGCAAAACCCATGTATTTGGATTGCAAATCCCATGATTTCATCTTGCAAGTCCCATGTTTTTGGATTGCAAATCCCGTATTTTTTGGATTGCAAATACCACATTTTTGGATGACCTGCAGATTTAGCTATTTAGGTTGATCGGATTGCAAATCCCATGATGTGTGGACATGTTGCTTTAGGTTGTGACTCCATATCCCATGACCCGTGGAGTTCCTGTCATCGGTCAATTGGACTGCAGAGCTCATTATGTACTTCCCGTCTTTGATAGATAGTTTTATGGCAGGCCTGGGCCAACTTGGGCCCTCCGGGTGTTTTGGACTTCAACTCCCACAATTCCTAACAGCCGGTAGGCTGTTAGGAATTGTGGGAGTTGAAGTCCAAAACACCCGGAGAGCCCAAGTTGGCCCAGGCCTGCTTTATGGGTTTGACCTCTTGCGAAAGCTTCCACCGGCCTTTGCACGCCCTCGTGCAACATAAGCGTGCCATTCACGATCAGTGGTCTTTCTCCCCCCCCCTTAATGTCTAGCCATCAAGGCCAATGCTGCTATTCCTCACCATCGTCCTCCTCCACTGCCTGCCCCCCCCTCTTTCCATTGTCATGGCTACCATCTTCTCCGTCACCATGGCTACCCCTCCTCGCACTATTATTATCACCACCGTTTATAAAACCCCATTGTTGCCTCCTTTGCACTGTCAGGCCCATCAAACAGCCCCCCCCCCTACTTTGCACCGGGACCCCCTCTAGGGCTCCCCAAAAGCGATATATCATTTCCTATCTGTCTGATTTTCTATCCATCTTTCATTATTTTGCCTAATTGTTCCATTTATCCTTATGCTGCCTGCCCAGTTTAGTCTCCTTCTTTATTGATCTGTCTGTCCAGTCGTTACCTCGTCTATTTGATTCATTAATCTATCATCTATCTATACCTTCCATTGGTAGGTCTCGTCTCTCTATTCTGCATCTATTTCCTTTCGCTATGTCTTCTCTTTCTTTCTCTCTGTCCATCCATCCAGTCATTACCCTGTTTATCTCTCATTCATTATTCTATCTAGTTATCCATCTATCTACCTAATCATTCCCCCCTCGGCCTATCTGTCATTCATTATTCTATCTATCATATCCCTATCCTACCATCTATTTCTGTATCTATCTGTCTATGTAAACATTTCCCGTCTTTCTTATCTCTCATTCATTATCCTGTCCATTGAGCATCTCTATCCATCCATCTATCTATCCATCTATCTAACTATCCATCCTTCCATCCATCCATCCTTCCTTCCATCCATCTATCTAACCATCCATCCATCCTTCCATCCATCTAACTACCCATCCATCTATCCATTCATCCATCCATCTATCTATCTATCCACCCATCCATCCAACTATCCATCCATCCATCTATCTATCCATCTATCTAACTATCCATCCATCCAACTATCCATCTATCTATCCATCCATCCATCCAACTATCCATCCATCCATCTATCCATCCATCTATCTAACCATCCATCCATCTAACTATCCATCCATCCATCCATCCATCTATCTAACCATCCATCTATCTATCCATATATCTACCTACCCATCCTTCCATCCATCCTTCCATCCATCTATATAACCATCCATCCATCCATCTAACTACCCATCCATCTATCCATTCATCCATCTATCTATCTATCCACCCATCCAACTATCCATCCATCCATCTAACCATCCATCTATCTATCCATCTATCTAACTATCCATCCTTCCATCCACCCATCTATCTATCTATCCATCTAACTATCCATCCATCCAGCCATCTATCTATCTATCCATCTATCTATCTATCCTTCCATCCATCCATCTAACCATCCATCCATCTATCTATCTATCCATCTATCTAACTATCCATCCTTCCATCCATCCATCCATCTATCTTATCTATCCATCTATCTAACCATCCATCCATCCTTCCATCCATCCATCTAACTACCCATCCATCCATCTATCTATCCACCCATCCATCCAACTATCCATCCATCTATCTATCCACCCATCCATCTAACCATCCATCCAACATATCCATCTATCTATCCATCCATCCATCCATCCAACTATCCACCCATCTATCCATCCATCCATCCATGTATCTATATATTCATCCATCCATCCATCTTTCTAACCGTCCATCCATCTATTCATCCATCCATCCATCTATCTAAACATCCATCTATCCATCCATCTATCTACTATCTATCTATCTAACTATCCATCCATCCATCCATCTATCTAACTATCCATCCATCCATCCATCTATCCATCCATCCATCCATCCATCCATCTATCCATCCATCCATCTATTTAACCATCCATCTATCTATCCATCCATCCATCTATCCATCTATCCATCCATCCGTCCATCTTTTTTTTTTTGGTTCTTTTTACAATATTTTTATTGTTTTATCATTGTCAACACAATTTTTATACAAAGTCTATTTTACAGCAGATTCATGTTCTTTACTAGCTACAATACAGTACTTTAATCTTTGGCATCTGGCATTATTTTCCTTATACATTTTTGTATCCCTCACCACCGTGCTCCCCTCCCCCCTTCCCAAGCCATAGCTTTTACATATCATTTGTCCAAAATTTCATTTCTTCTTTTGGAGGCAACTTTCCTTCTTTCTTTTTAAGTCCTTTTTCGATGAATTTTCTCCATACCTCATCCAAATCACTTTGTTTCCATATACCTCTTTTTACTTTTAATATACATGTTAACTTGTCATTTATTGACAATTTCCACACTTCCTTGTACCATTCCTCTATTTGTACATTTATTTCTTTTTTCCAATTCCTTGCTATAAGCAATCTTGCTATTGTTAATAGGTTTGTTATCGCATCTTTATCTTTTTCCCCCAATTGTTTATTATTATATAATGATAATAAGGCTATACTAGGAGTTCTTTCAATTTTAATATTCATTATATCTTCTATTTCTCTAAATACTTCCGCCCAAAATCTACTTACATATTTACATTGCCACCACATATGTATATATGTTCCTGTTTCTTGGCATCCTCTCCAGCAATTTTTCAAGTAGTTTTTATTTATGTTTGCTATTCTTACTGGTGTAAGGTACCATTTCCATATTAACTTATAATAATTTTCTTTAACCCTTATTGATAAAATTTTTAAATGTCTTTGTCTCCATAATTGTTGCCACTCTGTTTCCTTTATTTTTAACCCTAAATCTTCTTCCCAAACCTCCTTGAGGGTATTATTTTTTGCTTTTCCTTCCTTTATTTCCATTATTATCTTGTATATTTTACTGGTTATTCCTTTCATGTTTTCGTGCTCTTCTACATCCCTCCCATTTTGTATTATTTGTTCGAATTGGTTAAACTTGTTTCCTTTTTTAATTATTATTTTCCCAGTTTTTAAACCAATGTTCTAATTGTATACAATGGAACCATGTCAATTTGATTTCTCTAAATTCTTCCATAATCATTTCCTTCTTCATTCCAACCTTTATCCAGTCGCCTATTTTATCTATTTTTTTCCCCTTAGTTTTTTTATGCATAACTTGCTTTACATTTTTTGGAAATTTCTTTTCCATTACAATTGGAGTTATTACTGAACCATCCATTAATAACAAGCTCCTATATTTATTCCATACTTCTAATATATTACTTAACATTGGGTTTCTAATTTCCCTAAAAAAAATTTCTCGTGAACTGTTTAAAAAATATATTCCATATTTCTTCCTCCACTTTTCCCGAATCCTTTCTTAGCCAATCTACCCCATCTTTTTTAATCATTCCTTCTATAACCGATCTCAATCTACTCGCTTCATAATATTTTTTAATGTTAGGGAGTGCTAACCCTCCTTCTTTTGCGATTTATACCATAACTGTTTGTTTAGTCTATCTATTATATAAATGGGTTCACGTCATGTGATGTATACCTCAAACAAAGAAACCATACAACGCAGAAACACAACACTTGCCAACAGAAATAGGCCTCAAGCAAGGTACGTTTGTAGCAAAGAAACTTTCCCCCCCAAAACCTAAAAGGCCCCAAAACAACGAGTAAAAATAAAACTACATTTACCAGCATCCTCCGGGGCAGCAAAAGACTCACCCAGCCTCTACATTCTGAACAACATGATTGTCTGCCAATAAGGGCGGATTTGCATAACTGCTGCAATGGCCAGCCAACATGAAAATTCCGAAACAAAATAAACTGCCAAAACAGAATAAGGAAAAGGCCTGAGCCAATCCCCAACACAAACACCCAAATCACTTCCAACCGAAAATTTACACCCCAAAAAAATCACAGACCACGCCCAAAATTGACAGTAAGGCTTCATTAACTTGATTTCCCTAACTAGCCCTCACTTACGGGAAGCTGTTTACGCTCTGAATTGACAGTAAGACTTCATTAACTTGATTCTCCGACTAGGCCTCAGCTCATGGGACATTGTGTATGGCCTGAATTTACAGTAACCTACCTTGGCACACAGAGCCCCGACCATGCATGATGGGACTTGAAGTACCACCATGGAAAATGGGATTTGTAGTACTTCAAAACCCATCATTCCCCACAGACCACTGTGGCCCAAAACCAAGACCAATAAAGACCCAACTTGGCACACCATGCCCCCCATGACCCACACTCCATCCAACTGCAGTTTAGAGGAGGGCACACCGTGGATGATTGGACTTTCTCGCATCTCCTAAAAAGGGCACAGCAACGCGTGCCGGGTACAGCTAGTTTCTTTTATTACCACTACAGTATTTATTTATCATTTGTTGCCATCTGTTTAATTCTTCTTTTGTAATTTGCAGTGGCAGCATTCTAAATATAAAATTTATCTTTGGGAGTATTTTCATTTTTACTAATGCTATCTTTCCAAACCAAGACAAATGTATATTTTCAACTCTATTAATTTTTTTTAACGTCTTTTCTCAACACAACTACATTTACCTCTTCCATTTCTTTTAAATCTTTTGTTATTATTACTCCAAGGTATTTTAATTTATTCTTTATTCTAATTCCCATTTTTCTTTGTTCTATAAAATCTTTTTCTTCTTTCTTTGTATAATTAAATAGCATCATTTCTGATTTATTCCAGTTAACTTGTAAACCCGTTGTTTCCCCAAGTTTCTCTAGATGCTCCTTTATTTTATCCATTTTACCTACTATATTTTCAATATATCCGTCCATCTAACCGTCCATCCGTCTATCCATCCATCCATCTATCTATCCACCCATCTATCTTTCCATCCATCCATCCATCTATCCATCCATCCATCTATCTACTATCCATCCATCTATCCATCCATCCATCTATCTAACTATCCATCCATCTATCTAACTATCCATCCATCCATCTATCCATCCATCTATCTATCCATCCATCTATCTAACTATCCATCTATCCATCCATCTATTTATCCATCCATCTATCTATCCATCCATCTAACTATCCATCTATCTATCCATCCATCTATCTATCCATCCATCTATCTATCCATCCATCTATCTAACCATCTATCTATCCATCCATCCATCTATCTATCTATCCATCTATCTATCCATCCATCTATCCATCTATCCATCCATCTATCTATCCATCCATCTATCTATCCATCTATCTATCTATCCATCCATCTATCTATCCATCTATCTATCCATCCATCCATCCATCTATCTATCCATCCATCCATCCATCTATCCATCCATCCATCCATCCATCTATCCACCCATCCATCTATCTAACCATCTATCTATCCATCCATCCATCTATCTACCATCTATCCATCCATCCATCCATCTAACCATCCATCCATCTATCCATCCATTTATCCATCTATGTATCCATCCATCTATCCATCCATCTATCTAACTATCCATCCATCCATCTATCTATCTATCCATCCATCTATCTATCCATCCATCCATCTATCCATCCATCTATCCATCCATCCATCTATCTATCTATCTATCCATCCATCCATCTATCTACTATCCATCCATCTAACCATCCATCCATCTATCTATCCATCCATCCATCTATCTATCCATCATCTATCCATCCATCCATCCATCTATCCATCCATTTATCCATCTATGTATCATCCATCTATCCATCCATCTATCTAACTGTCCATCCATCTATCTATCCATCCATCTAACTATCCATCCATCCATCTATCTAACTATCCATCCATCTATCTAACTATCCATTCATCTATCCATCCATCTATCTATTCATCCATCCATCTATCCATCCATCCATTCATCCATCCATCTATCTAACTATCCATCTATCTAACTATCCATCTATCTATCCATCCATCTATCTATCCATCCATCTATCCATCTATCCATCCATCCATCTATCTATCCATCCATCTATCTATCCATCCATCTATCTAACTATCCATCTATCTATCCATCCATCTATCTATCCATCTATCTACTATCCATCCATCTATCCATCCATCCATCTATCTAACCATCCATCCATCCATCCATTTATCCATCTATGTATCCATCTATCTACCCATCCATCTATCTAACTATCCATCCATCTATCTATCTATCCATCCATCCATCTATCCATCCATCTAACTATCCATCTATCTATCCATCCATCTATCTATCTATCCATCCATCTATCCATCCATCTATCTATCCATCCATCTATCTATCTATCCATCTATCTATCCATCCATCTATCTATCCATCCATCTATCTATCCATCCATCTATCCATCCATCCATCCATCTAACCATCCATCCATCTATCCATCTATCCATCCATCCATCCATCTATGTATCCATCCATCTATCTATCCATCCATCTATCTATCTATCCATCCATCCATCTATCTATCTATCCATCCATCTATCCATCCATCTATCTATCCATCCATCTATCCATCCATCAATCTATCCATCCATCCATCCATCCATCTATCTAACCATCCATCCATCTATCCATCCATTTATCCATCTATGTATCATCCATCTATCCATCCATCTATCTAATTGTCCATCCATCCATCTATCTATCCATCCATCTATCTAACTATCCATCCATCTATCTATCCATCCATCCATTTATCTATCCATCCATTCATCCATCCATCTATCTAACAACCAATCCATCCATCCATCTATCCATCTTTCTAACCGTCCATCCATCTATCCATCTATCTATCCATCCATTTATCCATCTATCTAACTGTCCATCCATCCATCTATCTATCCATCCATCTATCTAACTATCCATCCATCCATCTATCTATCCATCCATCCATCTATCTATCCATCTATCCATCCATCTATCTATCTATCCATCCATCCATCCATCCATCTATCTAACCATCCATCTATCTATCCATCCATCCATCCATCCATCTATCTAACAATCAATCCATCCATCTATCCATCTTTCTAACCGTCCATCCATCTATCCATCTATCTATCCATCCATTTATCCATCTATCTAACTATCCATCCATCCATCCATCTAATCACTCCCCTCTCTGTCTGTCATTCATTATTCTTCATACCTGCCTACCTACCTTCATATCATCTATCTCTCTGCATCTACTATTTTACTGCATCTATTCTGTCATCCCCTCTATCATGCATTGTTCTGTCATCTATCTGACTGTAAGTCTGTCTGTCTATCTATCTAGCTCTGTCTATCTGTCTCATCATTCCACTCTGTCATTCATTATTCCATATAGCTATCTCTCCATCCATCTATCATCTATTTTCTTTCTCCATCCATCCATATCTCTCTAATAATTCCTCTCTGTCATTCATTATTCTATCAATCATCTATCTTCTTTCCCTGTCTTATCTATCTATCTATCTATCTATCTATCTATCTATCTATCTATCTATCTATGTCCATATAAATCTATTTCCATATAAATCTATCTATGTCCATATACATCATACTTCTGTCTGTCATTCCTTATTCTATCTATCATCTATCCTTCTATCATTGATCGCTATCTGTCTCACTCTCTCATCATTCCCCTGTCTATTTGTCATTCATTATTCTATCTTGCATTTATCTTCTTTCTGAGTATCTTGTCTCTCTCTCTTTCTAATAATTACCCTGCCTGCCTGTCATTCATTCACATTTATTTCCACCTGTCTAAGCTCTCTTCTTTTTGTATGTCTCAGCTATCTCTCTAGACCAGACCTGGGCAAGTTGCGGCCCACGGGCCGGATGCGGCCCTCCGGGCGATGCCATCCGGCCCGCGGCTTCCTTCCCGAAGAGAGGGAGGTCAACCCCAACTGGGGCAGCTACAAAGCAACATGTTGCTTTGTGTCCGAATGGGCAAAAAGGAAGGGAGGGAGGGAGGGAGGAGAGTGCCTCCTCCTGTCCCTTCTTCGGCTCCGGAAGAACTTCCGCAGGAAGACCCGCCTCCCTGAGGGTCTCCTGCTCAATGCTGCCTGTGACTGACATGGTGGAATCCCCCTCCGTCTGCCTCTGCTTTCCCCCCTGCCTTCCTAATCCGGATTCTTTTTGTTTCGGAGTGGAAACTCCAAGGGGGAGCCAGAGGTGGGTAGAAGTCAGGAAATTCTTGGCCTTTTGGGGGCTGATTGTTCCTTGCATCCATCTGGGCTGGGTCCATTGGGCCATTCCATCTTGGGATCCTTCCTCTCTTGAGGATGTCAGCCTCCACCTTGGTTCGCACCTTGTCTTCTTGAATTTCATTTTATTTTAGTGATTTTATTATTATTTTATAATAATTTTATTATAATAATATAATAATATACATGTAATAAATAGTATAATGTAATAACTAGTATAATATTATATTATAATTTCAATATATTATAATGTCTATATCTATATATATAAATAATGACCCCACCAAGACCATAAGTAACATCAATTCCAACCCTTACATACTCAGACTTTCTCGCATCTCCTAAATAGGGCACAGCAACGCGTGCCGGGTACAGCTAGTACATACTATAATATAATAATTATGATATTAATACTAATAATATATGAATATTTCTTGATATATTAATATGTTAATATTAATGATGTGTAATATATAGTAAATAAATAAATAAATAACGTAGATTAGAATGTAGTTCAGCCTTTAGGTGTGGCCCTCCATAATATTTTTTGGCTCTCGTGTGGCCCCTTGGAAAAAATAATTGCCCACCCCTGGTCTAGACATTACCCTGTGTATTTTATCCCGCTTTTTATTTTATTATTTTATTTTATTTTTATTTCATTTTATTATTCATATTTATTTATTATCATCCATATTTATATTTATACTAGCTTGGGGACCCGGCCCTGCCCGGGTTATTTGAGAAAGACATTGTGTGCCAAGGTTGGTCCTTATCAGTTGTTTATTTGGCTTGCAGTGGTTTTGGGAAATGAGTGAAGGTACTTCAAGTCCCATAATCCTCCAAATTGCACCAGGATGTAAAGTGGGTCATGGGGGCTCTGTGTGCCAAGTTTGGTCTTGATCAGTCATTGGATGAGGGTCGCAGCAGTCTCGGGAAATGAGTGAAGGTACCTCAAGTCCCATCATCGTGGTCCACCCTCCTCCGAACTGCACCAGGATGTAAAGTGGGTCATGGGGGCTTTGTGTGCGAAATGTGGTCTTCCTCAATCACTGGATGAGGGTCGCAGCGGGCTCGGGAAGTGAGTGGAGGTACTTTAAATCCCATCCTCCATGGTCTGCCCTCCTCTAAACTGCAGTCGGATGGAGTGTGGGTCATGGGGTCATTGTGTGCCAAGTTTGGTCTTTATCGGTCTTGGTTCTGGGCCGCAGTGGTCTGTGGGGAATGGTTTGAAAGTAGTACAAATCCAATAATGGATTGCACCTTAGAGCGTGATGGATTGCACCTTAGAACGACCCCTGCGCTTACCACCTCGGGGCTCGAAAGTGCCGGCCTGGTGTGGGAGTCCCAGGAGAGCCTGGCGATCTTGCTGGTGTACCGTGCGCCTAGCGCACCGGCAGAGAGCCTGGCGCGGCTGCTGGAGACTGTGTCGGAGTGGGCGTTGAGGTTTCCCAGACTTATTGTTCTGGGGGACTTCAACGTCCATGCCGACGCAGCCTCTGTTCCATCTGCAGCCGCGGACCTAATTTCGACCATGGCGACATTGGGCCTCTCCTTGTGTAGCTCGGGACCCACACACTCGGCCGGGCACACCCTCGATCTGGTGTTTAGCGCGGGGGTTCAAGTGGACCTAGCCTCTGTAATAGAGGTTCCATGGTCGGACCACTGTGCTCTAAGGATCCGGGTTGAGCAACTGCCCCCTCCATGCAAGGGCGCCGAACAGATTTTGGTTCGCCCAAGGTTCCTGAATGCTCTGAGGGATCTGGAGTCTATCAGCGTCTCTGTCGAGGAGCAGGTTCAAGCTTGGAACACCTCTTTAGCTAAAGCTCTCGCCCTCTCCGCCCCCGCAATCGTCGATCCCCCTGGTATACAGGGGATCTCAGGTCGATGAAGCGAGAGAGGAGACGGCTAGAGCGCGAGTGGAGGAAACTCCGCGATGGAGCCTCAACATCAGCTTATAAGCTAGTTAAAGAGGCTTATGAGCGTGCTGTCAAGGCGGCCAAAAATGGATACTTCTCCGCCTTGATAGCGTCTGCCAGCTCACGCCCGGCTCAATTGTTTAAGGTAATTCGGTCTTTGACGACGGTCCCTACTGTCCCAAAAAATAGTGATCAGGCCCTCTCTGCCGGTGCTTTACAGAGCTTTTTCACAGACAAGATTCTGAGTCTCCGCCGGGACCTTCCAGCCACGGTTGAGACAGTAAGAGAGCTTGAGACCCCGTGGCCCTCCGCCGGGCCCACCCTCGACCGGTTTCAGCCACTGGACGCAGATGCTGTTGATAGGATAGTGGCTGCAGCTAGGCCCACCACCTGCTCCCTCGACCCGTGCCCCTCCTGGCTTGTTAGATCTTGCCTGGAGGGGTTACATGGGCCTCTGTTGAATATCGTAAACAGCTCCCTTGAGCAAGGAGTCTTTCCAAAGTGCTTAAAAGAGGCGGTGGTAGCTCCATTACTGAAGAAACCGTCATTAGACCCTGCGGTTCCCTCCAACTACCGCCCAGTGTCGAATCTTCCGTACCTGGGCAAGGTAGTTGAGAGGGCAGTAATGGAGCAGCTGCAGTCCTTCTTAGAGGATGCAACATGGCTAGACCCCTTCCAGTCCGGCTTCCGTTCGGGGCATGGGACGGAGACGGTCCTGGTCTCCGTCACAGATCAACTCCGCTGCCAGCTCGACCAAGGCGGGTCTGCGCTGCTCGTGTTATTGGACCTTACGGCAGCGTTTGACACAGTCGACCACAATCTATTGATCCACCGCCTGGCCATGGCTGGAGTGAGGGGGACAGCCCTAAAATGGCTGACCTCCTTCCTCCACCAGCGGTCTCAGCGTGTGAGGAGGGGCAGGGTGGTCTCCGAGAGCTCCCCATTAGTTTGTGGAGTCCCGCAGGGGGCCATTCTCTCCCCTCTGTTATTTAACATCTACATGCAGCCGCTTGCACAGCTGGTGCGGAGTTATGGGCTGGAGTGTCACCAGTATGCGGATGACACCCAGCTCATTCTGAGATGGAGGGCAGGCCGGGATCCGTCCCCGATAATTTCCAACATTGCCTCGAAGCCGTTACTGGATGGCTGCGAGCCAGTAGGTTGAGGGTGAATCCGGCGAAGACAGAGATCTTGTGGCTGGGCCGCCCGGGTGGGGTGGACGTCCAGCTTCCGACCCTGGACGGTGCGGCGTTATGCCCATCGTCTTCCGTGAAGAGCCTGGGAGTCCATTTGGACTCCCAGCTGACCATGGAGGCCCAGGTCTCTGCGGTCAGCAAGGTGGCCTTTTTCCATCTCCGACAGGCGAGGAGGCTGGCCCCCTACCTCTCCCGGAACGACCTGGCCACGGTGATCGAAGCCACCGTCATCTCAAGACCTTTAAGGCCTTACACGGTCTGGGGCCAGCGTATCTGAGGGACCGCCTCACCCTATACTGCCCTTTGAGATCGCTACGGTCCGAGGAGGCCAACTTCTTGGAGGTACCTTCGGTGAGGTTGGCACGGCTGACATCCACTCGCCGGAGGGCATTCTCGGTCATAGCCCCCACGCTATGGAATGCCCTTCCGGCTGACACTGGGCAATGAAAGACCTGCTCCCGTTTAGGCGGGCTTGTAAGACCCATTTGTTTAGGCAGGCTTTTGACAGGCAGGCCCGTGTTCCTGGTGTACCACCGCCGCTGTGATGTTATTGTTTTTATTGTATTGATCTGTTTTAACTGTTTTATATGTATTTTACTGTATTTGGCTGTTGTAAGCCGCCGCGAGCCCCCGGGAGTCGGCGGCATAGAAACCGCAGAAATAAATAAAATAAATAAATAAATAAATAATCCATGGAGGTAAATCAAGTCCCATCATCCATGGTCCACCCTCCTCCAAATTGCGTGGGTCATAGGGGCTCTGTGTGCCAAGGTAGGTTACTGTCAATTTAGGCCATACACAATGTCCCATGAGCTGAGGCCTAGTCGGGAAAATCAAGTAAATGAAGCCTTACTGTCAAGTCGGGCCTTAAACAGTATGCCATTAAATGAGGCCTAGTCAGGAAAATCAAGTTAATGAAACCTTACTGTCAATTTTGGGCCTGGTCTGTGGGAAGTGAATCGGGTGAAGGTACTGCAAATCCCATCATTTGTGGCGCATCCTGCCCTAAACCTCACCAGGTTGTAAAGTGGGCCATTGGGCCTCTGTGTGCCAAGTGTGGTCCTGATCCGTCATCATTGGTGTGGGCCACAGTGCTCGAAGGAAGTGAACTAAAGTACTGCAAGTCCCATCCTCCATGGTCCATCCTCCCTCAAACTGCACCAGGATGTAGGGTGCATCTTGGGGGGTCTGTGTGCTCAGGTTGTTCTTGTTCTGTCATTGTTGGGGGCCTAGTCAGGAAAATCAAGTTGAGGAAGCCTTGCTGTCAATTTTGGGCCTGGTCTGTGATTTATAGGGCCTACAGTGTTGTTCGGGAAGTGAATGATGTGAAGGTACTGCAAATCCCATCATTTGTGGCCCATCCTGCCCTAAACCACACCATGTTGTGAAGTGGGCCATTGGTCCCTTGTTTGCCAAGTTTGGTCCTGATCCATCATTGCTGTGGGCTGCAGTGGCTGTTAAAGTGAGTTAAAGTACTGAAAGTCCCACCATCCATGGTCCATCCTCCCTCAAATTGCACCAGGATGTAGGGTGCATCTTGGGGGGGTCTGTGTGCCAAGTTTGGTCTTGTTCTGTCATTGTTGGGGGTTGTTTTGGCCTTAAACTCCCACCATGCCTCACTGCCTCAGGGCCTTTCCTGCACCCCCCTCTGCCACTTTAGAGTGTCGGAATGTTGGTGGTGCTGGCCAATCCGAGGCGTTATGCAAATAATCCCACAGAGGCAACCAATCAGAAAGCTGGCACATATCCACAAACACATACATACATACAAACATTCTCTTTTATTATAGGTAGAAATGTATTTGATTATTATTATTATTATTTCATTATTTTATTTCATATTTATTTTATTATTCATATTTATTTATTATCCATATTTATATTTATTTCATTACTACTCATCTATCGATGTAGCTTCTTCTTTCTCTATTTCCCATCCATAGCTATGTATTGATACATCTATCCAGTCACTTGTCATTGCCTTCCTCTGAGGCTGAGAGAGTGTCACTGGCCCAAGGTCACCCAGTGGAAAGCAATTATTAATATTCATAAGTGGGTGGGGCCATTCATATGTGTGGGACATAGATAAGATGGAAAGATCTTCCAGCCAATGGAGGAGCTCCAAGGAGTGAGTTGGCTCAAGTGCCCTCCTCCTCCTCCTCCTGCTTTTCTCCCAGGCCTGGCCATCATTGATGCCTATAGGACTTGAATCAAGGGGTGTAGCCATTCAGGTAAATTCAAAGCCAGGACAGCCAATAGGAGGGTTATAGGGCGTGGTTATGCAGATAAAGGGGCGGGGTTAAACCAATCGCTTGAATCAACCGCAAACAGGGCGTGGCTTATGCAATTGAGGTGTGTCCAGGGCAGCCTGCAGGGCGTGGTTATGCAGATAAAGGGGAGGGGCTAAAACCAATGGCTTGAATCAAGCACAAACAGGGCGTGGCTTACGCAAATGAGGTGTGCCCAGAACAGCCAATAGGAGGCTTATAGGGCGTGGTTATGTAGATAAAGCGGGGGTATCTGTCTTGAATTAACTGCAAACAGAGCATGGTTTATGCAAATGAGGCGAGCCAAAGACAGCCAATAGATAGGGCTTATAGAGCGAGGGGTGGTTATGCAGATAAACAGGGCGTGGCTTAAACCAAATCGCTTGAATCAACCGCAAACAGGGCGTGGCTTATGCAGATAAAGGGGAGGGGTTAAAACCAATGGGTTGAATGAAGCACAAACAGGGCGTGGCTTATGCAAATAAGGTTGCCCAGGACAGCCAATGGGAAGCTTATAGGGCGTGGTTATGCAGATAAAGGGGAGGGGGTTTAAGTCAGTGGCTTGAATCAACCACAAATAGGGCGTGGCTTATGCAAATGAGGTGTGCCCAGGACAACCAATAGGATGTTTATAGGGCGTGGTTATGTAGAGATAAAGTCAGTGGGAATCAACTGCAAACAGGGCGTTAAAATGAGATGTGTGCAGGACAACCAATCAAGGGCTTATGCAGAAAAGGGGAGGGGTTAAACGAATCAGCGTGGCTTATGCAAATGAGATGTGCCCAGGACTGCCAATAGGAGGCTTATAGGGCGTGGTTATGCAGATAAAGGGGAGGGGTTAAACCAATCACTTGAATCAACCGCAAACGGGGCGTGGCTTATGCAAATGAGGTGTGCCCAGGACAGACTACAGGGCGTTATGCAGATAAAGGGGAGGGGCTAAAACCAATGGCTTGAATCAACTGCAAACAGGGCGTGGCCTATGCAAATGAGATGTGCCCAGGACAACCAATAGGAGGCTTATAGGGCGTGGTTATGCAGAGAAAGGGGAGGGGGTTAAAGCCAGTGGCTTGAATCAACTGCAAACAGGGCGTGGCTTATGCAAATAGACCCCGGCGAGGTGTGTCAATGGCGTGGATCCTTCCAGGGGCGTGGCTACGCCGACGCCTAGCTTCCCAGGCGGACCAATGACTTGGAGAAACCGAGGCGGGCGAGCCAATGGGACGCTTTGAGGGGCGTGTCTATGCAAAAACTGGATGAAAGAAGAGTTATCAATGGGAGCCGGCAGGGGGAGCCCACGGCGGGGACGATTGCGAGGAGGAGGCGTGGCTATGCAGATACCGGGGTCCGTAGCAGCCAATGGAGAGGGAGGGAAACAGGAGTGCGGGGCACAGCGGGCCAATGGGCGGAGGCGGGAGGCGTGGCTATGCAGATGAGGCATGCAAATAGGGAGGGGGTATGCAGATGAGGCGGTGACAGCGGCGGGAGCTCTCCATTCCCGGCCGGAGCGAGGCAGAGAGCGGAGGGGATGCTGCGCGCCGCCTCGTTCCCGTCCTCGTCCTCGAGCCCCGAGCGGGGCCGGCTCCGCGGCTGGATGGAGGGCACGCTGGCCGGGCTGTGCGAGCTGGCGCTGCTCCGGGAGAGGCAGGAGCGGAGGGTCCGGCAGGCGCTGCGGATGATGCGCTCCGGGAGACCCGCCGGCCGAGGGCGCGCTCCGGGAGACCCCGACGCCGAGGAGCCGGAGGAAGAGGAGGAGGAGGCGGTGAGGGAGGGAGGGAGAGGCTCCGGCCCCCTTGTCCGCGCCCCCCGGGCCCCATCCGCAGCAGATCCGCATCAGGAGGGAGGGAGGGAGGTGGAACCTGGGGAGGATTGGGGCACACACCTTGAGCCCCATTCCCAATCCGGATTCCATCTTCAATCCGAATTAAAGGTGTTTGTTGGGGGGGTCTGGGTGTCTGCAAGTCGGATTAGTATTATTGTTATTATTATTAGGATTCCCAATCCGGATTCAGACCAGATTGGGTCCTTAATTCGGATTCAATCCGGATTCAATCCGGATTAAGGGTGTTTCTTGGAGGGTCTGGGTGTCTGCGAGTTGTTGTAGTTGTTATTATTAGACCAGATTATTCAATCCGGATTCAATCCGGATTCTGCAAGGCGAGTTGTCCGGATTCAGATTCAGACCAGATTGGGTCCTTAATCCGGATTCAAGATGTTTCTTGGATGGTCTGGGTGTCTGCAAGGCGAATTATTGTTATTATTATTAGGATTCCCAATCCGGATTCAGACCAGAATGGGTCCTTAATCCGGATTCAATCCGGATTCAATCCGGATTAAGGGTGTTTCT
Organism: Anolis apletophallus; assembly: GCA_030556195.1. Classification (NCBI taxonomy): domain Eukaryota; kingdom Metazoa; phylum Chordata; class Lepidosauria; order Squamata; family Anolidae; genus Anolis; species Anolis apletophallus. The sequence goes on from JARBWK010000011.1 coordinate 9,525,861, forward strand.
TGGAGGGTCTGGGTGTCTGCAAGGCGAGTTGTTGTTGTTATTATTATTATTAGGATTCCCAATCCGGATTCAGTCCAGATTGGGTCCTTAATCCGGATTCAATCCGGATTAAGGGTGTTTCTTGGAGGGTCTGGGTGTCTGCAAGGCAAATTATTATTATTACTATTAGGATTCCCAATCTGGATTCAGACTAGATTGGGTCCTTAATCCGGATTCAAGATGTTTCTTGGATGGTCTGGGTGTCTGCAAGGCAAATTATTGTTATTATTATTAGGATTCCCAATCCGGATTCAGTCCAGATTGGGTCCTTAATCCGGATTCAATCCGGATTAAGGGTGTTTCTTGGAGGGTCTGGGTGTCTGCAAGGCAAATTATTATTATTACTATTAGGATTCCCAATCTGGATTCAGACTAGATTGGGTCCTTAATCCGGATTCAAGATGTTTCTTGGATGGTCTGGGTGTCTGCAAGGCAAATTATTGTTATTATTATTAGGATTCCCAATCCGGATTCAGTCTAGATTGGGTCCTTAATCCGGATTCAATCCGGATTAAGGGTGTTTCTTGGAGGGTCTGGGTGTCTGCAAAGCAAATTATTACTATTATTACTATTATTAGGATTCCCAATCCGGATTCAGACTAGATTGGCTCCTTAATCCGGAATCAATCCGGATTAAGGGTGTTTGTTGGAGGGTCTGGGTGCCTGCAAGGCAAATTATTATTATTATTATTAGGATTCCCAATCCGGATTCAGACTAGATTGGGTCCTTAATCCGGATTGAATCTGGATTAAGGCTGTTTCTTGGAGGGTCTGGGTGTCTGCAAGGCGAAATATTATTATTATTATTATTATTATTAGTATTCCCAATCCGGATTCAGACTAGATTGGGTCCTTAATCCAGATTGAATCAGACTTGGAGGGTCTGGGTGTCTGCAAGGCGAAATATTATTATTATTATTATTAGGATTCCCAATCCGGATTCAGACTAGATTGGCTCCTTAATCCAGATTGAATCCGGATTAAGGGTGTTTCTTGGAGGGTCTGGGTGTCTGCAAGGTGAAATATTATTATTATTATTTGGATTCCCAATCTGGATTCAGTCCAGATTGGCTCCTCAATCCGGAGTCGATCTGGATTAAGGGTGTTTCTTGGAGGGTCTGGGTGTCTGCAAGGTGAAATATTATTATTATTATTAGGAGGATTCCTAATCCGGATTCAGTCCAGATTCGATCCTCAATCCGGAGTCGATCCGGATTAAGGGTGTTTGTTGGAGGGTTTGGGTGCAAGGTGAATAATAATTATTATTATCATTGTTATCATCATCATTATCATCATTAGGTTCCCCAATTCGCATTCAGTCGAGATTGGCTCTTCAATCCACAGACAATCCGGATTAAGGATGTTATTGGTGGGGCGGTCTGGGAGGTGAATTATGATGATGATGGTGATTATATGGATTCCCGATCGGGATTCAGTCCAGATTCACTTTTCAATCCGGAGTCAATCTGGATTAAGTGTGTTATTGCAGGGAGGGGTGGTGTGGGAGGCAAATTATGATGATGGATATTATTTTGATTCCCAATCCGGATTCAGTCCAGATTGGCTCTTCTTTCCGGAATCCTTTTGGATTAGGGGCCTTGGGGGCGAGAGTCTGGGTATCTGGAAGTTGAATTAATAATAATAATAATAATAATAATAATAATAAAGATTCCTATTCCAGATTCGGTCCATATTCACTCCTCAATCCAGAGTCGATCCAGATTAAGGGTGTTGTTGGATTATTTGGGTGTCTGGAAGGAAAACAATAATTATTATTATTTGTGTTTCCTAATCTGAATTTAATCCAGATTCGATCTGCAATCCTGAATCGATTAGGATTAGGGGTGGGGGTGGGGGGGGAATGTTGGGTGTCTGGAAGGCAAATAATAATTATAATAATTGGGATTCCCAATCCGGATTCAATCCAGATCAAGATCCTCAATCTGGAATCGATCGGGATTATGGGGTGGTGGTGAGGGATTTGGGTATCTGGAAGGCTAATAATAATAATAATAATAATAATAATATTCACACTGAGTTCAGTTCTCAATCCGGATTCCATCCTGGATCCGCAGTCTGTCATTGATTCGGATTCGATCCGGATTAGAGTGTGTTGTGTGTTGGTGGGCAGGATTTGATTGGCTGGAAGGCTTTGGATGGCCTTCAGTGTGGATTAGATTGCCTTAAATCTCCCCCCAATTGGGATGAATGGAGAGAGAAAAAGGGGAGGGGTCTGAAGGAGCTGGAGGTGTGTGTGTGCGTGCATTTTTATGAATGGGAGGCGAAGGGGCGGAGCTTATGGAAAGGTGGGCAGGGCCTAAGTGGGCCTATGTAGTTTATTTATTTTTTTGTTTATTATTTATTACTAGTTTGGGATTATTTGAGGAAGGCCTTGTGTGCCAAGGTTGGTTCCTATTAGATGTTTATGTGGCTTGCAGTGGTCTCAGGAACTTAGTGAAGGTACTGCAAGTCCCATTGGCCATGGTCCATCCCCCTCCAAACAGCACCAGGATGTAGAGTGGGTCATGGGGGCTGTGTGTGTCACATTTGGTCTTGATCATTCTTTGGATGAGGGTTGCAGCGGTCTTGGAAGGTGAGTGAAGGTATTTCAAGTCCCATCATCTGTGGTCCATCCTCCTTGAAACAGCACCAGGGTGTAGAGTGGGTCAAGGGGGCTCTGTGTGCTAATTTTGGTCTGCATTGGTCATTGGGTGAGAGTCACTTTGTGAAGTGGGCCATTGGGCCCCTGTGTGCCAAGTTTGGTCCTGATCTGTCACTGCTGTGGGCCGCAGTGTTTGACTGCCTGTGGCCTTTCCTTTTCCCTCTGAGTCACCTTAGAATGTTGGATTGTAGTTGGGCAATCGGAGTCCTTTATGCAAATACCATTTCAGTGGCAACCAATCCCCTCTGTCTGGGGCCGTAGAATGTTGGAGTTCTGAGGCTGGCCAATCAGAGTCCTTTATGCAAATAATCCCATAGTGGCAACCTATCGAAACGCTGTCACATATTCCTTGGCACCTCCGCACCTCCCAGAAAATGAACATTCCATTTCCAATGGAAAAAAAACCTGTCATTTGGCTAACTCAAGCATTCAGTTGCATTTTGTTTTCCTGGCCAATCAGAGTCCTTTATGCAAATACCATTTCAGTGGCAACCAATGCCCTCTGTCTGGTGCCTTAGATTGTTGGAGTTCTGAGGCTGGCCAATCTGAGTCCTTTATGCAAATAATCTGATGCCTTAGAGCAGTGGTTCTCAACCTGTGGGTCCCTAGGTGCTTTGACCTAAAGTTCCCAGAAATCCCAGCCAGTTTACCAGCTGGTAGGAGTTCTGGGAGTTGAAGGCCAAAACATCTGGGAACCCTTTAGGTTGAGAACCACTGCCTTAGAGTGTCGGAGGTTGTGAAGTGGGCCATTGGGCCCCTGTGTGCCAAGTTTGGTCCTGATCCGTCATTGCTGTGGGCCGCAGTGACTGACTGCCTGAGGCCTTTCCTTTTCCCTCTGTGTCACTTTAGAATGTTGGAATGTAGATGGCCAATCAGAGTCCTTTATGCAAATACTCCCTCAGTGGCAACCAATCCCCTCTGTCTGGTGGCTTAGAATGTTAGAATTCTGAGGCTGGCCAATCAGTGTCCTTTATGCAAATACTCCCTCAGTGGCAACCAATCCCCTCTGTCTGGTGGCTTAGAATGTTAGAGTTCTGAGGCTGGCCAATCAGTGTCCTTTATGCAAATACTCCCTCAGTGGCAACCAATCCCCTCTGTCTGGTGGCTTAGAATGTTAGAGTTCTGAGGCTGGCCAATCAGAGTCCTTTATGCAAATACTCCCTCAGTGGCAACCAATCCCCTCTGTCTGGTGGCTTAGAATGTTAGAGTTCTGAGGCTGGCCAATCAGAGTCCTTTATGCAAATACTCCCACAGTGGAAACCAATCCCCTCTGTCTGGTGGCTTAGAATGTTAGAGTTGTGAGGCTGGCCAATCAGAGTCCTTTATGCAAATACTCCCTCAGTGGCAACCAATCCCCTCTGTCTGGTGGCTTAGAATGTTAGAGTTCTGAGGCTGGCCAATCGGTGTCCTTTATGCAAATACTCCCTCAGTGGCAACCAATCCCCTCTGTCTGGTGGCTTAGAATGTTAGAGTTCTGAGGCTGGCCAATCAGAGTCCTTTATGCAAATACTCCCTCAGTGGCAACCAATCCCCTCTGTCTGGTGGCTTAGAATGTTAGAGTTCTGAGGCTGGCCAATCAGTGTCCTTTATGCAAATAATCCCACAGTGGCAACCAATCGAAACGCTGCCACATATTCCTCCCTCCGCACCTCCGCACCGCCACAAACACTGACTTTTATTATATGCATAGATTATTTTATTTTTTATTATGTTATTATTATTTTTATTAGTATTATTTTTGGGCCTATGTAGTTCAGAGATATTGTGAGTTGGGAATTTGGTAGCGATGTGAACCTTGGAACTCCCCGCCGCTTGATTCATTTTGCATTGATTTCTCCTGGTTTGAATATTCTGCATAGGTTTGGAGACTTTTCGCACAAGACGTTGACATATAGAATGGTCACATGGCATGTCATAGTGCAGGCGTGATTGCTGTGTTTGAGAAATCCTAGCGCCAAGGCCTGCCATTCCTGATATTTGCTGATTATAATAACCAATTCCGCGCCTTCCTCGCTCTCTGCCTCTCGCTTTAATTAAAATTGCCGTCACGTTTTCTCAAACCGCGCATATGATTCCGGGTGGGAATTAATGGAGCGGAGAGCCCAATATTCCCACTTTGTGTCCAAAGCACATCAACACATAGGATTAAATCTGTTATTTATTTATTTATTTTAATCTTTTATCGATTTATTGTTTTAATAATTAAATTTATTATTTTATTTATCATTTTATTTCACTATTTAGTAGTAGCATTTATTTCCCTTGCTATTATTTGTTTTTATTACGGTATTATTGTATATATTATTTGTTTTAATAATTTTATTATTATTTACTATTATTACTATTACTGTTATGATTTAATTTACTTTCATTGTATATATTATTTAATAATTTTACACATCATTTATTATCTTATTAACTTTTATTATTTGCTATTATTTATTTCATTTGTTATTGTTGGGTGTATTATTCATTTTTATTATTTTACTTATTTATTATCTCATTTATTTTTAGTCTTTACTATTATTATTATTAATTTCATTTATTATATTGTATACTGTACATTGTTTTAACAATTTTACTTATTATTTATTATCGTGTTCATTTTGATTATTTACTATTATTTATGTCATTTATTATTGTATATATAATTTGTTTTAATATTTATTATTACTATTATTATTATTTACTATTGTATAATTTGTTTTAATAATTTTATTATTATTATTTACTATTATGATTTGTTTTATTATCATTGTATATATTATTTAATAATTTTACATATTATTTATTTTCTTATTTACTTTTATTATTTACTACTATTTATTTCATTTGTTATTGTTGGTTGTATTATTCGTTTTAATTATTTTACTTATTTATTATCATATTTATTTTTAATATTTGCTAATTTGATCATTTATTATATTTTCATTGCATATATTATTTGTTTTAACAATTTTACTTATTATTTACTGTCTTATTTATTTTTACTATTATTATTAATTTTATTAATTATTATTTTATTTCTTGTTTACTTTTACTATTTACTATAGTAAATAGTCCCCTTTGGGGTGATGGTGGCGGGCTATAAATAAAGTTTATTATTATATTATTATTATATACAACTATTTGCTTATAATATTATTTCTTATTTATATGATTTACCATTATTATTTTTATTTCATTTTCCTTATTGTATATATTATTTGTTTGAATAATTTTTCCTTATTATTCATTATACTTATTATATTCATTTTATTGTTTACTATAATTTGTATTTATTTCATTCATTGTTATTGTGTATATTATTTTAATACTTTTCCTTATTATTTATTATCTTATTTATTTTTTACTATTTTTATTTTTATTTCATTTTCCTTATTATTGTATATATTATTTTTTTGAATATGTTTTCCTTATTATTCATTACACTTATTATATTCATTTTATTTTTACTATTATTTGTATTTATTTCATTTATTGTTATTGTGTATATTATTTTAATACGTTTCCTTATTATTTAGTATCTTTTTATTTTTATTATTTACTATTATTTTATTTCGTTTTCTTTATTATTGTATATAATATTTGTTTGAATAATTTCTCTTATTATTCATTATATTTATTATATTCATTTTATTGTTTACAATTATTTGTGTTTATTTCATATATTGTTATTTTGTATATTATTTTAATACTTTTCCTTATTATCATATTTATTTTTTTTATTTACTATTATTTATGACATTAATTATTTTATTATTTATTTCATTTATTATTGTATATATTATTTTAATACTTTTCCTTATTATTTATTATCTTATTTATTTTTGTTATTTACTATTATTTTTAGTTCGTTTTCCTTATTGTATATATTATTTGTTTGAATATTTTTCTTTATTATTCATTATATTTATAATTCATTCTGTTGTTTACTATTAATTGTATTTATTTCATTTATTGTTATTGTATATATTATTTTAATACTTTTCCTTAATATTTATTATCTTATTTATTTTTTATTATTTACTATTATTATTTATTTCATTTATCATTTTATTTCTTATTTGTTTAAATAATTTATTATTTCTTTTATCATTATTTCATCTCATTTTAATAACTTTACTTATTATCTTATTTCTTTTATTATTATTTATGGATTATTTTTTTTAATATTCCAGGGATTAGCACCATATTTGTGTCTATGGGTCATAAATGTGTTTTTATTTTCCTGGAAGCCTTCTGACTGTTGGTGGTTTGCAAACTGGCAAGTGATGCATTGATAGCCATAGACTCCAATGTGGTTTATTGCAAGGAAGTGTGCATTCCAATGCAATGAGCTTTTCCTCCATATATATGTTGTCATTAATGTCTTGCACCGGCTACTTCGGATACATCTACACCAGTGTTTTTCAACCTTTTTTGAGCCGCGGCACATTTTTTACATTTGCAAAATCTTGGGGCACACCACCAACCAAAATGACACAAAATGACACTCTAACACAGTAATACATATAGTTAATATGTTTTTAAATGTATTTATACACTCAGTGTGAAACCTGGGCCTGTTTCGATGAACATAGATATCCTGGCAGGAATGGCAGAAAGACACAAACTTCCCACACAGAACTCCCATAACCAAGAGAAAATATTATAAGAGTTTGGTGGGCATTGACCTTGGGTTTTGGAGTTGTAGTTCACCTATATCCAGAGAGCACTGTGGACTCAAACAATGTTGGATCAGGACCAAACTTGGCATGAATACTCAATATGCCCAAATATTTGGGGAAAATAGACCTTGACATTTGGGAGTTACAGTTTCTGTGTTATAGTTAACACACAATCAAAGACCATCACGAACTCTTGCAACAATGAAATTGAACCAAACTTGGCATATTGAACTCTCATTACCAACAGAAAGTACTGAAAAGGTTTGCTTGGGAATTGACCTTGAGTTTGGAAGTTGTAGTTCAACTACACCCAGAGAGCACTGCGGGCAGGAGGGGGAAGAAAGGGTATTGGAGGTTCCAATTTCCCACGGCACACCTGATGATCGCTTGCGGCACACTAGTGTGCCATGGTACACTGGTTGGGAAACACTGATCTACACTAGGGAGTTAATGTAGTTTGATCCCACTTTAACTACCAATTGCTTAATACTACGAAATAGTTTGATCCCATAGTTAATAATAATAATAATACTAATAGTAATACGAAATGCAGCATATAGATGTTGTTTGGTGTGACATACAGTGATTTTGTGTCAGTAAAATAATAATAATAATACGAAATCCAGCATATGGATGTCGTTTACTGTGACATACTGTGGTTTTGTGCCAATAATAATAATAATAATAATACGAAATCCAGCATATGGATGTCGTTTACTGTGACATACTGTGGTTTTGTGTCAATAATACTAATAATAATAATAAAAATCCAGCATATAGATGTCGTTTGCTATGACATACTATGGTTTTGTGCCAATAATAATAATAATAATACGAAATCCAGCATATGGATGTCGTTTACTGTGACATACTGTGGTTTTGTGCCAATAATACTAATAATAATACGAAATCCAGCATATAGATATCGTTTGCTATGACATACTATGGTTTTGTGCCAATAATAATAATAATAATACGAAATCCAGCATATGGATGTCGTTTACTGTGACATACTGTGGTTTTGTGTCAATAATAATAATACGAAAAATCCAGCATATAGATGTCGTTTGCTATGACATACTGTGGTTTTGTGTTAGTAAAATAATAATAATAATACGAAATCCAGCATATGGATGTCGTTTGCTGTGACAAACTGGTTTTGTGCCAATAATAATAATACGAAATCCAGCATATAGATGTCGTTTGCTGTGACATACTGTGGTTTTGTGCCAATAACAGCATATACGAAATCCAGCATATAGATGTCGTTTGCTATGACATACGGTGGTTTTGTGTCAGTAAAATAATAATAATACAAAATCCAGCATATGGATGTCGTTTTCTGTGACATACTGTGGTTTTGTGTCAATAATAATAATAATAATAATAATAATACGAAATCCAGCATATAGATGTCGTTTACTGTGACATACTGTGGTTTTGTGCCAATAATAATAATAATAATACGAAATCCAGCATATAGATGTCGTTTTCTGTGACATACTGTGGTTTTGTGTCAGTAAAATAATAATAATAATACGAAATCCAGCATATAGATGTCGTTTGCTGTGACATACTGTGGTTTTGTGTCAGTAAAATAATAATAATAATACGAAATCCAGCATATGGATGTCGTTTGCTGTGACATACTGTGGTTTTGTGTCAATAATAATAATAATAATAATACGAAATCCAGCATATGGATGTCGTTTGCTGTGACATACTGTGGTTTTGTGCCAATAATAATAATAATACGAAATCCAGCATATGGATGTCGTTTGCTGTGACATACTGTGGTTTTGTGCCAATAATAATAATAATAATACGAAATCCAGCATATAGATGTCGTTTGCTGTGACATACTGTGGTTTTGTGTCAATAATAATAATAATAATAATAATAATAATACGAAATCCAGCATATAGATGTCGTTTGCTGTGACATACTGTGGTTTTGTGTCAGAATAATAATAATAATAATACGAAATCCAGCATATGGATGTCGTTTGCTGTGACATACTGTGGTTTTGTGTCAATAATAATAATAATAATAAATAATACGAAATCCAGCATATAGATGTCGTTTGCTGTGACATACTGTGGTTTTGTGCCAATAATAATAATACGAAATCCAGCATATAGATGTCGTTTGCTGTGACATACTGTGGTTTTGTGTCAGTAAAATAGAATAATAATAATAATAATAATTTGATTTTCTATGCATGGCACAGCTTGGCTCACAGGTAATGAGGCTTGTTTTGTGCAGATGGCCTTTTTCTGCATGGAAATTACAGAAATCCATTGTCTCTGCACAATAAGCGTCTTGTCTTCTCAGAGTATTTCCAAATGCAAGCGATGCTCTCTCGGACGTTTCCAACAGAGAATAACTTACTTGAACTAGCTTTGCTTTGGCTTAATAATAAGGAGTCACAGGCCGGGCTTGGCAGAGACTTTGTAAAACTACAAGGAGTCCATTACACCGAGCCATGTCAGTTAAAGTGGCGTCAAACTGCTTTCATTTGACACTGTAGACACACACCCCTTGCTGGATTTTGAGACTGTTTGCAAGAGGTCATCCAAGGTCATCCCAGCTTTATTATTATTATTGACACAAAAACACAGTATGACACAGCAAACGAGATATATATGCTTATTATTACGCCTCACATCCTGCTTTGCAGCAGCTGCAGAGCTGTTTGGGCTGGAAGTCAGCCTGAAGAAAAGGGAGGTCCTCTACCAGCCCGCACCACAGGAAGAACACCACCATCCCCACATCAGCATAGGCTCAGCCCAGGCTGATGACATGCTGATGATAATGCATGGACTGTATCCAATAATATTTCATAAAGAAGGTAGAGTCTTGGGCTGGAAGTCAGCCTGAAGAAAAGGGAAGTCCTCTACCAGCCCACACAACAGGAATAACACCACCATTCCCATGTCAGCATAGGCAAATCTGGGCTTAAGTCCGTCCAGCAGTTCACCTACCTGGGAAGCATAATCTCTTCAGACGCCAAGATTGATAAAGATATAGATCACAGATTAGCAAAGGCATATCTCTCGGCATTACTTCATGAACGAAGATTCAGGAAGGACTCATCCCACGCTTTCTAGAAGCGCGTTGATGACTAAAAAGGCCAATCTGAGATAGGCAAGTCCGGTTGCAGAAAGCACAGCAGAAAGTCTCCTCGGGTGATGTTGTTTCCAAGTTGCGGTTCTTTCTGCGTTGTTGTTTCTCTTCGAGACCCGTTTGGCGTGTCTTCTCGAAAGAGGCCGCAGCATTGTGGATAGTGCGTCTCCATGCCTCCCGATGTGAGGCCAGGGTGGACCATTGTTGGTGGTCAATCTGGCCGAGCCTGAGACGTTGTTTCAGGGAGTCCTTATATCTCTTGGGGGGGGGGGGCACCTCTCTTGCGCTGACCCATGGCGAGTTCACCATAGAGTAGTATTGGATTACTGTAATGCCTTATATGTGGGTCTGCCCCGGTCACTAACCCGCAGGATCCAGATTGTGACGAACGCGCCAGGCTTGCCTCTAACAGGAACATCGATGAGATGCCACATTACACCATCCCTGCAGCGCCTGCACTGGCTGCCCGTTGAGTATAGAGCCTTACATAAGACCTTGACCTTGGCTTTCAAAGCCCTACGGGCCGGGGCCCAACATACTTAAAGGACCGCTTGCTGATGCCTGCCTATTCAAGGACACCGCGGCCGGCAAACAAGAACCTCCTTTGCGTCCCGGGCGTGAAAGAGGCCCACCTGGAGGCCACGAGACGGAGATCGTTCTCCATTGTGGCCCCCGTTCTCTGGAACTCGATGCCACCGGACCAGAGAGCCTCCCTCGACCTGCCCCAGTTCCTGACCGCTCTAAAGACCTGGCTATTTAGGAAAGCCCATGGCTAATGCAGAACCAGGAACTCAACTACCTGAGCCTGGCCCTTGCATTTAACCCTAAATATTTTAATCTAATTTTTAATATTTTTAATATTTTTAATTGTTGAATTGCTATATGTAAGTCGCCCGGAGCACTAACGTGGAGGGCGACTCAGAAATAATAAAGTCAGTTCAGTTCAGTTCAGTAGTATCTTTGGGAGGCAGTGGTCCTCCATCCCTCAGATGTGCCCTGCCCAGCGCAGCTGTGTTCTCAATGGCATGGCCTCAACGCTGGTGGTCCCTGCTTGCTCAAGGACAGCAACATTAGTCACATAGTCAGTCCAGTGTACATTTAGGATTGTGCGAAGACGGCGCTGATGAAAGCATTCGAGGAGTCATAGGTGTTGGCTATAGTGACCCATGTTTCAGACCCATAGAGGAGAATAGACAGTACGATAGCTCTGCACACACTGGTTTTTGTGCTTTGCCTCAGGTGCTTGTTGCTCCAGACTATTTTGTGAAGCCTTCCGAATGCACTCGATGAATTTGCTAATCTGTGATTGATCTCTTTATCAATACTGGCACCTGAAGAGATGATGCTTTCCAGGGAGGTGAACTGCTGGATGGACTTAAGCACAGATGTTCCTCTGCTGACATGGGGATGATGGTGTTCTTCCTGTGGTGCGGGCTGGTAAGGGACTTCCCTTTTCTTCAGGCTGACTTCCAGCCCAAGACTCTACCTTCTTCATGAAATATTATTGGATACAGTCATTGCATTATCATCAGCATGTCATCAGTCTGGGCTGAGCCTATGCTGATGTGGGGATGGTGGTGTTCTTCCTGTGGTGCGGGCTGGTAGAGGACTTCCGTTTCTTTCAGGCTGACTTCCAGCCCAAACAGCTCTGCAGCTGTTGCAAAGCAGGATGTGAGGCACTGCAGGGCTGCTTCTGAATGGGCGACAAGGGCAGCGTCGTCGGCAAAAAGCAGCTCACGGACTAGAGAGTTTAGAGCAGGGCTGTCCAACTGGCGGCCCTGGGGCCAGATCCGGACCCCCAGCCTGTTGGGCACGGCCCCAGCTATGCCCCAGCCGCCATTTTTAATTTTTTAAAAAATACTAATTTTTTTAAATGGCGGCCGGGGAAGGGGACAGGGAGGAAGAGAGCTAGCTCCTCCTCCCTGCACCGCCCCTCCGTCCCTCTCCGCGCCGAAAAGGAGGAGTAGGCGGTGCCAAGGGCAGCGCGTCACGCCAGGCCTGTGGCTGCCCTTGGCGGCCTCTGCCCCACCGGCGGCTCCCGCCCTAGGAAGGGCGGGCGCGCGAGTAGCGGCGCCAAGGGCAGCGCGTCACGCCAGGCCTGTGACGCGCTGCCCTTGGCTTCGCCTTCTGCCACCGGCAGCTCCCCGCCCTAGGAAGGGCGGCGCGAGAGGAGTAGGCGGCGCTAAGGGCAGCGCGTCACGCCAGGCCTGTGACGCGCTGCCTTTGGAGCCGCCTTCTGCCCTTTTCGGCTCCCCGCCCTAGGAAGGGCGGGCGCGCCGAGGGAGTAGGCGGCACCAAGGGCAGCGCGTCACGCCAGGCCTGTGACGCGCTGCCCTTGGCGCCGCCTTCTGCCCTTTTACGGCTCCCCCGCCCTAGTGGCGCCCGGGAAAGAGTAGTAGGAGGAGGAGGGAGAATGACAGCTTTAGGAGAGGGCGGGGCCTGGGCTGGGGGCGGGGCCTGGGGGTGGGGCCTGGGCTGGGGGCGGGGCCTGGGGGCGGGGCCTGGGGCGGGGCTGAGCGGCCCCCGAGGTCATCAGTGACCTCTATTCCGGCCCTGGACCTGGTAGAAGATGGACAGCCCTGGTTTAGAGTCTTAGTGCGAGCCCTCAGGCGGCTTAAGTCGAAGAAGCTACCATCAGTACGATAGCGTATATATATGCCGCCTTCTTCTGTGAGATCAATATACAATAATAACACATTAAAACATATGCATATCAAAATACACGGCAGAGAAGTTTAAATCCACTCGGTTGTATCCACCTTTATCCCAGTTCGACCCTTCATCCTTCTCAATGAAACCTCCAGGTGTTGGCCAGGTAGATTTGCTCTGAGACCTCACTTGCGTCTTCCCCATTTTCCCATATTGTTTATGACCCTGGAAAAGTTTCCACCTGGATCCCACTTCCTCCTCCTCCATTGTCCCAAAGGCGACTTCTCCCTTTTTTATGGTGTTTACCTGGCCTTCCCGTTCAAGCAGGTCACCTTTACCTGGTCCGTGCCTTTAATCCAAGGGCGGAAAAGAGGGTCAAAGGTCAGGGAAAGAACAAAGTGTTGGACAGAGAACATGATTCCATAGCAACGCGTCGTGGTGCTTAAAGTGGTATCAAAGTGCGTTAAATCTAGAGTGTAGATCAGGGGTAGGGAACCTATGGCTCGGGAGCCAGATGTGGCTCTTTTCATGATTGCATCTGGCTCTCCAGAGCAGCCTGGGCCTCGGTTTCCCAGCACGCAGCAGGGAGAAGTGACACAAATGCGACTCCTCCCCGTCCTTCCTTTCTTTTCCCCTCTCTTTTTCTTTCATTCTTTTCCTCCCTCTCGCCCTCCCTCCTTTCCTCCCTCCCTCCCTCTTCGTTCCTTCCTTCCTCTTCCTTCCTTTCTCCCCTTCACCCTTTCCTTCTCCTTCTTTTTCCCTCCCTCTCTCCCCTTCCTTCCTCCATTCTCCCTCTTCCTTCCTTCCTCTTCCTTCCTTCCTTTCTCCCCTTCACCCTTTCGTTCTCTTTCTCTCCTTCCTTTTCCCTTCCTCTCCCCTTCTTTCCTCCATTCTCCCTCCTCCTTCCTTCCTTCCTCTTCCTTCCTTCCTTTCTCCCCTTCACCCTTTCCTTCTCTCCTTCCTTTTCCCTCCCTCTCTTTCCTTCCTTCATTCCTCCATTCTCCCTCTTCCTTCCTTCCTCCTCCTTCCTTTCTCCCCTTCACCCTCTCCTTCTCTTTCTCTCCTTTCCTTTCCCTCTCTCTCCCATTCCTTTTCTCCATTCTCTTCCTTCCTTCCTTCCTTCCTTCCTCTTCCTTCCTTCCTTTCTCCCCATCACCCTTTCCTTCTCTCCTTCCTTTTCCCTCCCTCACTCCCCCCTTCCCTCTTCCTTCCTTCCTCTTCTACTCTTTCCCCCAAGTCTTCCTTTCCTTCTCCTTTCTTTTCACTTCCCTCTCTCCCCTTCTTTCTTTTCCCCTTTTCCCTTCATTATTTTACTTTTTCCTCACTCCCTTTCTTTTCTTTTCCCCACCCTTTCATTTCCTCCCCATTTTCTTCTTTCTTTTCCCCTCCTTGTCTCTCTCCTGCTTTTCTTCCTGTTCCATAGTTCGTTCTTCTTTTCTTTCTTCCTCTCCCTCCTTTATTTCGTCTGTCTGTCTGTCTGTCTGTCTGTCTGTCTGTCTTCCTTCCTTCCTTCCTTCCTTCCTTCCTTCCTTCCTTCCTTCCGCCTTCTCTTCCTTCCCAGAGTCCTGAACGTGCCTTTTGAAGAGCCAGGTCTGAAGTGTCCCCTCATTCTGCCAAAGGGGGAATCCTTTTCTCATAGTATGTACGTATATACTCACATTTAGTTGAATTCAGTCTTAAAATATATTATATACTAGCTGAGGACCCGGCGGTGCCCGGGCTATTTGAGGAAGGCATTGTGTGCCAAGGTTGGTTCCTATTAGATGTGCATGTGGCTTGCAGTGGTCTCAGGAACTTAGTGAAGGTACTGCAAGTCCCATTGGCCATGGCCCATCCCCCTCCCAACAGCACCAGGATGTAGAGTGGGTCATGGGGGCTCTTAGTGCCACGTTTGGTGTTGATCAGTCATTGGATGAGGGTCGCAGTACTCTCAGAAGGTGAGTGAAGGTACTTCAAGTCCCGTCATCCATGGTCCATCCCCCTCCAAACAGCACCAGGATGTAGAGTGGGTCATGAGGGCTTTGTGTGCCAAGTTTGGTCTTGATCAGTCATTGGATGAGGGTCGCAGCAGTCTTGGGAAGTGAGTGGAGGTACTTCAAGTCCCATCATTCGTGGTCCATCCTCAATACTGCACCAGAATGTAGAATGAGTCATGGGGGCTCTGTGTGCCAAGTTTGGTCTTGATCAGTGTTTGGATGAGGTTGGCAATGGTCTGGTGAAATGAGTGGAGGTACTTCAAGTCCCATCATCCGTGGTCCACCCTCCGAACTGCATCAGGATGTCCATTGGGTCGTGGGGGCTTTTTGGTGCCAAGTGTGGTCATGATTATGCACTGGATGGGGGTCGCAGCGGGCTTGGGAAGTGAATGGAGGAACTTGAAATCCCATCCTTCATGGTCCAGCCTCCTCTAAACTGCAGTAGGATGGAGTGTGGGTCATGGGGGTACTGTGTGCCAAGTTTGGTCTTGTGGTTCAGGCCGCCTTGGTCTGTGGGGAATGAAGAGTTTGAAAGTACTACAAATCTCATAACCTGTGATGGTACTTCAAGTCCCATCATCCATGGTCCTCCCTACTCCAAACTGCAGTAGAATGAATAATGGGTCATAGGGGCTCAGTGTGCCAAGGTTGGTTACTGTTAATTCAGGCCATACACAATGTCCCATTAACTGAGGCAGGGAAATCAAGTTAATGAAGCCGTACTGTAAATTTTGGGCCTGGTTTGTGATTTGTAGGGGCTACAGTGTTTTCTGGGAAGTGAATTGGGTGAAGGTAGTGCAAATCCCATTCGTGGCCCATCCTGTCCTAAACTCTCTTTTGGGGCCTGTAATGTTCTGGCCTGCTCTGCTGGTAATTGGTATCAATGTCTGGTGCCTTAGAATTTTGGAGTGGCGAGGCTGGCCAATCAAAGGACTTTATGCAAATAGCTGCCCTTCCGCCCTCCGCAGACATACATACATACAAACATTCCGCTTTATTAAGGTATACAGATATATTATATATATTATACGGCTCTCACTGAAATACATTTCCAAATATTTTGCTTTCATGGCTCTCTGAGTCAAAAAGGTTCCCGACCCCTGGCCTAGAGTGTAGACCAGGCCTGGGCAAACTTTGGCCCTCCAGGTATTTTGGACTCCAACTCCCACAATTCCTAACAGCCGGTAGGCTGTTAGGAATTGTGGGAGTTGTAGTCCAAAACACCCGGAGGGCCGAAGTTTGCCCTTGCCTGGTGTAGACGCAGCCTCGGTCTCTCTCTAAAAGGCTCTTGTTTTGCAGCCAACTGGGTTTTTCCTCTGCAAAGCTTGGTATGTTTGCTCATAGACAGCCCTGGTTTCTGTCTCTTCTGTCCAGATGCTTATCTTTGGATTTACGACTCCTTCTCCTTCTTCTTCTTCGGGGATCTGGCTTTTTGCGTGTGTTTATTTATCTCTCGCAGGATGGCTCTTGCTGGGAAGAGTGAGCTGCAGGGTAAGGAGCTCTTGGAAGGGAAGGGGGATGCATCAAAGCCATAGATACCTAAAAATATTGTCTTAATACATGTTTATATTTAATCCTGTATGTTTTAAATTGTGTGCTAATGCTTTTATGTTAAGATGTTTTGAGTCTCATTCGGGAGAAATAAAGCGGGGTCAGTGTCCCTTGAAGTTCGGCTGCCACCCGAGCGGGCACCCCTGGGAATGCAGCACCCTATGCAGATGCGTACTTTGCGTACCGCTTGATCCAACCCTGTGCGGGGTATCTATATATATAAAGGAAGAGTCGTTATGGAAAGACCGTCCCAAACAGAGAAACCTTACAACACAGAGACACCAAACTTGCCAACAGAAATAGGCCTCAGACAAGGTACGTTTGTAGCAAAGGAACTTTCCCCCCCAAAACCTAAAAGGCCCCCAAAACAATGAGTAAAAAAACCCTACGTTTCCCAGCATCCTCCGGGGCTGCCAACGACTCTCCCAGCCTCTACATTCTGACAACATGATTGGCTGCCAATAAGGGCGGATTTGCATAACTCCTGTACTGGCCAGCCAACATGAACATTTCGACCCATAATAAACTGTCAGAGGAGGATAAGGCAAAGGGCAGAGGCACAAACACAAACACCCAATTCACTTCCCACAGAAAATTTACACCCCTACACATCACAGACCACGCCAAAATTGACAGTAAGGCTTCATTAACTTAATTTCCCTGACTAGGCCTCACTTAATGGAATGCTGTTTACGCTCTGAATTGACAGTAAGGCTTCATTAACTTAATTCTCCCGACTAGCCCTCAGCTCATTGGACATTGTGTATGGCCTGAATTGACAGTAAGGCTTCATTAACTTGCTGTTCCTGACTAGGCCTCAGCTCATGGAACATTGTGTATGGCCTGAATTTACAGTAACCTACCTTGGCACACAGAGCCCCTATGACCCACGCTACATTCTACTACAGTTTGGAGGAGGGTGGACCATGGATAATGGGACTTGAAGTACCTCCATGGCTAATGGGATTTGTAGTACTTCAAAACCCATCATTCCCCACAGACCACTGTGGCCCAGAACCAAGACCGATAAAGACCAAACTTGGCAAACAATGCACCCCATGACCCACACTCCATCCAACTGCAGATTAGAGGAGGACACACCATGGATAATGGGATTTCAAGTACCTCCACTCACTTCCAAAGTACCCCACCCACACACGCATCAACCTCTACATCAACACAGCAGACAGAAAGACAAAAAACATTGTATATCCACAAGCAATGCAGAACGCCAGCAACACCACACAACAACAACTCCCCAGGACTTCAACATCCCACCCACCAGAACAACCCACAACAACACAGCCATGGCCCCACCAAGACCATAACTAACAACAACTCCAACCCTTACATACTCAGACTTCCTCGCATCTCCAAAATAGGGCACAGCAACACGTGCCGGGTACAGCTAGTAAATAAATATTAGGCCTGAGTAGGTTCAGTCGGAATAGTCGTAAATTGGAATACATTCGGGTTAAATTTATTTATTTACGTCGTTTATATTCCGCCTTTCTCCCCCCGCAGGGGACTCAGGGTGGATTACAATGTACACATTACATTTAGACCAGTGTTTTTCAACCTTTTTTGAGCCGCGGCACATTTTTTACATTTACAAAATCCTGGGTCACGCCACCAACCAAAATGACACAAAATGACACTTTAACACAGTAATACAGTAATCAAAATACCTATTTTGATGACCTCAACAAATCTTATTTTTTTGGAAGAGATAAAAAAAATTGGAGAAACGTTGGACGAAGTGTATAGAGCTCAAAGGAGACGACTTTGGAAAATAAAATGACTTTTTATCCAAAAACCTGTGTTTCATTCAAAAAGTCACAGACTTATTGACCCCATCCAAACTGGGTTAAACATGCGTGTCCACCAGTAATGAAGCCATTCCGAAATTTCGGAATATTTTCAAATAAATTTCAAAACTTTTCCGGAAAATTTCGGAAGTCTTTCAGATTCGAAGCGCCAGTGCCCCCTACATCCAGAACCATTTTTTTGGATCAACCAGGCCTAATAAATATAAGAACAACAATTATTGTTATTGTTATTATTATTGTTATCAGGCTAGATCTACACTGCCATATACGAGGGTTGAGTGAAAAGTAATGCCTCCACCTTTGTTTTTGAACTGCTTAGGTAGACAGTAAACTAGGCTGAAGGTTGGCTGCTCACCCCAACCTGGGCTCAAACTGCCAACCTATTGCTCCTGGTGATTAACCAGCTGTGCTAAAGCCGGGACCAATTTTGACTATGTGACCTGTTGATACCGTTTTGTTATAAGAGAGATGCCTTCATATCTCAAACATATCTGAAACTGGACTAATAAGTGTTGTAGCTGTGTATGCTGAACACATGAAGGTTGTGAGTAAAACCAATATGTTATTTCCATCAAATAACATATTTCCATATTTCCATTGAATAGATTAATAATAATAATAAATAGTGTGGGAAAAAATAATAATGATAGAAAATAAATAAATAAATAAATAAATCCACCTTGTCCCCCCAATCCTGCCCCACCCATCCCCCACCTCCCTTACCCACCCCAGGTGTTTTGTGCAAACAGCCGTGCCAATAAGACGCCCGAGCTGTGGTTTTTTTATATCTGTTGTGTGAATTTTCTCAATAAAGCTTTTTAAAATAAAAAAAAGAAGAAAATAAATAAATAAATATAATGTGACTTTATTTATTTATTTATTTATTTATTTATTTATTTATTGGGTCAGAAGTGAATTATTCATTTTGTCTCTTAAGTGCATGATATAAATCAAATAGTTTTTATGGAAGAACATATATATTTCAGGCACAAAAAACATTTCTAAATCTCTGCTGTCTTTAGGCACTGGTAAAACCTCGATTTTCCTAATAAATCATAGATAACAGGTTATTCAGTCTAACAACTGAAATCATTGCCTGGTATAATTACTCCAAAGGGTTTTTGGCTCTTCTCTGAAAGGTCATGATCTTCTAAAAAGTTATGGTCCCCAAAAGGTGTTTTTCCAAAAGGTTATATTATAATATGAAACTATAATAAAAATATATAATAAAATATATAATTATATAATATAATATATATTATAAGAATATATATATAATTATATGCTGTTATTATTATTATATAATATAAGACTATAATAAAATATATAGTATATGTAATACTAATATGTAATAATAACATATATAAATATATAATGTAATATGTATTATAATATGATACTATAATAAAAACATATAATAAAATATATAATAATATAATATAATATATATTATAAGAATATAAAATATATATAATATAATAAGAACATAAGAACATAATATATAATTATATGCTATTATTATATAATATAAGACTATAATAAAATATATAATATAATATGTAATAATAATATGTAATAATAATAATAATAACATATATAATATAATATATATTATACTATGAGACTATTATAAAATATATAATTATATAATATAATATATACTATAAGAGTATAAAAATATATATTATATAATATATAATTATATGCTGTTATTATTATTATAAGACTAATTAAAATATAGTAATATGTAATAATAACATATATAAATATATAATATAATATATATTATAATATGAGACTATAATAAAAATATAATAATATTATATATATATTATAAGAATATAATAAAATATATAATATAATATATAATTATGCTGTTATTATTATAATATAAGACTATAATAAAATATATAATATAATATGTAATAATAATAACATAGATGAATATATAATATAATATATTATAATATGAGACTATAATAAAAACATAATAAAATATATAATAATATAATATAATATATATTATAAGAATATAATATAATATATAATATATAATTATATGCTGTTATTATTATAACAAGAATATAAGAAAAATATACAATATATTATATGTTATTATTATTAAATTACATATTTTACATGCAAGTGGAATTGATATGTTATGCTCCCAGTGCTAGGAAAAGTTACTTTTTTGAATAATAATTCACAGAAAATCCAACTTGAGTATAGATAAGAGTCAATAGTTGGTTGGGATTATGAAAAATTATTAAAAGGTGATTTTTTTTGCTCTTTTCTTAAACATAAAAGCATTAGAAACTGATAAAGTTATTATTATTTAATCTTTAATCTGCCAAAATTTGTATCACAATAGACTCATTAGCCTGATAGGACTGTCGGATGACTTTCGACGACATGAATTGGAATCCCGGCCAAAAAGTTCTAAAGAAATGAGATAAATTCTGTTTTGGATGGCAGCCAGACCCGGTTATTATGAATGGATTCAATCAGGAAGGAGGGAGAGATTGCCTTGCCTTGCAATGCCTAAATTTGGAAGTTTGCAATCGCCGCGATTCCCATCCTTATGTGCATTTATTCCGAAATGCATCCCTTAAAAAAATCATTTATAGAAAAAGGCTCACGATAAATGAGTATGGGTTGGTTTGCAATGGTTTGTGGAGCTTTGTGTAATTTGTGAAGTTGAGCTAATAATTATATTACGCTCAACGAGAGTAGATTTCGGTTGGCATTTGCAATTAGATTTCAACTCATCTGCAAGTCAACATCATCGGACAGGAATAAAGGAGTCTCAACATATAAAAGCTAGGAGAGCTTTAAATAAATAAATAAATAAATAATAGTGTAGATTAATAATAATAATAGAAAATAATAATAATGTGAATTTATTTATTGATTGGTTCAGAAGCGAATTGATTTAATTTTATTTATTTATTTAAATTATTTTTAAATAAAATAATAATAATAATAAATAGTGTGGAATAATAGAAAATAATAATAATGTAAATTTATTTATTTATTTATTGGGTCAGAAGCGAATTGATTTAATTATTATTTATTTGAATAAAATAATAATAAATAGTGTGGAATAATAGAAAATAATAATAATGTAAATTTATTTATTTATTTATTGGGTCAGAAGCAAATTGATTTAATTATTATTTATTTATTTGAATAAAATAATAATAAATAGTGTGGAATAATAGAAAATAATAATAATGTAAATTTATTTATTTATTTATTTATTGGGTTCGAAGCGAATTGATTTAATTATTATTTATTTATTTGAATAAAATAATAATAGTGTGGAATAATAGAAAATAATAATGTAAAATTATTTGTTTATTTATTGGGTCAGAAGCGGATAGATTTAATTATTATTTATTTATTAAAATTATTTTTGAATAAAATAATAATAATAGTGTGGAATAATAAAAATAATAATGTAAATTTATTTATTTCTTTATTGGGTCAGAAGCGAATTGATTTAATTTTTATTTATTTATTTGAATTATTTTTGAGTAAATTAATAATAATAATAAATAGTGAGGAATTATAATAATGATAGAAAGCAGCAGCAACAGCAATAATACTAATAGAAAATAATTATAATGCGAAATTATTTATTTATCAGGTCAGAAGCGAATTGATTTAATTATTATTTATTTTAAATTGTTTTTGTGTAAATTAATAACAGTAAATAGTGTGGAGAATTGATACAATAAATAGTGTGGAATAATAATAATGTAAAATTATTTATTGTGTCAGAAGCGAATTGATTTAATTATCATCTATTTATTTGAATTATTTTTGAATAAAATAATAATAGTGTGGAATAATAGAAAATAATAGTGTAAATTTATTTATTTATTGGGTCAGAAGCGAATTGATTGAATTATTTATTTATTTGAATAAAATAATAAAAATAATAAATAGTGTGGAATAATAGAAAATAATAATATTGTAAAATTATTTATTTATTTATTTATTGGGTCAGAAGCAAATTGATTGAATTATTATTTATTTATTTAAATTATTTTTGAGTAAATTAATAACAATAAATAGTGTGGAATAATAATAATAATGTAAAATTATTTTTTTATTTATTGGGTCAGAAGTGTATTGATTTAATTATTATTTATTTATTTGAATTATTTGAATTATTTTGAATAAGTTAATAATAATAAATAGTGTGAAAATAATAATAATGATAAAAAACAACAGCACCAACAGCAATAATAATACTAATAACAAATAATTATAATGCGAGATTATTTGTTTATGAGGTCAGAAACGAATTGATTTAATTATTATTTATTTATTTGAATTATTTGAATTATTTTTGAATAAGATAATAATAATAACAATAGTGTGGAATAATAATAAAAAACAACAGCAACAACAATAATAATACTAATAATAAATAATTATAATGCAACATTATTTATTTATTTATCAGGTCAGAAGCGAATTGATTGAATTATTATTTATTTATTTAAATTATTTTTGAGTAAATTAATAGCAATAAATAGTGTGGAATAATAATAATAATGTAAAATTAATTATTTATTGTGTCAGAAGTGTATTGATTTAATTATTATTTATTTATTTGAATTATTTGAATTATTTTTGAATAAGTTAATAATAATAATAATAAATAGTGCGGAATAATAATAATAATGATAGAAAACAGCAACAGCAACAACAACAACAACAATAATACTAATAATAAATACAAAATAAGGATGGGAAATAAATGTTTTTATAATAATAATAATAATAATAATAATAGAAAACACACAAAATAAGGATGGGAAATAAATGTCTTTGTAATAATAATAATAATAATAGAAAACACACAAAATAAGGATGGGAAATAAATGTCTTTGTAATAATAATAATAATAGGAAACACACAAAATAAAGATGGGAAATAAATGTCTTTGTAATAATAATAATAATAATAATAATAGGAAACACACAAAATAAGGATGGGAAATAAATGTCTTTGTAATAATAATAATAATAATAATAATAGGAAACACACAAAATAAGGATGGGAAATAAATGTCTTTGTAATAATAATAATACTAATAATAATAATAGAAAACACAAAATAAGGATGGGAAATAAATGTCTTTGTAATACTAGTACTACTACTACTACTAATAATAATAGAAACACACCAAATAAGGATGGGAAATAAATGTCTTTGTAATAATAATAATAATAATAATAATAATAATAATAGAAAACACACAAAATAAGGATGGGAAATAAATGTCTTTGTAATAATAATAATAGTAATAATAGAAAACACACAAAATAAGGATGGGAAATAAATGTCTTTGTAATAATAATAATAATAATAGAAAACACACAAAATAAGATGGGAAATAAATGTCTTTGTAATAATAATAATAATAATAGGAAACACAAAATAAGGATGGGAAGTAAATGTCTGTAATAATAATAATAATAATAATAATAATAGAAAACACACAAAATAAGGATGGGAAATATATGTCTTTGTAATAATAATAATAATAATAGAAAACACACAAAATAAGGATGGGAAATAAATGTCTTTGTAATACTAATAATACTAATACTAATACTACTAGTAATACTAATAATAATAATAGAAACACACCAAATAAGGATGGGAAATAAATGTCTTTGTAATAATAATAATAATAACAAAATAAACTAATACTAAATAAATGTCTAATACTAATAATAATAATAGAAACACACCAAATAAGGATGGGAAATAAATGTCTTTGTAATAATAATAATAGGAAACACAAAATAAGGATGGGAAATAAATGTCTTTGTAATAATAATAATAATAATAGAAAACACACAAAATAAGGATGGGAAGTAAATGTCTTTGTAATAATAATAATAATAATAATAATAATAATAGAAAACACACAAAATAAGGATGGGAAATAAATGTCTTTGTAATAATAATAATAATAATAATAATAATAGAAAACACACAAAATAAGGATGGGAAATAAATGTCTTTGTAATAATAATAATAATAATAGAAAACACACAAAATAAGGATGGGAAATAAATGTCTTTGTAATACTAATAATACTAATACTACTACTAATACTACTAATAATAATAGAAACACACCAAATAAGGACGGGAAATAGATGTCTTTGTAATAATAATAATAGAAAACACACAAAATAAGGATGGGAAATAAATGTCTTTGTAATAATAATAATAATAATAATAATAATAATAGAAAACACACAAAATAAGGATGGGAAATAAATGTCTTTGTAATAATAATAATAATAGTAATAATAATAGTAATAATAGAAAACACAATATAAGGATGGGAAATAAATGTCTTTGTAATAATAATAACAATAATAGAAAACACAAAATAAGGATGGGAAATAAATGTCTTTGTAATAATAATAATACTAATACTACCGTACTACTAATACTAATAAAAATAATAATAGAAACACACAAAATAAGGATGGGAAGTAAATGTGTTTGCTGCAAAACACAAAGCAAACAATGGAGGTGTTATCATCTCTCTCTCTCTCTGCTTGTGGCTCTCTGCCAGGAAGAAGGCTTAAAAGTATTTTCATTTTTGAAAGCTATTTATTTAGTCCTTTTTCCATCAAGAAGTGCTTAGAATCCCAATGTTATATATGTGTGTATAATAATAATAATAATAATAGAAAACTGGAAAAATAAAAATTATAATGTGGAATAATAATAATAATAATATATAAAAAGCTTCTGTGCGTGGTGAGTAGGCTAAAAACAAAAAAACTACTAAACGAAAACACGCCAAATTTGTCCACAAAACGCCAAACAGTCCAAGGTGTGACCAACAATCAGAAAAAATTAAAAACAACAAATCATGTAAAAGTGAGGAAATATTATAAGGGTGGAAATTCATGGAGTCTCTCTCCCTCAATCTTTCGCCTTGAAGACAGGCAATGTAGGGCGCATCTGCATTGGAGAATTAATGCGGTTTCAAACCACTTTAACTACCGTGGCGAAATCATAGGAGATGTAGTTTCAGAAGGGGTGCATCTTCGCTGCGGAACCAATGCAGTTTGATACTAATATGCCATGTTTCAGTTATTATCTGGCATTACTTCGCGAACAAAGATTCTTAGGAAGGACTCATCCCCCGCTTTCTACAAGCGTGTTGATGACTAAGAAGGCCAATCTGAGACAGGCAAGTCTGGTTGCAGAAAGCACAGCAGAAAGTCTCCTTGGGAGATGTTGTTTCCAAGTTGCGGTTCTTTCTGCGTTGTCGTTTCTCTTCGAGACCCGTTCGGCATGTCTTCTCGAAAGAGGCCGCAGCATTGTGGATAGTGCGTCTTCATGCCTCCCGATGTGAGGCCAGGGTGGACCATTGCTGGTGATCAATCTGGCCGAGCCTGAGATGTTGTTTCAGGGACTCTCTTTTTGGGGGCGCCTCTCTTGCGCTGACCCGTGGAGAGTTCAACATAGAGTAGTATCTTTGGGAGGCAGTGGTCCTCCATCCTAGAGACGTGCCCTGCCCAGCGCAGCTGTGTTCTCAATAGCGTGGCCTCAATGCTGGTGATCCCTGCTTGCTCAAAGACAGCAACATTAGTTACATAGTCGGTCCAGTGTATATTAAGATTGTGCGAAAACAGTGCTGATGAAAGCGTTCGAGGAGTTGTAGGTGTTGGCGATAGGTGACCCATGTTTCAGACCCATAGAGGAGAATAGACAGTACGATAGCTCTGTACACACTGATTTTGGTGCTTTGCCTCAGGTGCTTGTTGCTCCAGACTCTTTTGTGAAGCCTTCCAAATGCACTCTATGCTTTTGCTAATCTGTGATCGATCTCTTGATCAATCTTGGCGCCTGAAGAGATGGTGAACTGCTGAACGAACTTAATCACAGATGTGCCTATGCTGACGTGGGGACGATGGTGTTCTTCCTGTGGTGCGGGCTGGTAGAGGACTTCCCTTTTCTTCAGGCTGACTTCCAGCCCAAACAGCTCTGCAGCTGTTGCAAAATATATCTCGTTTGCTGTGTCATACTGTGTTTTTGTGTCAATAATAATAATAAGCATGTATCTCGTTTGCTTGTCATACTGTGTTTTTGTGTCAATAATAATAATAAGCATATATATCTCGTTTGCTGTGTCATACTGTGTTTTGGTGTCAATAATAATAATAATAAGCATATATATCTTGTTTGCTGTGTCATACTGTGTTTTTGTGTCAATAATAATAATAATAAGCATATATATCTCGTTTGCTGTGTCATACTGTGTTTTGGTGTCAATAATAATAATAATAAGCATATATATCTTGTTTGCTGTGTCATACTGTGTTTTTGTGTCAATAATAATAATAAGCATATATATCTCTCGTTTGCTATGTCATACTGTGTTTTGGTGTCAATAATAATAATAAGCATATATATCTCGTTTACTGTGTCATACTGTGTTTCTGTGTCAATAATAATAATAATAAGCATATATATCTCGTTTGCTATGTCTTACTGTGTTTTTGTGTCAATAATAATAATGAGCATATATATCTCGTTTACTGTTTTCTGTGTTTCAATAATAATAATAGGCATATATATCTCGTTTACTGTGTCATACTGTGTTTTTGTGTCAATAATAATAATAGGCATATATATCTCGTTTATTGTGTCATACTGTGTTTCTGTGTCAATAATAATAATAATAATAATAATAATAATAATAATAATAAAGCTGGGATGACCTTGGATGACCTCTTGCAAACAGTCTCAAAATCCAGCGAGGGGTGTGTCTAACTCTACACTGTCAAATGAATGCAGTTTGACACCACTTTAACTGACATGGCTCGGTGTAATGGACTCCTTGTAGTTTTACAAAGTCTCTGCCAAACCCAGCCTGTGACTCCTTATTATTAAGCAAAAGCAAAGCTAGTTCAAGTAAGTTATTCTCTGTTGGAAACGTCGGAGAGAGCATCGCTTGCATATGAAAATGCCTATGCTGACGTGGGGATGGTGGTGTTCTTCCTGTGGTGCGGGCTGGTAGAGGACTTCCGTTTTCTTCAGGCTGACTTCCAGCCCAAACAGCTCTGCAGCCGTTGAAAAAGAAGGATGTGAGGCGCTGCAGAGCTGCTTCTGAATGGGCGACAAGGGCAGCATCGTCTGCAAAAAGATATAGAATTATTATAGAATTATAATAGAGAATAATGCTCTATTATTAATAATATTATTTAATTATAATTAATTAATTAATATCATTATATAATAATTGAATATAATAATAGAGAATAATGATTTTCTATTATTATATTCAATTATTGAATATAATTTATAATTATAATAACAATAGGACTTTTATGGAAATGGGATCTCCTCTCTTCCCTTCCAAAGGGATTAGGAGCCATACAGGAATGGAAGGATGTTGCAGAAAAGGAAAAATGGGATGGAAAGCACACTCAAGGGACACATCAACCCTTGGCTGCCCCCTTTTTTGTGCATCTTGCCTTGCCTTCTCAGCTCAGGAAAACAAAGGGAACTGTCCAAGCGATGCTTTCCTTCCTTCTTCTAAAGGGGAAGATTGTATAGGTTTCCTTGCTTGGCAGAGAACCGTGTCTCCGTCTCTTTAAGGCTTTCTTCCATTCAGAAACTTATATTTATTGGTCTTGTATTTAAATATGTATTTAAATTATTTTTATATGTATTAGAGTTCTCATTCACACATTGATTTGATTTTTCAATATTGGCTGCTTTGGGCCTCCTTGGGCATAGAGAAAGAGCAGGGTATAAATATGTTGTTGTTGTTAATAATAATAATTATTTATTTATTTTATTTATTTATTTCTTTGGACTTATATGCCGCTAACTCCATACGGCTCGCAGCGGCTTACAAAGTCAAGAAATAACAATACAGAATAAAAAGACAGACAAGACAATACACCAGAAAATACATAAATAGACATACAACATACAGGGTGAGACATCACAGGGTGAACAACAGCAGATAGGGGAGGGGAAGACCAGGCTCATGCCAGGGGGCAGAGCCACCCGTGGAGCTATCGAGGCGACCATCAAATGGGGAGCCGGGGGTCCCACAAATTGAGGAACGCCCTCAAAGACTCCAAATCTAAGCAGTGACAGTCACTGTGGTGTCGGTTATTGCCAGCCTGTAGACCATGCCTCGTCATCGGCGGCTTGTCCACCCTCCTAGGTTGGGGGTTCGCCGGTGGAGGCGCCCCGAACCTGCGGGCAGTGTTCCAGAACGTCCTGGGACGGGGCCCTCCGGGGGGCACCTTCTGGAAGACAGCCACCGTGGGGGGGGAGGTATTACAGAGCAGGGGAGAGACATCCTCCGGCCCGGCCCCCTGCCCCGTCCTCGACCCCGTCTCTGCCTCATCGGGTGTCCATCGAACTTGGGTGACCCACCGGGGCCCGGGCTGGCCACAGTCAGGGGGACCGCCGGCAGCCGCCCCGCACGTCGCCGGGGACGCTCCCCCGGAACCCTCGCCAGGACTCCTCGATGTCCACCGCATCCGTCGCGGGCCGCCTGCGCAGCGGCAAAGGGGAGCTTGCGGCTTTGGGTGGCGGGACCGGCAGCGGCGGCAGCTCCACGACTGGGGCCGCCCGGGGCGGTCCCAGCCACTGGGGAGGGTGGAGGGGCGGGCCAGGGACGCCCGGGCTGAATGGGGCCGGCGCCATGTTGGGGCAGCCAGCCGATGCCTCCACCGTCGGGCCCGGGAGGGGCAGCGGCCCAGGGCCGCCCACGGGCTCCACCACTGGGCCGCCGTCGCTCTCACTGGGGTCTCGGCCGTGGGCGGGGTCGCCTCCTCCGAGAGGTGGGGGGCCCCCTCGGCAGCCCGCCGGCCTTCCTCCGAAGGTCCATCTGTGGGGTCGGGGCTGGCCACTCCACTCGGCCTTCTCCCCTCCGGACTCGGGTGCATAATAATAATAATAATAATAGATTTTAATCCACACATTGTTATGGGTTTATAGCAGTGTTTCCCAATCTATTTTTTTACATTTCCAAAATCCTGGGGCACACCACCAACCAAAATGACACAAAATGACACTCTAACACAGTCATACATATAGTTAATATGTTTTCAAATGTATTTATACACTCAGTGTGAAACCTGGGCCTGTTTCGATGAACACAACATAGATATCCTGGCAGGAATGGCAGAAAGACACAAACTTCCCACACAGAACTCCCAAAACCAAGAGAAAATGCTATAAGAGTTTGGTGGACATTGACCTTGAGTTTTGGAGTTGTAGTTCACCTATATCCAGAGAGCACTCTGGACTCAAACAATGTTGGATCAGGACCAAACTTTGCATGAATACTCAATATGCCCAAATGTGAACTCAGATGGAGTTTGGGAAAAATAGACCTTGACATTTGGGAGTTACAGTTTCTGGGATTTATAGTTTATTTATTTATTTATTTATTTATTGTTCGGTCTTGTATTCCGCTCCTCCCTGCAGGCTCGGGGCGGATAACAGCATATAAAATAGGCAACATGTACCAACCATGCGGCCATACAATAAAAACATAAAACACACATCACATCCCAGGTGATCGCTCATGGCACACTAGTGTGCCGCGGAACAGTGGTTGGGAAACATTGGTATACATAATATATATAAATAATGATAACACACAATCAAAGAGTATCCTGAACTCTTGCAACAATGGAATTGAACTAAACTTGGCATATTGAACTCTCCTTACCAACAGAAAGTACTGAAAGGGTTTGCTTGGGAATTGACCTTGAGTTTGGAAGTTGTAGTTCACCTACACCCAGAGAGCACTGTGGACTCAAATAATGATGGATCTGGACCACACTTGAAATGAATACTCAATATGCCCAAATATGAATGCAGATGGAGTTCAGGGGGAATAGACCTTGCCATTTGGGAGTTGTAGTTGCTGGGATTTATAGTTCCCCTACAATCAAAGAGCATTCTGAACCCCACCAATGATAGAACTGGGCCAAACTTCCCACACAGAACCCCCAGGAGGCTCCCTTCCTGAATGGCTCTCTCCCTCTTCCACACCAGAAGGGAAGGCACTCACTCGGTCCGCGGTTGCCTGCCTGCCTTCCTTCCTTCCTTTCCTGCGATTCGAAAGAAGAAGCCGGTGGGCCTGCTTCGGACTGCGCTCCTCACTTCCGCTTCCGTTCCCTGCCCTCCCTCGATTGGAGGCTGGCTGGCTGGGGAAACGGCCGAAGGAGGCAGCGCCCCGGCCCCTTCTTCTTCGCCGCCTCCCTCAAGCAGCAGGAGTTCGGCAGGAGGGGGAAGAAAGGGGGAAAGAGAGGTTTTTTCCACGGCACACCAGGTGATCGCTCATGGCACACTAGTGTGCCGTGGAACAGTGGTTGGGAAACACTGGTACACACAATAATATATATAAATAATGATAAACACACAACCATATATATTATAATAAAAATCCAAACAAATAATAATAACTTTATTGGCTGACGAACCCACCTTGGCCTTCTTTGGCGCCGATTCACCCCGCGAAACCCACTGTTGTGACTGCTGTTTGGTCTCAGGTGTGTTGTGGTGGATCCACGTTTCGTCCACGGTTACGAAACGGCGCCAAAACCCCGTCCATATTGCGGTTGAACAACGCCAAACACTCCTGCGAAATTGTCACACGATGGCGTTTGTGGTCGATTGTGAGCCAACGCGGCACCCATCTTGCGGAAAGCTTTCTCGTACCCAAGTGATCATTTAAAATGGAAACCACTGAGCCACGTGAGATGCCTACGGCTTCCACAATCTCTCGCACTTTCAATCTCCGATCGGCCAACACCATATCGTGAATTTTTTCAATTGTTTCGGGTGTAGAGACCCAAAACTGAACCCCAAGGTTCAGTTTTGGGTCCTTTACTTTTTAATTTATTCATTAATGATCTGGATGTAGGAGTGAATTCTGAGGTAGCAAAGTTTGCAGACGACACTAAATTGTTCAGGGTAGTTAAAAATGAAACTGATTGTAAAGAGCTCCAGAAAGATCTCTCGAAATTGAGTGAATGGGCAACAAAGTGGCAAATGCATTTTAACCTAAACAAGTGTAAAGTCATGCACATCGGGGCAAAGAACCCCAACTACACCTACCAATTGATGGGGTCAAAGCTTTCCGAGACAAACCAGGAAAGGGATCTTGGGGTTTTGGTGGACAGCTCAATGAAGATGTCAACCCAGTGCGCAGCAGCAGTGAAAAAAGCAAATTCTATGCTTGGCATGATCAGGAAGGGAATCGAAAATAGGTCGTCAATTGTTGTATTGCCTCTCTACAAATCTATGGTGAGGCCACATCTGGAGTACTGTGTACAATTCTGGTCACCGCACCTTAAGAAGGATATAACGGAACTGGAAAAGGTACAGAAAAGGGCAACAAGAATGATCCAAGGGATGGAGCAGCTCCTTATGAAACCAGGTTGCAACGCCTGGTCTTTTCAGCCTTGAAAGAAGGCGTTTAAGAGGTGACTTGATCGAAGTGTATAAAATCATGCATGGGATAGAAAAGGTGAATAGAGAAAAATATTTTCTCTCTGTCACACAACACTAGGACTAGAGGGCACTCCTGAAGCTCCAAGGTAGGAAAGTTAGGACAAATAAAGGGAAATACTTCTTCACCCAGAGGGTCATTGGGTTATGGAACTCACTTCCAGAAGAGGTTGTGACAGCGGTCAGCCTGGACAACTTCAAGGCAGGATTAGACAGATTCATGGATACCAAGGGAATCAGTAGCTACTGAAATGGACATTCAAGTGCCACCTCGGAGTTGGTTGAGGTGGGCAGGATTTCCCTGGGTACTGGTTGTGGGGGGTCGGGAGCAGGTGAGGGTTTTGCCCTCCTTTCTGCTCGAGATCCCTGTGTACAACTAGTGGGCCACTGTGTGACACAGAATGCTGGACTAGATGGGCTGAGGCCCGATTCAGCATGGCTCTTCTTATGTTCTTATGTTCTTAACTGGGCGTCCAAAGCATTCAGCATCTTCCGTGCTTGTACGGCCACAACGAAATTCAGTAAACCACTTTTTTACCCTTGAAATGGATGGTGCGGAGTCCCCATCATATTGATCAAGCTGAGCCTTGGTTGGAGTGATGGTTTTTTTCTGCAAAAAATAATGCTTAATGAGCACACAAAATTCACTTTTTTCCATTTTCTCCTCAAATCACGCGGTAGTCTGCTATCAGAAGCTGTCAAACACAAACTAAATGACACAGCTTGTTCAAATTTTGACTGACAGGTGCCTATTGACAGGAGCAGTGTTGCCCTTTCAGTTCAGAGGCGGGAAATTCAAAAAGTCACGGACTTATTGACCCACCCTCGTAGCCGTCCGGATGGGGGTCTGAGTTTGGCCCAGTTTGTTCAAAGCTGAGTTCGCAAAGGACACTACAGACTATTAGTAATAATAATGCGACCCCCTTTCTTTTGCCAAAAGGAGTAAAAAGCATTGCAAATGGGATTTCTCCCTTCCCTCCTCCTAAAACTCCATTGGCTTTGAAGTTTTCCATCCGATCCCTTTGGGCAAAAGGTTTGCCTGGTTGTAATAGCTTGCGTTTGGCATCACCTTCGCCGCTGCAGCAGCAGGTGGAAAGTAGGTTGAATTTAAATGTGCAATCTTTTGCAATCAGGAGGCGCTGCAAACCGTGATTGCTTTTAATTAGCCGCTATATATGTTTGCTTCTTCAGCATGATGCTCCAAAGGGCTACAGCAGATCTCGAAGAAGACGGCATACATATACGCTATCGTACTGATGGCAGCTTGTTCAACTTAAGCCGTCTGAGGGCTCGCACTAAGACTCTAAACTATCTAGTCCGTGAGCCGCTTTTTGCTGACGACGCTGCCCTTGTCGCCCATTCAGAAGCAGCCCTGCAGCGCCTCACATCCTGCTTTGCAACAGCTGCAGAGCTCTTTGGGCTGGAAGTCAGCCTGAAGAAAACGGAAGTCCTCTACCAGCCCGCATCACAGGAAGAACACCATCATCCCCACGTCAGCATAGGCACATCTGTGCTTAAGTCCGTTCAGCAGTTCACTTACCTGGGAAGCATCATCTCTTCAGACGCCAAGCTTGACCAAGAGATAGATCACAGATTAGCAAAGGCATAGAGTGCATTTGGAAGGCTTCACAAAAGAGTCTGGAGCAACAAGCACCTGAGGCAAAGCACCAAAATCAGTGTGTACAGAGCAATCGTACTTTCTATTCTCCTCTATGGGTCTGAAACATGGGTTACCTATCGCCAACACCTACGACTCCTCGAACACTTTCATCAGCGCTGTCTTCGCACAATCCTAAATATACACTGGACCGACTATGTGACGAATGTTGCTGTCCTTGAGCAAGCAGGGGTCACCAGCGTTGAGGCCATGCTATTGAGAACACAGCTGCGCCGGGCAGGGCACGTCTCTAGGATGGAGGACCACCGCCTCCCAAAGATACTACTCTATGGTGAACTCGCCATGGGTCAGCGCAAGAGAGGAGCCCCCAAAAAAAGATATAAGGGCTCCCTGAAACAACACCTCAGGCTCAGACAGATTGATCACCAACAATGGTCCACCTTGGCCTCACATCGGGAGGCATGGAGACGCACTATCCACAATGCTGCGGCCTCTTTCGAGAAGACACGCCGAACGGGTCTCAAAGAGAAACGACAACGCAGAAAGAACCGCAACTTGGAAACAACATCACCCAAGGAGACTTTCTGCTGTGCTTTTTGCAACCGAACTTGCCTATCTCAGATCGGCCTTTTTAGTCATCAACGCGCTTGTAGAAAGCGTGGGATGAGCCCTTCCTAAGAATCTTCGTTCACGAACTAATGCCGAGAGATATATGTTTGCTCGTGTCCATCCTAGGATGCCGGAATTTGAATCGATTCCTACCGTATGTTTGCCAACCCATTCATTTCTATGGTACCTTCTACACTGCCATATAAAATCCAGATGATCTGCTTTGAACTGGATTATGTAGACTCGTTTTATTTATTTATTTATTTATTTACATTATTTCTACCCCACCCTTATCAGCCCGAAGGCGACTCAGGGCGGCGAACAAGTCGACACAATTCGATGCCATATATAAAATTACATACATTAAACGTATAAGCATCTCAAAACTTTTAAACACATAAAAACAACAAGCAATAAAAAATTTAAACTATTTGAATTTTTTAAAAAAACTAATCCAGATTAAATCAAATAATCTGGATTATGGGTTTTGATAATCTGGATTATATGGCAGTGTAGATCCATCTTTGGGGCCCATCTACACTGCCATTCCAATGCAGATTGAACTGGATTAAATGGCAGTGTACACTCATATAATCCAGTTCAAGGTGCATTCTGTGACTTTACACTAACCACATAATTCAGTTCAAGACGCATTATATGAGTCTACACTGACCACATAATCCAGTTCAAGGTGCATTATATGAGTCTACACTGACCATATGCTCCAGTTCAAGGTGCATTATATGAGTCTACACTAACCACATAATCCAGTTCAAGATGCATTATATGAGTTTACACTAACCACATAATCCAGTTCAAGATGCACTAAATGAGTTTACACCGACCATATGATCCAGTTCAAGGTGCATTATATGAGTCTACACTGACCATATAATCCAGTTCAAGATGCATTCTATGAGTTTACACTGACCATATGATCCAGTTCAAGATGCATTATATGAGTCTACACTGACCACATAATCCAGTTTAAGATGCATTCTATGAGTCTACACTGACCACATAATCCAGTTCAAGATGCACTAAATGAGTTTACACTGACCATATGATCCAGTTCAAGGTGCATTATATGAGTCTACACTAACCACATAATCCAGTTCAAGGTGCATTATATGAGTTTACACTGACCACATAATCCAGTTCAAGATGCACTAAATGAGTTTACACTGACCACATAATCCAGTTCAAGATGCATTATATGAGTTTACACTAACCACATAATCCAGTTCAAGATGCACTAAATGAGTTTACACCGACCACATAATCCAGTTCAAGATGCACTAAATGAGTTTACACTGACCATATAATCCAGTTCAAGATGCACTAAATGAGTTTACACTGACCATATGATCCAGTTCAAGATGCACTCTATGAGTCTACACTAACCACATAATCCAGTTCAAGGTGCATTATACGAGTCTACACTAACCACATAATCCAGTTCAAGATGCATTCTATGAGTTTACACTGACCATACGATCCAGTTCAAGATGCATTCTATGAGTTTACACTGATCACATAATCCAGTTCAAGATGCTCTATCTATCTATCTATCTATCTATCTATCTATCTATCTATCTATCTATCTATAGAACTAGGTCAGTTTGCAAATTTGGCAGGAAATGATGATTCAGATCATATGGGATGCAATTAGTGCCTGTGTGTGTGTGTCTACACATGCACACATCATACCTCGCTCTCATACAAAATCTAGGAATTGGCTTCCCTAAATCTCATTTGCATGGATTATGCCGTGTTTGCGGGCATCGGCGCGCCTTACTAACCGGATCGCTTTGGGCTTAACGGGATTAGAAACCCATAGGCATTAGAGCGGCGGCTCAACGGAGGGAGGATCAGAAGGAAATGAAATTTACATGGGTTTTAAAGGGGGAAATCCATTGGCTACGGATCCAGGCCTTTAGAAGTTCTCCGCCATGGTCTCGTTTGGGGATAATGGGTTTGCCATCTGGCCCGCCTGATAGGGGATAATGGTGTTGGCATGATGGGTGCATTATTATATACACGTTGCTGTGGTCCAGTCTGTGTATATATGTTTTGTGTGCATATATGTGCATTTATATTTGTGCATATGTGTATATATATGGTTTTGCACATGCGTTGTAATGTATTTTTTGACTTTTGAAGTCTCTTCCGCTATGTTTTTTTTGTGTTTTTATGAGTGATGGTCACTCGTTGGCCTGAGAGGTGTCTTCTGTCCAAATTTGGTGTCAATTCACCCAGTGGTTTTTGAGTTACGTTAATCCCACAAACGAACATTACATTTTTATTTATATAGATTACTATCTTGGAGACCCGGTGGTGCCCGGGTTATTTGAGGAAGGCATTGTGTGCCAAGGTTGGTTCCTATTAGATGTTTATGTGGCTTGCAGTGGTCCCAGGAACTTAGTGAAGGTACTGCAAGTCCCATTGGCCATGGTCCATCCCCCTCCAAAGAGCACCAGGATGTAGAGTGGGTCATGGGGGCTCTGTGTGTCACATTTGGTCTTGATCAATCTTTGGATGAGGGTTGCAGCGGTCTCGGAAGGTGAGTGAAGGTGTTTCAAGTCCCATCATCTGTGGTCCGTCCTCCTTGAAACAGCACCAGGGTGCAGAGTGGGTCATGGGGTCTCTGTATTGTAATTTGTAATTGTGGCATTGGGTGAGGGTCGCGTTGTGAAGTGGGCCATTGGGCCCCTGTTTGCCAAGTGTGGTCCTGATCCGTCATTGCTGTGGACCGCAATGGCTGACTGCCTGAGGCCTTTCCTTTTTCCTCTGAGTCATCTTAGAATGTTGCAATGTGGATGGCCAATCGGAGTCCTTTATGCGAATACCATTTCAGTGGCAACCAATCCCCTCTGTCTGGGGCCATAGAATGTTGGAGTTCTGAGGCTGGCCAATCAGAGCCCTTTATGCAAATAATCCCACAGTGGCAGCCAATCGAAACGCTGGCACATATTCCTCCCTCCGCACCACTGCCTGCAAACACTGACTTTTATTATATACATAGAAGACTAGCTGTGCCCTGCCACGCGTTGCTGTGGCCTATAGTAAGAATTTTCGAAGCACAGGTAGCTATCTGGACTATTATGAAAGAGAGGTACCTACCTATTACTTTCCCCCTTTTTCTTCCCCTTCCCCCTTTTCTCCTTTCTTCCTTCTCTACCTTATGTTTAGTTGTTTTATTTTTGTTTTTTTATTGTTGGTCACACCTTGTGTTGTGAGATGTTATGTTGCCAAATTAGGTGTGATTCCGTTCATTGGTTCTTTTGTTTACTTGAGCCTAACAACAACATCTCCTTTTTTTATATATATAGACTAGCTTGGGGACCCGGCGGTGCCCGGGTAATTTGAGAAAGGCATTGTGGGCCAAGGTTGCTCTTTATCCCTTATTTATGTGGCTCGCACTGCTCTCAGGAAGTTAGTGAAGGTACTGCAAATCCCATTGTGCATGGTCCATCCTCCTCCAAACACCACCAGGATGTAGAGTGGGTCATGGAGGGTCTGTCTGCCAAGTTTGGCCGTGATCCATCATTATTGGGAGAAGCAGTGGTATCATGAACTTACTGAAGGTACTGCAAGTCCCATCATCTGTGGTCTCTCCTTCTCTCAACTGCACCAGGATGTAGAGTGGGTCATGGTGGCTCTGTGTGCCATGTTTGGTCTGCATTGGTCATTGGATGTAGGTCGCATTGTTTTCAGGAAGTGAGTGAAGGTACTGCAAGTCCCATCATCCGTGGTACGCCTGTCTCCAAACTGTAGTAGGATGCAGAGTGAGTCATGGGGGTTCTGTGTAGTAAGTTTGTAGAGGCTGACTGGTCCGAAACCACAGTGGGAGCCATTCCTGACAGCCTGAGGGCCTTTCCTTTTCCCTCTTTGCCTCCTAAGAGTGTTGGAATGTTGGTGGTTGGCCAATCAGAGGCGTTATGCAAATAATCCCACAGTGGCAACTAATCGAAACGCTGCCACATATTCCTCCCTCCGCACCTCCGCAAACACTGACTTTTATTATATATATAGGTTATATAATATATTTTAATTATGCATATTATCTATTATATAAATGGGTTCACGTCATGTGATGTATACCTCAAACAAAGAAACCATACAACGCAGAAACACAATACTTGCCAACAGAAATAGGCCTCAAGCAAGGTACGTTTGTAGCAAAGAAACTTCCCCAAAACCTAAAAGGCACCCAAAACAACGAGTAAAAATAAAACTACATTTACCAGCATCCTCCGGGGCAGCCAAAGACTCACCCAGCCTCTACATTCTGAACAACATGATTGGCTGCCAATAAGGGCGGATTTGCACAACTGCTGTAACCATAGCAACGCTGGCAAGAGCCATCCAAGGCTAGGATAGAATGCTGAGAGATTTCAGTTGGTGTTTGAGGGTTAAACTGCCAAAACCAAACTCTGAGGGAGCAATTCTCCAGCAAATTCCTACCCACACAACACAACTTCCAATCACAACCCATCCCACCAACCTTACGGGACCCCGTACACACAACAACTACATACACCACAAACAAAAACCATTCCTTCCTTCCACACAGACATAAACTGACCCAAAAGACAAACCATGCCTTATAAAAATAACAGCATCGAACGACACACTCACAGCGCTACATACATAAAAAAAAGGGGCAAAACAAACGCCAGAACAGAAACACACTGCGCAGCAGAGACACAGACAACAGGTCACTGCACGACGCACAGCTGAGAACCAAATGCAAAGAACTGCACGACAAGAAGAAGCGCGCAGCCAGGAACAACAAAGACGCCGAAATGCAACACAACAGCAGCGCGCAAGGAGCGCAGAAACACGACGTCGCAACACAGAAAACAAACTTCAAAACACCACAACCAATTCCACCGCCTAGCCTTCAGATACAACGCTGCACCAAGTAACATAATTTCCAACCCTTACATACTCAGGCTTTCTCGCATCTCCTAAATAGGGCACAGCAACGCGTGCCGGGTACAGCTAGCTATTTATATTAGTAGTAGTAGTAGTAGTAGTAGTAGTAGTATATTAAGTTCTTACTGTATCATCCCTTGCTTCAAATTCTCTTATTGACCTTGTGTGTGTGTGTTGCATTTCAAACTTTTCTATTCTCGGCATCGTCATAATTATTTCCCATCAGGGTGCATCTACACTGTTGTCTTAATTCAGTTTGGTGCCACTTTAGCTTCCATGGCTCAAGGTTATGTAATTCTGGGAGTTATAGTTCCTGCAAGGTCTTTAGCATTCCTTGAATACTTCCTCATAGGACTCTTGTTTCTTCCTTCTGTGCAGAATTTGGTACGCAATCTTCTTCTTTCCTGATTCTGTTGGAAGCAACATTAATGAATTCCGACGCATGCTTTTAAACGATGTCAAACCAAATTAAATCAGACCTCAACTTTTGCAAGATCTAGTTTCTTGGTTTTTAGATTTTAGACACTTTGAACTCAAGAGTGTATCTACACTTAAAGCAGTATCAAACCGCATTAATTCTACGGTGTGGGTGCCCTCCGAATCCTGGTTTTCCATCCCTAAAATATTGGCGGGTATCTTGATTATAGGTTATATTCCATGCACTCTCGCTCCCTCTTTGTTCATGCTAATTCATTTAAATACATGCAGATTTCACAATTAACCTTTAGACCTGCCTTCTCTGTGACCTCCTCAAGCTGACATCCGAGCTCATTTGCACCGCATGCAAGCAGATTGCGCTCATCACACAGATGTGACCGGCTTATATTTAGCCTAGGCCTGGATGAGCCGATCTGGATGCGGAAAACTCCCATTTTGGAATATAATGCCCAGAATCCTCCTTCCCAGACTGGACACTGTCATTCCATGACCTTTTTGAGCTCTGGAACTTTGTGCCCTGATATATATACACACTGTCCGTCCGTCCTTCCTTCCTTCCTTCCTTCCTTCTTTCCTACCTCTATTACTTCCTTCCGTCCTTCCTTCCTTCCTTCCTTCCTTCCTTCCTTCCTTCTTTCCTACCTCTATTCCTTCCGTCCTTCCGTCCTTCCTTCCTTTATACAGCTATTATTTACTTCATTCCTTCTTTCCCTCCTTCCTCTATACCTTCCTTCCTTCCTTCTCTCTTTATACCTTCTTTCTTCCCTTCTTCCTTCTTCTATTCCATGCCTTCTATCTTTCCTCCCTCCTTCCTCTAGGCCTCTGTGTCTTCTTTCCTTCCTTCTTTCCTACCTCTATTACTTCCTTCCGTCCTTCCTTCCTTCCTTCCTTCTTTCCTACCTCTATTACTTCCGTCCTTCCTTCCTTCCTTCCTTTATACAGCTATTATTTACTTCCTTCTTTCCCTCCTTCCTCTATACCTTCCTTCCTTCCTTCCTTCTCTCTTTATACCTTCTTTCTTCCCTTCTTCCTTCTTCTATTCCATGCCTTCTATCTTTCCTTCCTCCTTCCTCTAGGCCTCTGTGTCTTCTTTCCTTCTTTCCTTCCTTCTTTCCTACCTCTATTACTTCCTTCCGTCCTTCCTTCCTTCCTTCCTTCTTTCCTACCTCTATTACTTCCTTCCGTCCTTCCTTCCTTCCGTCCTTCCTTCCTTCCTTCCTTCCTTCCTTCCTTCCTTTATACAGCTATTATTTACTTCATTCCTTCTTTCCCTCCTTCCTCTATACCTTCCTTCCTTCTCTCTTTATACCTTCTTTCTTCCCTTCTTCCTTCTTCTATTCCATGCCTTCTATCTTTCCTCCCTCCTTCCTCTAGGCCTCTGTGTCTTCTTTCCTTCTTTCCTTCCTTCTTTCCTACCTCTATTACTTCCTTCCGTCCTTCCTTCCTTCCTTCCTTCCTTCTTTCCTACCTCTATTACTTCCTTCTGTCCTTCCATCCTTCCATCCTTCCATCCTTCCATCCTTCCTTCCTTCCTTCCTTCCTTCCTTCCTTCCTTCCTTCCTTCCTTTATACAGCTATTATTTACTTCATTCCTTCTTTCCCTCCTTCCTCTATACCTTCCTTCCTTCTCTCTTTATACCTTCTTTCTTCCCTTCTTCCTTCTGCTATTCCATGCCTTCTATCTTTCCTCCCTCCTTCCTCTAGGCCTCTGTGTCTTCCTTCCTTCTTTCCTTCTTTCCTTCCTTCCTTCCCTCCCTCCTCTATACCTTCTTTTCTTTCTTTCCCTCCCTCCATACTTTCTTTCCCTCCTTACTCTATTCATTCTTTTTTCTTCCTTCCCTTCCTCCTCTCCTTCTTCTTTTATACCTTTTTTCTTTCCTTCTTCTATTCCATACCTTCTATCTTTCCTCCCTCCCTCCTTCCTCTAGGCCTCTGTATCTTCTTTCCTTCCTTCCTTCCCTCCTTTATACCTTCCTTCCTTTCTTTCCCTCCATACTTTCTTTCTTTCCCTCCTTACTCTATACATTCTTTTTTTCTTCCTTTCCTTCCTCCTCTCTTTCTTCCTTTATACCTTCTTTCTTCCCTTCTTCCTTCTTCTATTCCATACCTTCTTTTTTCCTTTCTTTCTTCCCTCCTTCCTCTATGTATCAACAGGGCATACAGTTTGACTCAACCATCTGACCCACTTTCTTCCTTCTGCATTTGTCTTCCTTTTCTTTGTGGGTGGGGGTGAGAATTTGGCCCCTTTGTGCGTTTGAGTGATGTCCCTAAATGACTCTCTTTTGTCTTTTTTGTCCCCATCTGTCTGCAAGTCAAAGGTCGTCCCTGAAAATACTCAATATCCTTCATTTCCCAAATGGCAAAGTTCAAGTTCTCCCTGGGTAGAAATGGCATCTGGCATCATGGGCCAACTTGGGCCCTCCAGGTGTTTTGGACTACAACTCCCACAATTCCTAACAGCCTACCGGCTGGTAGGAATTATGGGAGTTGCATTCCAAAACACCTGGAGGGCCCAAGTTGGTCCATTCCTGACTTCACCTCTAAGTATCAAATAAACTCATAAAATATAGAAAGAGATAAAATTCTCTCTTCCTTTGAAAATATATTTTTCAATAAGCAATAGGCGTTATATAGAATAATAATATACTTCAATAATTCAGTCATGTAGGAGGGACACCTCCGGCTTCTGTCGGTGCTCAGTCCCAGTCTATCGTAACAGTTTGTTTACTCACGCTCCTCAATAGCGTTCGATCTCAGTTCCAACATAAATGACTGCCACTCCAAAGAAGACTGTATATCCAAATGAAAATAAAGATATTCCACACAATTTGTAATCCACAAGCCCTGGGGGGGGCACTCTCCAGTGGCGTCGTAAATGGGTGTTTTCACACAAATAATCCAGGATGAGTTAAGTCCGCTTCCTCCACGCTGTGAGATGGCTTGAGTTCCGCCTACGGGGATCTGTGTGTGGATCCAACCCGTTTCGTAAAAGTCACTTCCTCAGGGCAGCTCCAAGCACAATAATCCACAATATTTGGTTTGTAAATACCAATTTCTACAATGAGATAAACAACATTTAATTACCCAGAAAAAGCAAGGGTACATAAGAACATAAGAAGAGCCATGCCGAATCGGACCTCAGCCCATCTAGTCCAGCACTCTGTATCACACAGTGGCCCACCAGTTGTACACGGGGATCTCGAGCAGAAGGGAGGGCAAAACCCTGACCTGCTCCCGACCCCCCACAACCAGCACCCAGGGAAATCCTGCCTACCTCAACCAACTCCGAGGTGGCACTTGAATGTCCTTTTCAGTAACTACCGATACACTTGGTATCCATGAATCTGTCTAATCCTGCCTTGAAGTTGTTCAGGCTGACAGCTGTCACAACCTCTTCTGGAAGTGAGTTCCATAACCCAATGACCCTCTGGGTGAAGAAATATTTCCCTTTATTAGTCCTAATTTTCCTACCTTGGAGCTTCAGGGAGTGCCCTCTAGTCCTAGTGTTTTGTGACAAAGAAAATAGTTTTTCTTTATTCACCTTTTCTATCCCATGCATGATTTTATACACTTACTACAGGGTAGTAAAGGGGATATGAGGTTTGAGAGTAGCTAACCACTTACCACCGAAACATCAATAAATATACACCACTAATGGGTTTGACCAGCGATACAGTGGAGAACCTGGTCTCCAAAGTGGCTATAAGTACTGTCTCTAATCAGTGATGGTCTACTCCTAGGTGAGGGCCTCATCCAGAAAAAATATAAGTGATCCAACTAAATTAGGATGTTATTTACACAAAGGGAATAATTGAAACCAACCAGTTG
Organism: Anolis apletophallus; assembly: GCA_030556195.1. Taxonomy (NCBI): domain Eukaryota; kingdom Metazoa; phylum Chordata; class Lepidosauria; order Squamata; family Anolidae; genus Anolis; species Anolis apletophallus. The sequence continues at coordinate 9,569,338 of JARBWK010000011.1, forward strand.
CTCTGAAGAAAGGAGAGTAATTCAAAACAATTCCTTACATAGCAAGGCTTCCTTAGGATCTGCATGAGGTTTGGGAACTACTGTCTCTAGCCCTAAAATTTGAAATTTGGTATCGAGTGATGTGTTGTCTTGAAGTGCTTATAAAGAAAAGAATCCTCATTTCCTGTTGAAATCCTCGATTTGTGCTCCCCCACCCTAGTTCGTAATTCACGTTTCGTCTGACCTACGTACAGCCTGGGGCACGAACACACGAGTAAATACACGCATCCCCTTGTTCCGCAGATGAAGGAATTCTTTGGTTTAAACAATCTGCATTTGTGCGGAACATAAATGTCTTTCAAGAGGGAAACAAATTCGCATGCCATGCAATGTCCACATCTATGTGTTCCAGGACTCAGGATGCTGGGTTTCGATGATGGTTTAAAATCAGAATGAGCGAGGAGGTCCCCTAAATTAGTAGTCCTCTTGTAGGCTGGCATGGGGGGCTTTTCTAGGCCCTTGATGTCTGATATCAACGGCCAATGTTGCCATACAATGTTGAGTATATCATGACTATGCGTTGTTAATTTCAAAGGCCAAATTGGTCTATTTAAAGGTGGTGTTTCCTTCTTCAACAATAAAGTGTGTCTATCCAGAGCAGGGGTGCTCAGAATGGTGATCTCGATCACCAGGGTGATCTTTGGGCCTCATCCTGGTGATCTTCAGACCCCTGACCAGGTTTTTTGCTGTTGGTCCTCTTCATGCGCCCCTGCACGCTGCAAAGAAGTCCTCTGTCGTTGCTTCTCCCTGCTCCCTGCTCGCGCGCCGCCTCCAAAAGCTCCAGAGTCCAAGAGGCAGAATGGGCCCCCTCTTTTGGATTCCTCCTCCTCCCTCCGTCCTTCTCCAGCCACTCAGAGTCGTAAGAGACCAAAGGGGGCGGGCCTGGATGACGCGATGCAAGGCTGGCCCCGCGCACATGCGCAGAAGCGCCCATTCTGCCTCTCGGACTTCTCGTGAACTCTTGGAGGCGGCACGCATGCTGGCGGCGTGGAAATAGGAGCAACGACAGAGGAGAAGAAGAAGGATGCTTTGGGGTCATTTCCTTACCGCATCTCAAAGGTCGGTCTTTTTACTTTGGGGTGGGTGCTTGATTGTTCTGTGACATGTCTCTTTGTTTATTTTTAATGTTTAAAAATGGCATTTTAGCTACAAAGCCTCTCTGCTTGCTTTGTTCCTTGAGAAATATATGTTGGGGAATATGGAAATGTGGGAGAAATGGGGTGGTTGGATGTATTTTTGCATGCCCCTTTGTTTACCTTACTGAGTATTAAATGGCCTTGCAGTTCAAAAGCCTCTCTTCTTACTTTCTGGCTGATAATATGTGTGGTAATATGGCAGTGTGGGAGAAATGGGGTGGTTGGATGTATTTTTATGCTCTGTTTTATATTGTTGTTATTAAATTGAAATGTTGATGTTTTCTAACTTCATTTTATGTAAACTGCCCCGAGCCTGCTGGAAGGAGCGGTACATAAAAATGAATAATAAATATAAATAAATAAATAAGAAAATAGTTATACGTTTTACGTTTCTGGGTAGGTGATCTTTGGGACTTGGTTTTTTAATCAGTAGCTCCCATGCTGAAAAAGCGTGAGCACCCCTGGTACAGAGCATCCACTTTATGTTTTGCTTTAAGGATGAGATTGGGTAGGTAACCTCTTTCTTTGAAGTTCATCATCACTCGTTCTGCATCTGTGTCATAGTTGTCTTGTGTTGTCGAATTTCTCTTGATGCAGATTAGCTGGGAGTAGAGAAGATTATTTTTCAATGGGAAAGGGTGAAAACTGTTGTAGTGTAACTGAGTTTTTTGAGGAATTCTTTACTTTAAGCTGTTGGTCCTCTTTATATATAGTCACATCAAGAAAATTCACTTCCCTCGTATCGTAAGTGGTAGTGAAATTGATACTGGGGTGCCACTTCTTAAGCCATTCATCACAGGTTTGGGTATCGGTGCCCTCTTTAAGAAGAAATATAATGTCATTGATAAATCTCCACCAATGGACAATGTTGTCTGCAAAGGATATAGTCTCTGTACTCCTGTGGAGAAATTTTTTTCTTCCAATGACATCATATAGAGCAGTGTTTTTCAACCTTTTTTGAGCCGCAGCACACTTTTTACATTTACCAAATCCTGGGGCACACCACCCACCAAAATGACACAAAATGACACTCTAACACAGTAATACATATAGTTAATATGTTTTTAAATGTATTTATACACTCAGTGTGAAACCTGGGCCTGTTTCGATGAACACAACATAGATATCCTGACAGGAATGGCAGAAAGACACACACAAAGGTCTTGCTCAACAGCTGGGAGTTATAGTTCACCCGCAATCAAAGAGCACTCTGAACTCCACCAATGATGGAATGGAATCAATGGGAGTTATGGGAGTTCCCACACAGAACTCCCATAACCAAGAGAAAATACTATAAGAGTTTGGTGGGTATTGACCTTGAGTTTTGGAGTTGTAGTTCACCTATATCCAGAGAGCACTGTGGACTCAAACAATGTTGGATCAGGACCAAACTTGGCATGAATACTCAATATGCCCAAATATTTGGGGAAAATAGACCTTGACATTTGGGAGTTACAGTTTCTAGGATTTATAGTTAACACACAATCAAAGAGCATCCTGAACTCTTGCAACAATGGAATTGAACCAAACCTGGCATATTGAACTCTCATTACCAACAGAAAGTACTGAAAGGGTTTGCTTGGGAATTGACCTTGAGTTTGGAAGTTGTAGTTCACCTACACCCAGAGAGCACTGTGGACTCAAACAATGTTATGTTATGTTGTTGTTTGTTTTCTATCCAGAATCACAATGTTGGAAGGAGGCTCACCACTTTAAGGTCCCTAAAACAGGCATGGGAAAGCTTCACCCCTCTGGGTGCTTTGTACTCCAACTCCCACCATGTTGGATCAGGACCAAACTTGGCATGAATACTCAATATGCCCAAATGTGAACACAGATGGAGTTTGAGGAAAATAGACCTTGACATTTGGGAGTTACAGTTTCTGGGATTTATAGTTAACTCACAATCAGAGAGCATCCTGAACTCTTGCAACAATGGAATTGAACCAAACTTGGCCTATTGCACTGAGCAAAGCGAGCAGAGCGAGGCTGGGAAGAAAGGAGCCTGAGTGGAGAAGAAAAAGTGTTTGGCAGGAGAGGGAAGAAAGGGGATTGGAGGTTCCAATTTCCCACGGCACACCTGATGATCGCTCACGGCACACTAGTGTGCCACAGCACACTGGTTGGGAAACACTGATATAGAGATTCGCCATATAGAGATATGCAGCTTGGAGTAGTTACATTGTTTTTGTTGCTTTGTTCAGCTCTAAGTATCCCATATAATACGGGACATCCGTTCTTCTTCTGGTTTGCAGGACATCCTCCCAGGCTTGATGTGGGAACTGGAGCAACAATTGGGTTTATTGCGTCTGAATCCGGAGAAGGCACCTGGAGAGGCGGCAGAGGCGGACAGCTGGCCCAGTTCAGGTAGGTACCGAAGCCACCAAAAAAAAGGACCTCTGTCAGGAGGGATCAGGTGGTGCCTGGCTCAATGAGGTTGGGCTAAATGGCCTCTGGGGGTCTCTTTGAAACTTTCCCCTTTGCCTCAGGGTCCTACTCCCGGATCATCGGCCGCCCAGAGTCCCGCCTTGGCTTTGCCAGCGAGCGCCCCAAGTCTGTAGGTGAGTCCATGCCGTTGCAATAGTCGGTTGGATGCATAATACTTGTTTTCCTAAAAATGCAAAAATGGATAGGTTCGAAAACAGCATCTGCATGCACATCAGGACAAAATTTGCATACAATTAGAATATCGGAGGGGTGTGAAAATATCTTATGTAAATGAAGGTCATGTTATGGGTTATATCTCTGTCTTGTTCACCGTGTGCAAGTGGAATATGGTAGAATCTCCTTCCAGTGAGGTTTTTAAACAGCGGCTGGATGGCCATCTGTCGGGCAGGGTTTGATTGTGCCACGCATGGCAAAATTGAGTTCGACTCGATAGTCCTTGGGGTTATAAATGTAGAATAATAATAATAATGTAGAATAATATGGTATTTGATATTAAATAATAACAAAGTGTAATAAATATGCATAATAATAATAGTAATAATATTAAAGTAGGATGATGATGATATAAAAGCAGAGGCTGAATGGCCATCTGTCGAGAGGGCTTTGATTGTGTCCTCCTGCCTGGCAGAATGGGGTTGGACTGGATAGCCCTTGGGGTTAGTATATAGAATAATAATAATAATAATAATAATAATGTAGAATAATGTAATATTTTGTAATAAATCTCTCTCAATATAAATATAAATATAAGTTTGTGGGAGAAACATAACTCAGAAACTACTCGATGGATTGACATGAAATTTTGACACAATACATGGAATAATCCAACGAGTGTCCATCACCCCTAAAAACACATGCGCGCGCGCACACACACACACACACAAAACAGCCGAATGGACTTTTAAACCCCCCAAAATAAACCATATATACATATGCACATACATTCATATACATAAACACATGCACACATACATACATACAGACACACACACACATATATATGCAAGCACACACAAATATACACATATATACACAGACATAAATATACACCTACACACATACACACATATATGCATATACACAAGCTCACACATATACACAATATATATATATATATACATAATATATATACACACACATGTAAACACAAAAATGCACAAATATATGCACACGTATATACACACATATATACACACACAAACACATGTATACACATATACACAAATATACAGTATGCACACACAAAACAGCAGAATGGACTTTTAAAAAACCAAAAATAAACCATATATACATATACACATACATTCATATACATATACACATGCACACATACATACAGACACACACATATGCACACACACACAAATATACACATATATATACACACATACATATACACCTACACATATACACACATATATGCATATACACAAGCTCACACATATACACTATATATATACACACACAGTATATATATACACATACACATGTAAACACAAAAATGCACAAATATATGCACACGTATACACACACATACACATACACATACTGTATATACACACAAACACATATATACACATATACACAAATATATGCACACACAAAACAGCAGAATGGACTTTTAAAAAAACCAAAAATAAACCATATATACATATACACATGCACACATACATACAGACACACACACACATATGCACACACACAAATATACACATATATATACACACATACATATACACCTACACATATACACACATATATGCATATACACAAGCTCACACATATACACTATATATATATATACACACACACAGTATATATATACACATACACATGTAAACACAAAAATGCACAAATATATGCACACGTATACACACATACACATACACATACTGTATATATACACACAAACACACATATATACACATATACACAAATATATGCACACACAAAACAGCAGAATGGACTTTAAAAAACCCAAAAATAAACCATATATACATATACACATACATTCGTATACATATACACATGCACACATACATACATACACACACACATATATGCAAGCACACACAAATATACACATATATGCAAACACATACATGTACACCTACACACATGTACACAAATACAGTATATACACACATATATGCATATACACAAACTCACACATATACACAATATATATAAACACATATAAACACAAAAATACACAAATATATACACACGTATACACACACCTATATATACATACACACACACAAACACACACATATATACACATATACACAATATAGACACATTCAAAACACATATACACCGATTGGGCCACAGCAATGTGTGGCAGGGGACAGCTAGAAATAATATAAAAGTGTAAAAATAATAATAATATAATAATAATAATAATTCAGTGGAATAATATAAAAGCATAGTAATATGTAACAGTCATAATAATATCAAAGTAGAATAATAATAATAATAATAATAATAATATAAAAGCAGTGGCTGGATGGCCATCTGTGAGGAGGGCTTTGATTGTGTCTTCCTGCATGGTAGAATGCAGTTGGATTGGTTAACCCTTGGGGTCTTTTCCAACTATAGGAGTAGGATTAAGAGGCTGGATGGCCATCTGTTGGGAGGGCTTTGATTGTGTCCTCCTGCCTGGCAGAATGGGGTTGGACTGGATGACCTTTGGGGGTTTCTTCCAACCGTGGGATTCTATGATTCCTCAGTGGTCCGCATGAACAAAAATACGGTCAACATTACTACACCGTTGCCTCGAAACCACACGGCAACGAGAGCAACTGGCCTCGCAAAAACCTCCTATAGTTCTGAGACTACAGGGATGTTGGGAGGGGAGAGGGCTGACTACCCACGAAAGTTAGGAATAGTAGGAGCTGAAGTCCAAAACACCTGGAGGGCCGAAGTTGGCCCATGCCTGTAGTAAACTCTGATAGACATGTCAATGTGTGCTTTTCTCTGCAGGCGACGTAGCAAACAGCAGCAAAGATGGCAGCAGCCGAGGCACCGTGCCACGTTCCTTCTCGGCCCCGTACTCCACCTCCCAGGACTACCCGGAAGACCCCTTGCCGACTCGCTACCCGCCGGACCCGTTCCTGTACCCGAGCCCCCTCCATGCGGTGGCCCTGCAGAACCCCTTGCTCCGGGGCCACCTCTACGAAGACTCCGCTTTCGCCTCGGCAGCCTCCCAAGCCTTGGCGTACCCTTCCGACCAAGAGGGCTACGCCGACGGCTTCCCCTTCTACGAAGAGGCGGCTTCCCACTGCCACAAAGTGGAGAGCTACATCTCGCGCCTCATCCGCCGACGCAGCCAGCTCGTCCGGGGCAGCAAGCCACGCACAAGCTTGGGCTCGGAGTCCAACGTGGTCCGGCAGAATAGTCTCTGCAAAAGGCCTTTGGAGTTGTTGCCGCCGCCGCAAAGCGAACGCAAGCACCCGCCGTCCGTGGAAAGAGGGAGCAGCACGCCATCGCCTTGTGGACACGAAGGCGGGACGTCGGCGGCTGCACGAATCTGGTCATCGTGGGACGCTGCTGCGGAAAGGACACTGTCCGCTAAAGTTGTTGACGACTATAGCCCTCCGCCTCTGTCCAGCCTCAAAAAGCCCCCCAAGCTCCAAGCTCTGGCCCACATGCGGTCACCCTCGGCAGATCAATACGAGGCGTATCCGTCGTCCCCTTTGCCAGATAGAGAAGCCGCCAACGTGCAGGACTCCTACGATGCCGAAGAAGGGGCCTGCTTGATGGTGAAGGCCCAGTATATCCCAGCACAGCAGCCTTCCAGGGTCCAGCAGGCCCACCACCGTCCAGGCAAAAAGAAGCCCCCTCCGCTCACAAAGGGGCGCTCGGTGGAACTGTCCCCGGAAAGGGTTCCTCTGTTGCCAAGGGAGCGTTCGCGAGTGGCCGGACCCCCAAAGAAGTGCCGCTTCACCGAAGATGGAAATGGCGACGTTCGGAAAGCATCCGGGAGGAAAAGCTCACCCCGTTCTCGGAAAGCCGCTCGATCCCAGTCGGAGAACAGCCTCTTGAACAAACCGGTGGTCAAGTACGGGACGGCCGAGCGCCACGACGAAGCGGCGGCGAAACCGTCCCGACAACGGCGTCCTCACATCGGCAACACGGCGAGCGGCTGCCGCAAATGGCGCTCGACGGCGGAGATTTGCCAAGAGGAGATCTCTCCGGGAAACGTGGCGGAGGCAAGTCGCGGCCAACGTGGAATGACGCCGATCGGGTACGCTTACAACACCGGGAGCGACTCCGAGTGTCCGCCCGAACCGCCCCGGCAAGCCCCGACGTGCCGCATGGAAGAAGGCTTAGTCTACGGAGACAGCGAGTCCAGTGTCAGCGACGGGGATTCGGCGCCCGCCTACAGCAGCGGGGCCTCCAGCGACACGGATGAGAGCGGCGGCCTCGTGTGGCCCCAGCAGCTCTCCCCACAACTCGTGTCGGCCTCTGGGCCGGGGAAGACGGCTGGCGGGCAGCCCAAGGTCTTCGTCAAGATCAAGGCCTCCCATGCGCTCAAGAAGAAGATCATGCGCTTCCGGTCCGGGTCCCTCAAAGTCATGACCACGGTGTAAGGGGAGTCCCAATGGCCATTCGCATCTACATCCCTTCTTTTGTGGCTGAAAGTTTTCCCCCGCAAATGTTACCCCGCCCCCCTGCATTCCCTTCCCAGCATTGACCCCACAGACCGGTGGTGGCCAGTCTTTGGTCCTCCAGGATCCTCAATCGTTGGCCAAGGCAGATGAGGCTTTGGGGGGATAAAGTCCTAAATACCTGGACGACTACAGTTTGGGAATCAAGTAGTTCCCAACATTTAATCTTCCACTTGTTTGGGTCATCAGTTTCCAGAATCTCCCGTCATTGGCCAAAGTAGAGGAAGGCCCTTCCACACAGCCATAAAGGGTGTCTTGTGGGTGAATACAAGGTTTGGCCTTAATCCAACCCCAATTGGATACACTCTCACATAGGGCCCTTCCACACAGCTATATAACCCAGAATATCAAGGCAGATAATCCACAATATCTGCTTTGAATTGGGTTACCACACTTCCGTATAACCCAGTTCGATGTGGATTTTATACAGCTACATGGAAGGGGTTTTGTGGGCTGAATTCCAAAACACTGACTGAATATCATTTGGGAATCAACTGCACTATGTAACACAATTTGAAAAAAAAAATCCTTGTTCCTGATTTCAAAGAGTTATTTCCTGTTTAATTGTGTGGTCCTTACTTTGAAAGTAGTTGTTCTTCACCAGAAACTTTGTTTTTGTGCCGCACACTATGTTGAATTGGTTGAGACTCTACGACAAGGGTCGGGAACCTATGCCTCGCGAGCCAGTTGTGGCTCTTTTGATGATTGCATCTGGCTCGCAGATTTCGGCTTTTCAGATACGACCAATGCTGGAGCAATCCCCAAACAGTACGGGCAAGAAAGAGGTGTGTAAATAAAGCCCTACAACGTTCCCAGGCTCCGCAGGAAGGCAGTGAGGAACAGAGTTCACATGAGGCTGCTGCGGAGGACCAAAGCAATCAATCGCCGAATGGGGGTTGGAGGAACGCTCTAGGCCAGTGTTTCCCAACCGCTGTTCTGCAGCACCCTAGTGTTCCGTGAGAGATCAGCTGGTGTGCCGCGGGAAAACCTCTCTTCCCCCCTTTCTTCGTAGTGTTCCCTGGGGGTGCCTTCCCCTCGCGTGGGAGGCCCTCCCTCCCTCCCTCCTCCCTTCCTTCTTCCTCCCTCCCTCCTTCCTTCTTTCCTTCCTGCTGGCCTCCCCTCTTGCCTGGCTCACCAGCGTTGTTGACCAGGAGGACCCTTTCCGGGGGCGGCCCCGCGCCTTCTTCCCCCTCGCCCAAGAGGCACGTGGTGAGGGTTGCCAAGGTGATGCCCATGAGGGCACGCGCACAGGAGGGGGGAGGAGGCACAGGAGGGAACTCTGGCAGGGAGGGGCTGCCCTGAGGAGGAAGAGAGGGAGGCTGCGGGGACCAGAAGAGGCACCAGGCCACGTGCAGAGAGCGCCAGGCAAGCAGCACGAGGAAATACAATGGAGGCTGCACGGGGCCCTTGCTGTCCCCTAGATTCCAGCGCCCCCCATCCTCTACTGCAGTGTTTCCCAACCGCTGTTCCGCGGCACACTAGTGTTCCATGAGAGATCAGCTGGTGTGCCGCGGAAAAACCTATCTCCCCCCTTTCTTCCTAGTGTTCCCTGGGGGTGCCTTCCCCTCGTGTGGGAGGTCCTTCCTCCCTCTCTCCTTCCTTCCTTCCTTCCTTCCTTCCTTCCTTCCTTCCTTCCTTCCTTCCGGCCTCTCCCTCCTGCCTGGCTCACCAGCATTGTTGACCAGGAGGACCCTTTCCAAGGCTGGCCCCACGCCTTCTTCCCCCTCACCCTCCATCTGCCAGTGGGCTTCCCAGGCAGCGCAGAGGAGGCTTTGGGAGGCTTTGGGCAGCGTGGGGCTGAGCCAGGTCTGCGAGGAGGGAGCGCGGGCGGAGCCGCGTCCAGTGCCAGCGGAGCAGCGCCTCCACCTCCCGCAGCGGGCCCTTTGCCCGGCCTGAGAGGAGCAGCGCCGAGCCCGGGGAGAGGAGCGCGGCCAGGCGGAGGCACACGGGCCGGCCCAAGCCCCGCAACACCCCCGTCACCACTTACAGGCTCCGGTCCAAGCCACGCGCCTCCATCGCCCCCGAGAAGCCAGGCAGCCAGGCAGGCAGGAGGGAAAGGAAGAAGAGGGAGGGGCCTGGGCCGAAAGGGGGCGGGGCCCACGTGGAGGCCTCGCCCCGAGTGACCAGGTGTGCCGCAGCTCAAAAAAAGTTGGGAAACACTGCTCTAGGCACGCCACTTTCTTGCCCATATTGTTTGGGGATTGCTCCAGCATTGGTCTTGGTCTACGGATTCTTTGGTTGGACATACGCACCGTCATTCTGCCGGGGGAATCCTTTTCTCATAGTATGTACGTATATACTCACATTTAGTTGAATTCCGTCTTAAAATATATTATACTAGCTGAGGACCAGACGGTGCCCGGGTTATTTGAGGAAGGCATTGGTTCCTATTAGATGTTTATGTGGCTTGCAGTGGTCTCAAGAACTTAGAGAAGGTACTGCGAGTCCCATTGGCCATGGACCATCCCCCTCCAAACAGCACCAGGATGTAGAGTGGGTCATGGGGGCTGTGTGTGTCACATTTGGTCTTGATTATTCGCTGGATGAGGGTTGCAGCGGTCTCTGGAAGTGAGGGAAGGAAGTGGAAGTCCCATCATCCATGGTCCCCCGTTCTCCAAACTGCACCAGGATGTAGAGTGGGTCATGGGGGCTCTGTGTGCCAAGTGTGGTCTTGATCAGTCATTGGATGAGGGTCGCAGAGGTCTCAGAAAGTGAGTGAAGGTCTTTCAACTCCCATCATCTGTGGACAGTCCCACTCAAAACTGCACCAGGATGTAGAGTGGGTCATGGGTACTCTGTGTGCCAAGTTTGGGCCTGGTCTCTGATTTGTAGGGGCTGCAATGTTCTGTGGGGAATGAATTGGGTGAAGGTACTACAAATACCATCATTTGTGAGCCATCGTGCCGTAAACCACAGCAGGTTTGTAAAGTGGGCCATTAGGCCTCTGTGTGCCAAGTTTGGTGTGGGCCAAGAAGTGAATTGAAGTACTGCAAGTCCCATCATCCATGGTCCATCCTCCCTCAAACTGCACCAGGATGTAGGGTGCACCTTGGGGGAGGGGGTCTGTGTGCCAAGTTTGGTCTTGTTCTGTCATTGTTGGGGGCCTAGTCAAGAAAATCAAGTTGAGGAAGCCTAACAATATCCCATGAGCTGAGGCCTAGTCAGGAAAATCAAGTTAAGGAAGCCTTGCTGTCAATTTTGGGCCTGGTCTGTGATTTATAGGGGCTACAGAGTTGTTTGGGAAGTGAATGAGGTGAAGGTACTGCAAATCCCATCATTCGTGGCCCCTCCTGCCCTAAACCACAGCAGGTTGTGAAGTGGGCCATTGTTCCCCTGTTTGCCAAGCTTGGTCCTGATCCGTCATTGCTGTGGGCTGCAGTGACTGACTGCCTGAGGCCTTTCCTTTTCCCTCTAAGTCACTTTAGAATGTTGGAATGTGGTTGGCCAATCGGAGTTCTTTATGCAAATACAATTTCAGTGGCAACCAATCCCCTCTGTCCGGGGCCATAGAATGTTGGAGTTCTGAGGCTGGCCAATCAGGGCCCTTTATGGAAATAATCCCACAGTTGCAGCCAATCGAAACGCTGGCACTTATTCCTCCCGTCGCACCATCACACCACCGCCCGCAAACACTGACTTTTATTATATACATAGATATATTATATGGCTCTCACTGAAGTAAAATTCCAAATATTTTGCTTTCATGGCTCTCTGAGTCAAAAAGGTTCCCGACCCCTGCTCTACGAGATACTCATTGAAAAACTAGAGCAAATGCTGCAGGATGTCCTTCCCACAAAAACAAAGTTTTGGCAGTTTAATAAACTTTTCCCATGTTTTTATGATAGAACCAATTAGGAAATGACATTGGTAACCCAGAAACAAAAATCGTGTTACATAGTGTTAGTTCCCAATATTTAATTGTCCAGTTGTTTGGGACTTCAGTTCCCAGAATCCTCAGTCATTGCGCAAAGAAGCTGAGGCTTCTGGGAGTTGAAGTCCCAAACACTTGGAGGACTATTGCTTGGGAACCAATTGATTAGAGTAGTGGTCGCCAAGCTCTTTCATGTCCCAGAAGTCCCGTCCAGCTTGTCCAATTGTAGGGAATTCTGGGAACTGAAGTCCCAAACATCTTAGAGGACCAAAGCTTGGTCTGGTCAGCTTGAGAAGAGCCGGGGATGTTGGGTATCCTAGTCCTTGTCTCCCCAGCTGCACGAAAAATGTGTCTTTGTTGTTCATCCTGGAGTTCGTTTGGGTTTTTTTTTTGGACTCTAACTTCCAGAATCCCCCTTCTACCAGCAATTCTGAGAGAGTTCCGAAAAAAAGTTGCAAACTCTTCCATTTCCATGCTTCTTTTTAAATGGAGAGGTTATTTATTATGGGTTTTTGTACAGCCAACTTCTAAGGAGCTCACCTTTTTGGGTATCGGTGCTCCGGACCCAGAACCCAATCCATGTCTTGTAGTTCGATACAGATGTTCCTTCTTTTGTGTTTGTAAATAAAATTGGGTGGTTTTTTTTCTGTTGGCTTGTTTGTGTGTTTCATATAATAACAACAACAATAACAAAAATAACAACAACGAAACAACATGGATGTGGCTCACAAATGGAACTTGGAAAAAGGAGGCAAAGGAGGGCCTGATTCTGGCGGCCCAAGAACAAGCCATTAGGACAGTGTTTCTCAACCTGGGGGTCGGGACCCCTGGGGGGGTCGTGAGGGGTTGTCAGAGGGGTCGCCAATGACCATCACAAAACATAGTATTTTTGTTGGTCCTGGCGGTTCTGTGTGGGAAGTTTGACCCAATTCTATCATTGGTGGGGTTCAGAGTGCTCTTTGATTGTAGAGGAACTATAAATCCCAGCAATTAGAGCTCCCAAATGTCAAGGCCTATTTTCCCCAAATTCCACCAGTGTTCACATTTGGGCATATTTAATATTCATGCCAAGTTTGGTCCAGATGAGTCAACAGTGCTCTCTGTATGTAGGTGAACTACAACTCCAAAAACCCAAGGTGAATGCCCACCAAACCCTTCCAGTATTTTCTGTTGGTCATGTGTGCCAAGTTTGGTTCAATTCCCCATTGGTGGAGTTCAGAATGTTCTCTGATTGTAGGTGAACTATAACTCCCAGCAACTACAACTCCCAACAGACAATATCAATCCCCCTGCCCTCACCTCACCAGTATTCAAATTTGGGTGTATCAGGTATTTGTGCCAAATTTGGTCCAGTGAATGAAAATATGTACATCCTGCATATCACATATTTACATTACGATTCATAACAATAGCAAAATGACAGTTATGAAGTAGCAACAAAAAGTAATTTTATGGTTGGGGTCACCACAACATGAGGAATTGTATTAAGGGGTCGCGGCATTAAGAAGGTTGAGAAACACTGCATTAGGACAAATGCCATCAAAGCCAGAATTGAAAAGTCGACGACAAATCCCAAGTGTAGACTCTGCAAGGAAGCAGATGAAACAATAGATCCCATTCTCAGCATATAATTATATATTATACTAGCTTGGGGACCCGGCCCTGCCCGGGTTATTTGAGAAAGGCGTTGTGTGCCAAGGTTGGTCCTTCTCAGATGTTTACGTGGCTCGCAGTGGTCTCAGGAACTTAGTGAAGGTACTGCAAGTCCCATCGGCCATGGTCCATCCCCCTCCCAACAGCACCAGGATGTAGAGTGGGTCATGAGGGCTCTGTGTGGCAAGTTTGATCTGTATTGGTCATTGGATGAGGGTCACAGTGCTCTCAGGAAGTGAGTGAAGGTACTTCAAGTCACATCATCCATGGTCTGCCTTCCTTCACACTGCACCAGGATGTAGAGTGGGTCTTGGGGGCTTTGTGTGCCAAGTTTGGTCTTGTTCTGGCATTGTTGGGAGCCGCAAAGTGTTTTGGTCTGAAACTCCCACCATGGCTGACTGCCTCAGGCCCTTCCCTTATCCCCCTCTGGCAGTTTAGAGTGTCGGAATGTTCGTGTTGACTGGCCAATTAGAGGTGTTACGCAAATACTCCCTCACTGGCAGGCATGTAGCCGGGGGCTAAGGGCTTCAGCCCCCCGAAATTCTCAGGGTGGTCCGCGAAAAGGCCTTAGTGGTACATTATTTAAACTGTTATGTTTATTCATATCATGATCTGATCACCATGCTCATTATATCCCACATTAATGGGGTTATTGGGATAACAATACAAAAGGTTTGGTAGGGTAGACCCTCTTCCACCCAGTCTCAGCCCCCCCCCCCCCCGAATCAAAATCCTGGCTACGGCCCTGCTCACTGGCAACCAATCATGTTGTCAGAATGTAGAGGCCGGGAGCCAATCAGAATGCTGCTATATACATACATACATACACACAAACATACCGCTTTATTATATACTAGCTTGGGGATCCGGCCCTGTCCGGGTTATTTGAGAAAGGCATTGTGTGGCAAGGTTGGTCCTTATCAGTTGTTTATGTGGCTTGCAGTGGTCTCAAAAAGTGAGTGAAGGTACTTCAAGTGCCAGAATCCATGGTCCATACTCCTCCAAATTGCACCAGATGTAGAGTGGGTCATGGGGGTTCTGTGTGCCAAATTTGGTCTTGATCAGTTATTGGATGAGGGTCACAGCATTCTTGGAAAGTGAGTGGAGGTACTTCAAGTCCCATCATCTGTGGTCCAACCTCCTCAATACTGTACCAGGATGTAGAGTGGGTCATGAGGGCTCTGTGTGACAAGTTTGGTCTGTATTGGTCATTGGATGAGGGTCACAGTGCTCTCAGGAAGTGAGTGAAGGTACTTCAAGTCCCATCATCCATGGTTCGTCCCACAGAAAACTGCCTCTGTGTGCCAAGTTTGGTCAAAATGAGGGTCGCTGCACCAGGATGTAGAGTGGGTCATGAGGGCTAGGTGTGCCAAGTTTGGTCTTGATCAGTCATTGGATGGGGGTCGCAGCAGTCTTGGGAAATGAGTAAAGGTACTTCAAGTCCCATCATCCGTGGTCCACTGTCCTCCGAACTGCACCAGGATGTAAAGTGGGTCATGGGGGCATTGTGTGCCAAGTTTGGTCTTGATCAGTCACTGGCTGAGGGTCACAGCAGGCTCAGGAAGTAAGTGGAGGTACTTGAAATCCCATCATCCACGGTCCGCCCTCCTCTAAATTGCAGTAGGATGGAGTCTGTGTCATGGGGGCACTGTGTGGCAAGTTTAGTCTGTATCGGTCTTTGTTCAGGGCCGCAGTGGTCTGTGGGAAATGAAGGGTTCGAAAGTACTACAAATCCCATAATCCATTGAGGTACTTCAAGTCCCATCACCCATGGTCCACCCTCCTTCAAACTGCAGTAGAATGTAGCGTGGATCATAGGGGCTCTGCATGGCAAGGTTGGTTACTGTCAATTTTGGGCCTGGTCTGTGATTAGTAGGGGCAACAGTGTTGTCTGGGAAGTGAATCTGGTGAAGGTACAGCAAATCCCATCATTCGTGGCCCATCCTGCCCTAAACTCTCTTTTCCGGCCTGTAATGTACTGGCCTATTGTGGTGGGCTGGTGTTTGGTAACTTTAAAAGGCCGAATGGCAGGCAGCCGTTTTATAAAAGCTGTGGGGGAGGAGAAAACAGGAATCCATTTTGTTTGAACAGAGCCAAGTGGGGAGGGAATGTTGACGGCGCATATTCTCCCTCAGTGGCAAGCAATCCTGTTGTTTGAATGTAGAGGCTTGGATTCTAAGATGCCGGCTAATCAGTGGCAATCAATGCCCTCTGTCTGGTGCCTTAGAACAGTGTTTCCCAACCTTTTCTGAGCCGCGGCACACTTTTTACATTGACAAAATCCCGGGGCACACCACCAACCAAAATGACACTCTAACACAGTAATACATATAGTTAATATGTTTTCAAATGTATTTATACACTCAGTGTGAAACCTGGGCCTGTTTCGATGAACACAACATAGAAATCCTGGCAGGAATGGCAGGAAGACTAACTTCCCACACAGAACTCCCATAACCAAGAGAAAATATTATAAGAGTTTGGTGGGCATTGACCTTGGGTTTTGGAGTTGTAGTTCACCTATATCCAGAGAGCACTGTGGACTCAAACAATGTTGGATCAGGACCAAACTTGGCATGAATACTCAATATGCCCAAAAATGAATGCAGATGGAGTTCAGGGGAAATAGACCTTGACATTTGGGAGTTACAGTTTCTGGGATTTATAGTTCCCCTACAATCAAAGAGCATTCTGAACCCCACCAATGATAGAACTGGGCCAAACTTCCCACACAGAAAACCCAGGAGGCAAGAAGAGGTCTCTACTTGGGGAAAAGGGAGGCGGGCCTTCCCAATGCATGGAGAGGGAGAGACCAAGTAGACAACGGGTGGGGAGGGGGCCTTTATTCAGGTAGGTTTCTTAAGGTTTTTATACTTCAACAAACTAGACTCTCCCCTCCTGGAGGTTCCAATTTCCCACGGCACACCTGATGATCGCTCACGGCACACTAGCGTGCCCCGGCACACCGGTTGGGAAACACTGCCTTAGAATGTTGGAGTGCCGAGGCTGGCCAGTCAGAGTCCTTTATGCAAATACTCCCTCAGAATATAGAGGCTGGGAGCCAATCAGAAAGCTGCCACATACGTACATACAAACGAGCATACAAACATTCTCTTTTTTTATATATACAGA
Source organism: Anolis apletophallus (assembly GCA_030556195.1). Taxonomy (NCBI): domain Eukaryota; kingdom Metazoa; phylum Chordata; class Lepidosauria; order Squamata; family Anolidae; genus Anolis; species Anolis apletophallus. The sequence continues at coordinate 9,586,290 of JARBWK010000011.1, forward strand.
TATATATATATATTTATATTCTTATAATATATAATTATATATGTTATTATTGCAGTGGTTGAGTGTTGGACTATGGAGAATGATGGGGAAATATTGCATCCAGTGAGTCGGACGTCTGCGTTGTTGGTTTTTGCACTCCTCCATTCAACTTTCCGTCTCCTTCTCTCTCTTTTCTCTCCCCCTTCTTCCTTCTTCTGTATGCCTTTCCCTTTTTTCTCTGAGCGCGCCAATGTCTTTGCTCAGCCCTTATGAAAACCAGATGTTCACGGCGAGGCCAGGAAAATGGTTGTTGCGCTTTTCCAAATTCCTTCCCCATCCCCCAATAAAAAGGGGGCCAAGGCCTCATTTCCCCCCCTCCTTTCTAAACAGTCCCAGCTCAGCTAAAATATTGCCGTGGCTTTTTTGCAAGGCAGACTTTCCTCCTCCTGAACGAATGGGAACCTTTTTCAATGTCATGCCAATTGGACCCCAGAGACGGCCTTTCTCCAACAACGTATGGATGCATACATCATTGTAGTAGCAATAGTAGTAATAATAATAATCTTTATTTATATCCCGCCACCATCCCCCCAATGGGGACTTGGGGTGGCTTACATGAGTACATAGTAATAATAATACTATAATTATTATTATTATTTATTTGGGTGCATCTTCACTGTTGAATTAATGCACTTTGGCATTGCTTGGACATGCATCCCTGGGAGTTGTAGTTTCACAACCTCTTCAGCCTTCTCTGCCAAAGAAGGCGGGTGCCTCGCCGAACTACAAATCCTAGGATTTGATAGAAGTGGCGCCAAACTGTGTTAATTCTACAGTGTAGACAAAGCACTTACAGCAACTAATGGCAACAAGAAGGGTGAGGCTGGACCTACACTGCCATATTATATTATATTGTTATATTGATATATTGTCAGTGTAGACCAGGTATGAGCAAACCTCGGCCCTCCCTCCAGGTGTTTTGGACTCCGACTCCCATAATTCCTAACAGCTTAGCTCATATAGTAGAGCCATATAGTTCAATAGAAGTACATTCAATACTAAAGCCATATAGTTGAATTGGAGTGTTCTATGGATCTACCATATCATGCACTTCAGTTGAATTATATGGATCTACCATATAATGCACTTCGATTGAACTATATGGGTCAACGATAGATGACTGCAATTGAAATATATGGATTTAGTATAGAATGTACTTTGATTGAACTATATGGCTCTACCATATGATGCATATAACGCACTACCATATAATGCAAGTGAACTATATGGGCCTACCACATGATGCATTTCGATTGCATTATATGGCTCTACCATATGATGCATATAATTCACCACCCTATAATGCAATTTAACTATATGGGTCTACCACATGATGGACTTCGATTGCATTATATGGTAGTACCATATGATGCATATAATGCACTACCATATAATGCAATTGAACTATATGGGTCATGTGATGCATGCATATAATGCACTACCATATGGTAATGCAATTGAATCATATGGGTATAACCATATGATTCAATAATGCACTACCATATAATGCAAGTGAACTATATGGGTATAACATATGATGCATATAATGCACTACCATATAATGCAAGTGAACTATATGGGTATAACATATGATGCATATAATGCACTACCATATAATGCAATTGAGCTATATGGGTATAACATGATACACTTCAATTGCATTATATGGCTCTACCATATGATGCATATAATGCACTACCATATAATGCAAGTGAACTATATGGGTATAACATATGATGCATATAATGCACTACCATATAATGCAAGTGAACTATATGGGTATAACATATGATGCATATAATGCACTACCATATAATGCAATTGAACTATATGAGTCTATCACATGATGCATATAATACACTACCATATAATGCAATTGAACTATATGGTTATAACATATGATGCATATAATGCACTACCATATAATGCAATTGAACTATATGGGTATAACATATGATGCATATAATGCACTACCATATAATGCAATTGAACTATATGGGTATAACATATGATGCATATAATGCACTACCATATAATGCAATTGAACTATATGGGTCTATCACATGATGCATATAATGCACTACCATATAATGCAATTGAACTATATGAGTCTATCACATGATGCATATAATACACTACCATATAATGCAATTGAACTATATGGGTATAACATATGATGCATATAATGCACTACCATATAATGCAATTGAACTATATGGGTCTACCACATGATGCACTTTGATTGCATTATATCGCTCTACCATATGATGCATATAATTCACTACCATATAATGCACTTTGAACTATATGGCTCTACCATATAATGTTCTCCAATGAAACTATATGGGTCTACCATGTAATGCACTTCAATTAAACTATGTGGATCTACCGTTTGGTGCATTTCAGTTGAATTATATGGATCTACTATATAATGCACTTGAAATGAAGTATATGGATCTACCATATGATGCACATGGATTGCCGCAGACCTGGGATGGCTGAGGAAGGGGCTCCTTTGAGGAAGCGTGTGTGCCTAATGCGTCCCATCTGAAGCCCCCGTAATAGGAACCGGGGACGTGGGGCCCGTGGGGGTGAGGCCGGGTGAAAGAGAGGGTATTTCTGGAGTCACTTTTGGTCTGACTTGTGGGCTGAATACATTTCCAAAAAGGAAAACCAGGGCAGGCAGGCAGAGCGGGGCCTCCGCTAATATTTTCCAGATGGGACTCGGTTGAGCCGCCCACCTCTCTGTTCCTTCACAGACTGTTATGATTCGCCAGCTGCTTAGTATTATTATTATTATTACGAGGAGGATTTCGGAGAGAGGAGCCGAGGCAGACACTTCCCTCTCCGAGGTATGTCAGAAATGCTCTCCATGTGCCACGCAACCAGCAAGCCACACAAGGATGGGATGCGTCCCATTCGTATTGGAAAACCCATTAGGGGTACTGGGTAACTTCTGCAAGTAACTTCTCCAGCCTTTGTTCTTGTGTCTTATGATAAACAAACACAGTCAAAGTCAGATGGGTCTTGTTCAAGGGGCTCCATGCAAGCCTTTGGGGTTCTCGCCAAATTGCAGCCATGGAAGGATGCTGAGCACAAAGGCGGAAAGTAAGAAACCGGGACTTTTTTTAAAAGTACTTGGGAAATGGGATGGTAGAGGAGTAATCCTTCTCAAATCAGGACAGTTCGAGGATGCTGGGAGCGCTAGTCCAAAATATTAGTGGGACTTGCAGTATCCGTTCTTCTGCATCCTCTGTCAAACGGAGATATATGGACAGAAATTAGAGGCATGGAACATAGGAAACGTTGACATCTGATATAGATAGATATAGTCACAGTGGGTATGTATATATGTTGGTTGGTTGGTTGGTTTGTACCTTAAAGAGTCCTCCATAGCTTGGTGGTTCTGGGCCAAACCAGGACAGAAAGGAAAGGGGAGGGGAGGGAAGAAAGAAAAAGAAAGAATGAATGAAAGAAAGGAAAGGAAAAGAAGAGAGAAAGAAAGAAAGAAAGAAAAGGGAAAGAAGGAAGTGGAAGCGAAGGAAAAGAAAGAAAGGGAAAGGAAATAAAAGAAAGAAAAGACAAGAAAAGAAGGAAGGAAGGAAGGAAGGAAGGAAGGGAAAGGAGGAAAGAAAGGGAAAGGAAAGGAGGGAGGGAAAGGAGAGAAGGAAAGGAAAGAAAGACAGGAACGAAGGAAGGAAGTGGAAGTGGAAGTGAAGGAAAGGCAGAAAGAAAGGGAAGGGAAATGAAAAGAAAAGAAGAAAGGGAAAGAAGGAAGAAAGAAAGAAAGAAAGAAAAGGGAAAGGAAGGAAGGGAAAGGAAAGAAAGAAAGGAATAGAAGAAAGGTTAAAGAAGAGAAGGATGGAAGGGAAAGGAAAGGAAAAAAGAACAAAAGGAAGGAAAAAGGATGGAAAGAAGGAAGTGGAAGTGAAGGAAAGGCAGAAAGAAAGGGAAGGAAAAAGAAAAAAGAAAGAAAGGGAAAGGATAGAAAGGAAGGGAAAGGAGGAAGGAAGGAAGGAAAGAAAGGGAAAGGAATAGAAGAAAGAAAGGTTAAGAGAAGGAAAGGAAAAAAGAACGAAAGGAAGAAGGAAGTGGAAGTGAAGGAAAGGCAGAAAGAAAGGGAAGGGAAATGAAATGAAAAGAAGAAAGGGAAAGAAGAAAGAAAGAAAGGGAAAGGGAATGAAAGGAAAAGAAAGAAAGAAAAAAAGGGAAATGAAGGGAAAGGAAAGAAAGGAATAGAAGAAAGGTTAAAGAAGGAAGGGAAGGGAAAGAAAAAAGAACAAAAGGAAGGAAAGAAAGAAGTGGAAGTGAAGGAAAGGCAGAAAGAAAGGGAAGGAAAAAGAAAAAAGAAAGAAAGGGAAAGGATAGAAAGAAAGGGAAAGGAGGAAGGAAGGAAAGAAAGAAAGGGAAAGGAATAGAAGAAAGAAAGGTTAAGAGAAGGAAGGGAAGGGAAAGGAAAAAAGAACGAAAGGAAGAAGGAAGTGGAAGTGAAGGAAAGGCAGAAAGAAAGGGAAGGGAAATGAAAGGAAAAGAAAAGAAAAAAGGGAAAGGAAAGGAAGGAAGGGAAAGGAGGAAAGAAAAAGGTTAAAGAAGGAAAGAAGGGAAAGGAAAGGAAAATAAAGAATGAAAGAAAGGAAAAAGGAAGGAAGGAAAGAAGGAAGTGGAAGTGAAGGAAAGGCAGAAAGAAAGGAAAGGGAAATGAAAGAAAAAGAAAGGGAAAGGAAGGAAGGAAGGAAAGAAAGAAAGGGAAAGGAATAGAAAGAAAGGTTAAGGGAAGGAAGGGAAAGAAGGAAGGGAAAAGAAAGAAAACAAAAGAAAGAGGAAAAAGGAAGGAAAGAAGGAAGTGAAAGTGAAGGAAAGGCAGAAAGAAAGGGAAAGGAGAGGAAGAGAGATAGAAAGGGAGAGGAAAGAAGGAAGGAATGGAAATGAAAGTAAAGGAAGGAAGGAAGAAAAGAAAGGAAAATAAAGGAAAGAGGGGAAGGGAAAAGGAATGTTCCTCTGAGAACATTCTTCCCATTGGGAATTGTTTTGGTTCTCTTGGTCCACCCCACTTTTTGAAGATGGGAACCACATCAAGGAAATGAAAAGAAGGAAGAAGAAAAGGGAAGACGGAAGACAGGTATTAGGCAATGGAAAGATGAAGAGGAAAGAAAGTAAGAGAAAAGGGAAGATGTATGAAGGGAAAACGAAGAAAGAAGTAGAGGAAGGAGGTTTATGAAGGAAATGGAAGAAGGAAAGAAAGAGCCACAAAGAAAATGCACAATTAGGTATTTATGTCTGTCCGTCCATCCATCCATCCATCTATCTACCTATCTAAAAATCATCCTTTTTTTCTTCCTTTTTGGATTTCCCATGCTTGCCTCAAACTGTATTGTGTGCAGCTTAAAACAAGAGACAAAAGCACAGTATTATTATTATTATTATTATTATGGTATTATTTTGCACATGCATGCACACTGTCTCTCACTGGTGATGGATGGCACCCGGCGTGGGCTAAAGTGTATGCATGTGTGTGTGTGTGTGTGTGTGTGTGTGTGTGTGTATACATATATATATATCACCCAGGACTTCGAAGATGCTGCTGCTGCTTTCTGCCCTGTCGCCATGGCAACCGCATCCGCCAGTTCGGGTACCGGAAGGATGACAGCACAGACCCAGCATCTCTCTCGAATCACCCAAGGCTTGGCTAATGATGGGCTGAGTAATGGAGACTGTGAGGAAGAGAGAGAGAGAGTGCGGTGTGGGAAATAGGAGACAACCTGAATATTTTAATTCCAAATTCGTTTCTCATCTCAGCTGCAATCCCCAAAAGAACTTTCTTCAAGCGTTGCCAATGAGTAATACTTTCCAGAGAGAAGAGCAGAAGCTGCCATTTGGAGATATATTACGGACCCTCCAACTGTTCCAATCTGGTCAGACAAATGTCAACACATACTATCCATTCCCAGTTTTTTATTTTATTTTCTTATTTTTTTTAAATTTGTCATATTTCTATATTGCCCCTCTCAGCCCGAAGGCGACTCGGGACAGTTTACACAAGGCAGTCTCTGCCCTCCAATCAAAAACATGAGTAACAAACCAAACAATGACCATATAGCACAACAATTAGCAATTAAAATATACAATTGCAGTTTCAGCGTCGCGTTGAAATCACTTTCCGTCACGTCGTCGTCATTCCATAGATCTAATTAAACCGTTATATTCCATCAGCAAATGCCTGCTCAAACAGCCAGGTCTTGACTTTCTTGAGAAATGTCAGGAGGGAGGGGCCGATCTGTTGTCTCTAGGGAGGGCGTTCCAAAGCTGAGGAGCCACCACTGAAAAAGCACTGTCTCTCGTCCCCGCCAGTTGCGCCTGCAAAGAAGGCAGGGCTGAGAGCAGTATCTCTCCGGATGATCTTAAACACCTAGATGGTTCATAGGGAGAGATGTGTTCAAACAGGTAAGTTGGACCCGAACCGTTTAGGGCTTTAAAGGCTAAATTGTGCTCGGTAGCAAGCTGGCAGCCAGTGGAGCTGGCGCAGCAAGGGAGTTGTATGCTCCCTGTGCCCTGCTCCTGTTAGTAGCCTGGCTGCCGAACGTTGGACTAATTGCAGCTCCGAGCAGTCTTCAGAGGCAACCCCATGTAGAGAGCGTTGCAGTAGTCTATTCGGAATGTAACCAGAGCGTGGACCACCGTGGCCAAGTTAGACTTCCCAAGGAACGGGCTCAGCTGGCGCACAAGCTTTAACTGTGCAAAAGCTCTCCCGGCCACCGCTGCGTCCTGGTGTTCCAGGCTCAACGATGAGTCCAGGATCATTCCCAGGCTGCGAACCTGCTTCTCCAGGGGGAGTGTGATCCCGTCAAGCACAGGCTGTAACCCTATGCCCTGTTCGGCCTTTTGACTGACCAGGAGTGCCTCTGTCTTGTCTGGATTCAATTTCAATTTGTTCGCCCTCATCCAGTCTGACACAGTGGCTAAGCACCGGTTTAGGACCCGAACAGCCTCCTTAGTAGTAGGTGGGAAGGAGTGACAGAGTTGGACACCATCTGCGTACAGATGACACCGCACTCCGAAACTCCGGATGACCTCCCCCAGCGGCGTCCCAGAAGGATACTGTGGTCAACGGTATCGAAGGCCGCTGAGAGGTCCAGCAGAACCAACAGGGACACACTCCCCCTGTCCAGCTCCCGGCGTAGATCATCCACTAAGGCGACCAAGGCTGTCTCGGTACCATGTCCCCGGTCTAAAACCAGACTGTGCCGGGTCTAGATAATCCGTGTCTTCCAAGAATACCTGGAGTTGTGAGGCCACCACACGTTCCAGGACTTTGCCCAAAAAGGGGAGATTGGAAACAGGGCGATAGTTGATGAATTGAGTGGGGTCCAGTGATGGTTTCTTCAACAGCGGTTTTATCACACCTTGTTTTAAGCTTGCTGGAATATTGCCTTCCCGACAGGCCCGGATTAGCGGACTGTGCCGCCCAAGGCCCCCCTGTCTAAATGCCGCCCCCCTGGGGGGGTGGGGCCTCTTGCGGGGGGCGGGGCCAGCATGATGGACAAGGTGCCGCCGGAGGTCCCGCCCCTAGGGCGACTCACGTGGCTTCCCCCGTCGCCGCCCCGCTTGCCCATGCCTTAAATACAAGCGGGGCGGCAGCGGGGGAAGCCGCGTGAGTCTCCCTAGGGGCGGGACTTCCAGCGGCGCCTTGTCCGTCACGCCAGTTCCGCCCCCTCCCTTCAGTGAAGGGAGGAGGGGCGGAGCCGCTGCCAACGTGATGGACAAGATGCCCCGCTGCCGCCGCGCTCACACCAGTGCCGCTCCTCTCTTCACTGAAGGAAGGAGTGGCAGCGGCGGGGGAAGCCGCGTCAACCGCCCTAGGGGCGGCGGTACTTCCCCCCGGGCTCCTTGTTGTCCCTCGCGCACGCGGGCACCACTCCTTCCTTCACCCCTTCCTTCAGGCCCGGAAATGCCGCCCCCCCCAAATCCGCCGCCCGAGGCCATGGCCTCGGGTGGCCTTATGGGTAATCCGGGCCTGCTTCCCGAAGAGGCATTGACCACTACCTTAACCCACTCGGCCAATCCCCCTCTGGCCTCCTTTAGAAGCCAGGATGGGCAGGGGTCTAGGATGCATTCCTCCAAGTATCTTGTCCACATCCTCGGGTTTCACCAATTGAAATTGATCCATCAAAATCGGACAAGCAGGTGCTCCAGCTACATCCTCAGAAACTGCCGTTAACATGGTGTCCAGGCCAGAACGGATCAAAGCGAATTTGTCCGCAAAGAACTGAGCAAATGCTTCACAGCGGGCTGCCGAGTTGTCAGGGCTCCCATCCTGGACGGTGGGATGCAATAGGCCTCTGACAACTCGAAACAGCTCAGTTGGACGGTTCTTTGCAGACACAATATTGGCTGCCAGAAAGGATTGCTTTGCAGCCATTATTGCCGCGCCATATGCCCTTAAAAAGGCAACAAGGCGTGTTCGATTTGGCCCGCTCGGATCCGAACGCCACACGCTCTCTAGGACCCTCTTCTTTCGCTTCATTGCTGCCAACTCCTCGTTGAACCAAGGAGATGGTTTAGCTTGGCTACTGAGAGGGGCCGTTTCGGAGCAATCGTGTCTATTGCCTTAGTCATCCCCCCATTCCAGTTTCTCTATTGACAACTCTATAGCATTGAGTCAAGTGGGGTAAAACCGCATGATGGAAAAATGCAGTTGAGTGCAAACCGATTCTTGGATGCTGGCTAATCAGAGTCCTTTATGCAAATACTTCCTCAGTGGCAACCAATCCCCTCTGTCTGGTGCCTTAGAATGCTGGAGTTCTGAGGCTGGCCAATCAGAGTCCTTTATGCAAATAATCCCACAGTGGCAACCAATTGAAACGCTGCCACATATTTCTCCGGACCTCCACACCTCCGCCCGCAAACACTGACTTTTATTATATACATAGATATGTGTGTGTGTGTGTACACACATACAAACACATCAAATAGATTACATACATAGATACAGCCTTCGGGCTGTGAGGGGCGGTATAGAAATATAGTAAATAAATAATACATACATAGACAATTTCTATCTAGTATATTTCCTTCAATGTGCCTTCAAGTTGCCTATTGGCATATATAGTGATCCCATTAATTTTATAGGGTGGTTTTGCCAATTTCTTCATTTGTCATAAAGCCTATCGCACATAGTATTTGTTGGTGGTCTCCCATTCAAATACTAACCAGGGCTGACCCTGCTTAGCTTCCAAGATCAGAAAGATTTGGCACCTTTAGTTTATTTTAGGCTTTGTAGATGGTAATTAGCACCAGGCCTGCCTGATCTTAGGCGGGGAATTAGTTGGCAGCCTCCCATCCAAACACTAACCAAGGACGACCCTGCTTAGCTTCCAAGAATAGAAAGACCAGTTGCTTTTAGGGTATTTTAGGCTTTGTAGAAGGTAGCTAATACCAGTCCTGCCTAATCTTAGGCAAGGGGTATTGCCAATTACTTCCTTTGAAACATATCCTACTACACTGACTATTCATTGGTGGCCTCCCATCCAAATACTAGCCAGGGCTGACCCTGCTTAGCATCCAAGATCGGAAGGATCTGGTGCCTTTAGGGTATTTTGGGCCTTGTAGAATTCATTTAACACCAGTCCTGCTTGAGTTTAGGCGAGGAATTTGCTGGCGGCCTCCCACCCAAATACGAACCAAGGACGACCCTGCTTAGCATCCAAGATCAGAAGGATCTGGTGCCTTTAGGGTATTTTGGGCCTTGTAGAATGCATTTAACACCAGTCCTGCCTGTGTGTAGGCGAGGAATTGGCTGGCGGCCCCCCGCCCAAATGCGAACCAAGGACGACCCTGCTTAGCATCCAAGATCGGAAGGATCTGGTGCCTTTAGGTATTTTGGGCCTTGTAGAATGCATTTAGAACCAGTCCTGCTAGAGTGTAGGTGAGGAATTGGCTGGTGGCCTCCCGCCCAAATGCGAACCAAGGACGACCCTGCTTAGCATCCAAGATCAGAAGGCTCTGGTGCCTTTAGGGTATTTTGGGCCGTGTAGAATGCATTTAGAACCAGTCCTGCTTGAGTGTCGGCGAGGAATTTGCTGGTGGCCTCCCGCCCAAATACGAACCAAGAACGACCCTGCTTAGCATCCAAGATTGGAAGGATCTGGTGCCTTTAGGATGGATTTTTAGTGTGTTTATATTCCAAAGCAAGACATACCCTTCCGCCTGCCCCTCTCCTTGGTCTCTGATCCCGTCCAGGCCTTGAGGGTTTATTTTTAAGTTCGGCCTGGGGTTAATTTTAGCCCTTTGGCCTCCTTATCGCAGCAACTGCCGCATTAATAGGAGACAACGGTGAAAGGAGAGCCGGCCGCCTCACCAAGTGTCTGCTGCGTCCATGACATCAGGTCAAAGGAACTAGGCTTTTCCCCATCTGGATTCAATCAAATGCCAGCACACAGCAGCAGCAGCACAATTTCCCTGAACAAAGCAGAAACAGTACGCCCAAACTTGAATACTGGTGGGTTTGGGAAGTGATTTTGTCATTTGAGAGTTGTAGTTGCTGGGATTTATAGTTCACCTACAATCAAGGAGCATTCTGAACTCCACCGACGAATAAATGGAATCAAACTTGGCACACAAAACTCCCATGACCAACAGAAAATACTAGGAGGGTTTGGTGGGCATTGACCTTGAGTTTGGGAGTTGTAGTTCACCTACATCCAGAGAGCACTGCGGACTCAAACAATGCAGGATCTCTAGACCAAACTTGCCACAAACACTCAATATGCCCAAATGTGAACAGTGGTGGAGTTAGGGGAAAATAGACCTTGATGTTTGGGAGTTGTAGTTGCTGGGATGTATAGTTCACTTACAATCAAAGATTATTCTGAACCCCACCATAGATAGAATTGGGCCAGAACTCCCATGACCAACAGAAAATACTAGGAGGGTTTGGTGGGCATGGACCTTGAGTTTGGGAGTTGTAGTTCACTTACATCCAGCGGAGCACTGTGGACTCAAACAATGAAGGATCTCTAGACCAAACTTGGGACAAATACTCAAGATGCCCAATTGTGAACACTGGTGGAGTTTGGGAAAAATAGACCTTGATGTTTGGTAGTTGTAGTTGCTGGGATTTATAGTTCATTTGCCTCACCTCTAACAAGCAGGGGTGCCAGTGCGCCCCTTGGGGACTGGCGCTCTACGCAAATGCGTAATTTGCGTATTGGTTCAGCCACCACTGACCACTCTAACTATGTCCGACGACACAGAGAAGCCATTGATCCCTCACCTCTGAGAAGCAGGGGTGCCAGTGCGCCCCTTGGGGATTGGCGCTCTACGCAAATGCGTAATTTGCGTATTGGTTCAGCCACCCCTGACCGCTCAAACAATGTCCGACGACACAGAGAAGCCATTGATCCCTCACCTCTGACAAGCAGGGGTGCCAGTGCGCTCCGTGGGGATTGGCGCTCTATGCAAATGCGTAATTGGCGTATTGGTTCAGCCACCCCTGACCACTCTAACAATGTCCGACGACACAGAGAAGCCATTGATCCCTCACCTCTGACAAGCAGGGGTGCCAGTGCGCCCCTTGGGGATTGGCGCTCTACGCAAATGCGTAATGATCCCTCACCTCTGACGTATTGGTTCAGCCACCCCCTGACCACTCTAACAATGTCCGACGACACAGAGAAGCCATTGATCCCTCACCTCTGACAAGCAGGGGTGCCAGTGCGCCCCTTGGGGATTGGCGCTCTATGCAAATGCGTAATTGGCGTATTGGTTCAGCCACCCCTGACCACTCAAACAATGTCCGACGACACAGAGAAGCCATTGATCCCTCACCTCTGACAAGCAGGGGTGCCAGTGCGCAAGCAGGGGTGCCAGTGGGGATTGGCGCTCTATGCAAATGCGTAATTTGCATATTGGTTCAGCCACCCCTGACCACTCTAACAATGTTCAGCCACCTCTGACCACTCTAACAATGTCTGACGACACAGAGAAGCCATTGATCCCTCACCTCTGACAAGCAGGGGTGCCAATGCGCCCCTTGGGGATTGGCACTCTACGCAAATGTGTAATTTGTGTATTGGTTCAGCCACCTCTGACCGCTCTAACAATGTCCGACGACACAGAGAAGCCGTTGATCCCTCACCTCTGACAAGCAGGGGTGCCAGTGCGCCCCTTGGGGATTGGCGCTCTACGCAAATGTGTAATTTGCGTATTGGTTCAGCCACCCCTGACCACTCTAACAATGTCCGACGACACAGAGAAGCCATTGATCCCTCACCTCTGACAAGCAGGGGTGCCAGTGCGCCCCTTGGGGATTGGCGCTCTACACAAATGTGTAGTTTGCGTATTGGTTCAGCCACCCCTGACCACTCTAACAATGTCTGACGACACAGAGAAGCCGTTGATCCCTCACCTCTGACAAGCAGGGGTGCCAATGCGCCCCTTGGGGATTGGCACTCTACGCAAATGTGTAATTTGTGTATTGGTTCAGCCGCCCCTGACCACTCTAACAATGTCCGACGACACAGAGAAGCCATTGATCCCTCACCTCTGACAAGCAGGGGTGCCAGTGCGCCCCTTGGGGATTGGCGCTCTACACAAATGTGTAGTTTGCGTATTGGTTCAGCCACCCCTGACCACTCTAACAATGACCAACAACACATAGAAGCTATTGATCCCTCACCTCTGACAAGCAGGGGTGCCAGTGCGCTCCGTGGGGATTGGCGCTCTATGCAAATGCGTAATTGGCGTATTGGTTCAGCCGCCCCTGACCACTCTAACAATGTCTGACGACACAGAGAAGCCGTTGATCCCTCACCTCTGACAAGCAGGGGTGTCAGTGCGCCCCTTGGGGATTGGCGCTCTACGCAAATGCGTAATTGCCGTATTGGTTCAGCCGCCCCTGACCACTCTAACAATATATATTTTGTATATTATTTATTATTATTTTGTTTATTTTCATAGACGTCCCGTGGCCTTAACCCTAGCAAATGGTATTCCGTCTCTTAAAATGCATCTGAGGACCAGTGTAAGCCACCAAAAGGAAACTTCTCATGTTTCTAGGGTGTTGGGAGTATTTAATTTGCCTACATGATTAGGTCAATATACATATTTTTTTGTTTGCATATTGTATGCAGATCATCTTGTGTCTCATATCAGGTTGTGTTATTATTTTGCTTTTGGCGCCGCATACTGGCCATAGGTGGTATTGCACGTAGAGAGATTAATAAAGCAGACCAACAAAGTCATCATGTTAAGACTTTGCATTCAATGGGAGATTACACTGGGAAAATCCTGGCAAGAATCTTTGCAAACCGCCTTCTATCTATCTCTCTCAGAAGATACCTACCACTCCTCCATGATGACATTTTTATTTATTTATTTATTATTCGTATTTATATACCGCTCCATTCTCTTAGGCTCGGGGCGGTTTACATAGATTAAAAAGCGTAGCAATAACAATAAAACACTTTAACACTATACATTAAAAACGCTATAAAACTACTATAGTTTCCGGATCACGGACAAGGGAAGGCCAATGTAGAGGGCGTTACAGTAGTCTAGTCTCGAGATGGCCGTCGCCTGGATCACCGTGGCGAGGTCGCCGCTAGACAGGTAAGGTGCCAGCCACCTAGCCTGCCGCAGGTGGAAAAATGCAGATCTGCTGACCATGGTGACCTGGGCCTCCATAGTCAGCAGCGGGTCCAACTGGACCCCCGGACTCTTTACCAAGGGCGATGGGCAAAGTGCCACGCCGCCCAGGGTAGGCAGCTGGCACCCCCCTCCCATAGGGCGGCCTAACCAGAGGATCTTCGTCTTCGATGGGTTCACCTTCAACCAGCTAGCTTCGCAGCCATCCAGTCACGGCCTCTAGGCACTGATGCCGGCCTGCCCTCCATCCTCAGCACAAGCTGGGTGTCATCAGTGTACTGATGGCACTCCAGACCAAAACTACGTACTAGCTGGGCCAGTGGACGCATATAGATGTTAAATAATAGAAGGGAGAGAATGGCCCCCTGAGGCACCCCACAACCAAGGGGGAGCCCCTCAGAGACCACTCCACCCCTCACCACTCGTCCCCGATCGTAGAGAAAGGAGACCACCCATTTAAGGGCAGTCCCCCTCACTCCAGTCACGGCTAAACGATGGATTAATTGTGCGCAGGGGCGGACCTACCTGTTCCTGGGGGGTACGTGAAAAAAAATTTGTGCCCCCCCCAGTTGCTCCCGAGGGGAGCCCAGTGCACATGTGCCAATCTGTGCGCACGCGCACTGACTCCAGAGCGCACCTCTCACTTTGGAGGCTAGTGCGCATGCGTGAAACTGCGTGCATGTGCACTGGCTCCAAAGCAGGAGGTGCACTCTGGAGCCAGTACGCATGTGCAGAGCTTTTTCGCTCATGCGCAGAAGCTCCTACAGGCGCTGTAGCACCTGTAGAAGCTTCTGAGCATGCAGAGGCACGGCCAGCCTAACAAAGGCCCGGCCGGCGCGGCGGCACAGTCCGCAGAGCCGGCTGCGGAGGCCTGGCCGGTGCGGCGGCACAGCGCAGGCCGCAGAGTCGGCTGCAGAGGCCTGGCCGGCGCAACGGCGGGGCGGGGCAGCGCGGCGTGGGCGGCGGGGCGGAGCCGGCGCGGCGGCGCCCCTCCCAGGTGGTGACGCCCCTCCCGGGTGACGTCGCCCTACGCTCCTGCATAGTCCGCCTAATGGACGAACCGGCCCTGATAGTGCGTGATCTACTGTGTCAAAGGCTGCCGTGAGGTTCAATAACATGGGCAGCGCAGAGCCATCTTGGTCCAACTGGCAACGCAGCTGGTCTGTGATGGAGAGTAGCACAATCTCCGTCCTGTGTTCACTACGGAAGCCGGACTGGAAGGGATCAAGTCCGGCGGTGTCGTCCAGGAACTGCTGCAGCTGACCCACTGCTGCCCTCTCAATCACATGATGGCAACAGTCTTGGACAGCAATGGCTCCCAAAGTATTATATAGTATTATAAAGTATTATAAAGTATTATATTATATAGTAATAATACAATGTAATATAATATGATGTTATGTTACATTGTAGTGTGATATGGTGTAATATATTATGTCAATATATTGTATTATATTATAATATAATTGTAATGTAATGTATTATTTTATAATAATAATAATATCATATGATATGATGTTATATTATAATGTCAATATATTATAATATAATAATTATAATGTAATGTACTATAAGATAGTTATGATATATTATAATATAATCTCTCGGCATTACTTTGCGAACAAAGATTCTTTAGGAAGGACTCATCCCACGCTTTTTACAAGCGCGTTGATGATTAAAAAGGCCAATCCGAGATAGGCAAGTCCAGTTGCAGAAAGCACAGCAGAAAGTCTCCTTGGGTGATGTTGTTTCCAAGTTGCATTGTCGTTTCTCTTCGAGACCTGTTCGGTGTGTCTTCTCGAAAGAGGCCGCAGCATTGTGGATAGTGCATCTCCATGTCTCCCGATGTGAGGCCAGGGTGGACAATTGTTGGTAATCCGCCAGGTTCCGCGCATGCGCATTTGGTGCAGCACAATTCCATCCATCTGGAGACGTGAATCGCCTTACATGAGGCCGAAAAGGAAGAGCGCTTTGCAGCTGGAGGCACCGCTGCACTAAATGCGCATGTGCGGAACCTGGCGGCCGGATGCGCCCCTGATCATGTGGTGCCCTACACACCCGCGTAGTTCGCGTAACGTTAGATCCACCCCTGAAGGCACATCAAGCCAACCGTGATTGGGACCATCTTCTACCTGTAAAACAATGTTCTCACTGCGGGTGAACATGCGGATCAACCACCGACGGACCCATCACCAAGACACTGCACTTGGAAGGCCATCATACTCAGACAACGAGGGATTGCCTAAGTCAGTGTTTCCCAACTAGTGTGCCGTGAGCGATCATCAGGTGTGCCGTGGGAAAACCTTCAATATACCCTTTCTTCCCCCTCCTGCCGAACTCCTGCTGCTGCTGCTTGCGGGGGAGGAGGAAGAAGGGCCGGGTGGTGGCGGCGAAGACGAAGAAGGTGCTGAGGTGCCCTCGCCGCATGTGCGCCAGCCAGCTCCAATCGAGGGAGGAAGGGTGACGTCACTCAGGCCCCGCCCCCTTCCCAGCGGTTGCCATTTGATGAGGAGGAAAGGCCGACAGAGAGGCTGAGGTGAGCGGAGGGAGGGTTGGAAAGGGGTGGAGTGCATCCCTCCCCATGAGGAAGAGGCCCGCCCATCATTTGAGTCCACAGTGCTCTCTGGATGTAGGCGAACTACAACTCTCAAACGTCAAGGTCTATTTCCCCCAAACTCCATGGGTTCATAGTTGGGCATATTGAGTATTCATGCCAGGTGTGGTCCAGAACCATCATTATTTGAGTCTACAGTGCTCTCTGGGTGTAATGGAACTACAACTTCCAAACTCAAGGGCAATTCCCAAGCAAACACTTTCAGTACTTTCTGCTGGTAATGAGAGCTCAATATGCCAAGTTTGGTTCAATCCATTGTTGCAAGAGTTCAGGATGCTCTTTGATTGTGTGTTAACTATAAATCCCAGAAACTGTAACTCCCAAATGTCAAGGTCTATTTTCCCCAAACTCCATCTGTGTCCACATTTGGGCATATTGAGTATTCATGCCAAGTTTGGTCCTGATCCAACATTGTTTGAGTCCACAGTGCTCTCTGGGTGTGAGGTGAACTCACAATTCCCACACCCTTTCAGTACTTTCTGTTGGTCCTGAAACTCAAGGGCAATTCCATTGTTGCAAACCCTTTCAGTACTTTCTGCTGGTAATGAGAGCTCAATATGCTAAGTTTGGTTCAATTCCATTGTTGCAAGAGTTCAGGATGCTCTTTCTCTGGATATAGGTGAACTATAACTCCAAAACCCAGGGTCAATGTCTACCAAACTCTTATAGTATTTTCTCTTGATTATGGGAGTTCTGTGTGGGAAGTTTGTGTCTTTCTGTCATTCCTGCCAGGATATTTATGTTGAGTTCATCGAAACAGGCCCAGGTTTCACACTGAGTGTATAAATACATTTAAAAGCCTATTAACTATATGTATGACTGTGTTAGAGTGTCATTTTGTGTCATTTTGGTTGGTGGTGTGCCCCAGGATTTTGTAAATGTAAAAAATGTGCCGCGGCTCAAAAAAGGTTGAAAAACACTGTAGTAGTGTAATGCAAACCGGCCCGAGCCCCACTTTATTCCGATCCGTTCAGATCTCACCTGGAATGACATTGTATCCAGTTCTGAGCAAAGCAATCAGAGGCTGCAAGGCCATCTGTCGGGAGGGATTGGAATGCGTCTTCCTTCCTGGCAAGAAGGGGCTGGACTGGATGGCCCTTGGGGGCCCCTTCGGGCTATGTTATTCTATGTGATTTGTCCCTCCCCTCCAATGGAGATGGGTCTCCTGGGGTTTCAAAGGAGGTGGCTTTCTTTCTTTCTTTCTCTCCTCCTTCCTTTGGGGTTTCAACAGACGACAGATGCTTCATTCCAACCAGAGGCCAGGAAGGAAGAAAGAGTTAGTCCGAAGATCCATCCATCCATCCCTCAACAGGTAAGAAAAAGCATCAGTCCTCAGTGTCTTTTCTTGCTGGGGGTGAGAGGAACCTGGCTTCCCCCTTAAAGGCATTCTCAGAACTTCAGAATTGAGTGCCTGGGCGGGAGATCAATATCCTGTTGCCAACGGGAAAGATCCAAGGGAGTGTTGAAACGGACCTTAAAGGTGATAAGAAGAATCCAGTGATAGGAGTATAGGATGATCGAGATGGAATTTTACCTTGGTTGTTGTATTGTTGGGCTTGGCTTCGTGTAAGCCGCTCCGAGTCCCCGTTGGGGAGATGGTGGCGGGGTACAAATAAAGATTATCGATCGATTTATCTATCTATTTATCTATCTATCTGAGATAGATATAGATATATCTCACCTTTTATTTTGGATTCACAATTTGAAAATGTAATATTATTGCGGGAGATTGGAATGGAGCGATGTCTTCTTCGAACAAAGACATTACATAGATTGATAGATGATAGATAGCTTCATGAGATAGATAGATTGATAGATTGATAGGTGATAAATAGGTACATGAAATAGATAGATAGATGAGATACATTGATAGATAGATGATAGATGTGAGATAGATAGATAGATATATGAGATAGATGATAAATAGGTACATACTGTAAGATAAATAGATAGATGAGATACATTGATAGATAGATGATTGATAGATACATGAGATAGATAGATGATAGATTGATAGATGATAAATAGGTATATGAGATAGATAGATAGATAGATAGATGAGACATAGATAGATGATAGATTGATAGATGTGATAGATAGATAGATATATGAGATAGATAAATAGATGATAGACTGATAGATGTTAAATAGGTACATGAAATAGATAGACAGGACATAGATTGATCGATGTGATAGAAACATGATATAGATTGATAGATGATAGATTGATAGATGATAAATAGGTATATTAGATAGATAGATAGATAGATGAGACATAGATTGATATGTGATAGATAGATACATGAGATAGATAAATAGATGATAGATTGATAGATGATAAATAGGTACATGAGATAGATAGATAGATAGATAGATAGATGAGATACATTCATAGATAGATGTGATAGATAGATAGATAGATACATGAGATAGATAAATAGATGATAGGTACATGATAGATAGATAGATGAGATACATTCATAGATAGATAGATAGATTGATACATGAGATAGATAGATCGATAGATGATAAATAGGTACATGAGATAGATGAGATAGATAGATAGATGTGAGATAGATAGATGATAGATTAATAGATGATAAATAGGTACATGAGATAAATAGATAGATGAGATACATTCATAGATAGATAGATAGATAGATAAATAGATGATAGATTAATAGATGATAAATAGGTACATGAGATAGATAGATAGATAGATAGATGTGAGATAGATAGATGATAGATTAATAGATGATAAATAGGTACATGAGATAAATAGATAGATGAGATACATTCATAGATAGATAGATATATGAGATAGATACATTAGATAGATTGATAGATGATAAATAGGTACATGAGATAGATGAGATAGATTGATAGATAGATAGATAGATAGATAGATTGATAGATGTGATCGATGTTATAGATTGATATTATAGATGATAGATAGGTACATGAGATAGATTGATGAAAAATACATACATAGATGATAGATAAATAGACGATAGATACATAGATACATTGATGAGATTGATACATAGGTGATAAATAGATGCTAGATACATAAATAGATAGATGATAGATAGATACATAGATGAGATAAATATAGATAGATGATAACTTATAGATAGATGAGATAGATACAGAGATGAGATAGATAAATACATAAATGGATACATAGATGAGATTGATAGATGATGGATAGATACATAGATAGATGAGATACATATACACATAGATGGATACAGATGCGATAGATACATAGATGATAGCTAGATGTGATCAATAGACAGTTGAGATAAATAAATAAATAAAAATAGATGATAGATGCATACATATATACATACCGTAGAAGATGGATAGATACATAGATATAGATGATGTACATAAATACATACATGGATACATAGATAGATGAGATACATATATACATAGATGGATATATAGATGATATAGGTGATGGATAGATACGTACATAGATAGATGAGATACATATGAGAGTGTCTTTCTGAAAAATGTGATTTTTTTTCTTTTCTCCATCTTTCTATCTATATATCTATCTATCACCTATCTCTCATTTACGTATGCACCTATCTCATCTATCCACCTATAGATGTATCTCATCTACATATCGTCTATAGAAACTCATAGAGATTTGCCTTAAGGCAGTGTTTCTCAACCAGTGTGCCGTGGCACACTAGTGTGCCGTGAGCGATCATCAGGTGTGCCGCGAGAAAAGCTCTCTGCCCCCCTTCCTTCTCCCCTCTTCCTGCCGAACTCCTGCTGCTTGGGGGAGGAGGAGGAAGGGACCCATGCGGTGAAGAAAAAGAAAGGACCGGGCTGCTGCCTCCTTCGGCCGTTTCCCCAACCAGCCTCCAATCCGCCATGACTCTCGCTCCTTGCTTGTTGAAGCTGCGCGGAGGAGCCCTGCCTACTGAAGCCCGTCCACCGCTCATGCTCCTCCTCTGTGGGAGAGCTGAAGCCGGGGGAGGGGCGGGCATGATGCAGCCTGGCTCTGCCCCTTCCCCCAGCTTCAGCACTCCCACAGCTTTGCCAGCCTTGAAGGGACAGTGCCAAGCCAGCGGTGGCAGAGACAGCACAATGCTGGCTTGGCACTGCCCTCTCAAAGCTGGTGAAGCTGTGGGAGAACTGAAGCCGGGGGGAGGGTTCAGGGCATGGTGCGGCCTGGCTCCGCCCCCTCCCCCGGCTTCAGCGCTCCCACAGCTGAACCAGCCGTGAGGGGGCAGTGCCAAGCCAGCGGTGGCAGAGCCAGCACAATGCTGGCTTGGCACTGCCCCCTCAAGGCTGGCGAAGTTATGGGAGAACTGAAGCCGGGGGAGGGGGTGGGGCATGGCGTGGCCTGGCTCCTCCCCCTCCCTGGCTTCGGCACTCCCCGCAGGTCACCACTCCCAGCCGTTCTTTACTGTGCTACAGTATCATTTTGTGTCATTTTGGATGGTGGTGTGCCCCCGGATTTTTTTAATGTTAAAAGTGTGCCACGGCTCAAAAAAGGTTGGGAAACACTGCCTTAAGGCAAACAACAACAACAACAACAACACAAATAAGTGATTCCCATTAAAATTGCATCTCGCTAAGTCTTTTCATGTGAATGTTGACAAGACGGATAACTGTAGTTTGGGGATATGTCTTAATTTGTAATTATTTATTTCTTCAAATAATTAATTGATTAATTATTAATTTGACCAAATCCAATCTACATGGCCATATAGTGCAATTTGGGATTGCATTATATAGTAATAATAACACTTTATTTATATTTATTTATATTTATATTATATAAGTGTTGTTTATATTCATATAAATAACACTTTATTTATATTTATATATTTATTTTATATTTTAATAACACTTTATTTACTATATAATACATTTATATATATTATCTAGTACAGTGTTTTTCAACCTTTTTTGAGCTGCGGCACATTTTTTACATTTACAAAATCCTGGGGCACACCACCAACCAAAATGACACAAAATGACACTCTAACACAGTAATACATATAGTTAATATGTTTTTAAATGTATTTATACACTCAGTGTTAAACCTGGGCCTGTTTCGATGAACGCAACATATATAGGACTTCCTCTCACGTATTTTTACATGGCTATCATGTCTTCTCTTAGCCTTCTCTTCTTCAGGCTAAACATGCCCAGCTCTTCAAGCCGCTCCTCATAGAGCTTGTTCTCCAGACCTTTGTGAAATTTCACCCTGAGTGAAACTTACTTCCAGTTAACTATGGATGTCATGAAGCTGTTATAAACAGTTCCTTTGGGGTGGGGGGGGGAGGCAACTCTCAAGAAATCCAGTAAAATAGTAAAAAAAACCCCAAACATTTCCAAGCGGAGAGGCTCAATTTGTTTCTTGGAAACCTGTGGAGGGGCTGCTAGGAGCGGGGAGAGTGCCAATTTCCCATGGCACACCTGATGATCGCTCACGGCACACTGGTTGGGAAACACTGATCTAGTAGACCCGTATAATATCATCATCATCATCATCATTACTATTCCTTATAATTCAGTCCCAAATTGCATGATATGGACATGTATCTACATGTAGATCCAGTCATATAATTAAATAATAATAATAGTAATAATAATAATTATTATTATTTCTTGCCGGCCAATCCAACGCAGTGTTGTTTTTTTTTAACGGTGTGAGTAGCTTTGAGTCTTGCTTAAGAGAGGAAAGCAGGACACAATAATAATAATAATAATAAAGAAACACATCAATCTACCATGTTTTCTGATATTTACCTGCTTGATGATGAAAGGAGGGGTTGTTTTGAAAGGCATGGGCACAGCTGGCAAGTTGCTTTCTCCGTAGGGATTCAATGGGAGAAGCAACGACTCCACCTTCCGAACGTCTCTTGGTGCCACCTGTCCTTTGCAGGTGTGGCTTTTGCAGGTTCAGTTACCCACAGGTGGGATTAATATGGTTCTCTTTAGGAACCTCTAGCTGCAGGCCTTGTGGCATGCAACAGAGGTACTAATGAGAGTTTTAGCCAGCCACCAAAGACACCCCAAAGAGCCTTATCAACCAAAGTAACTTTTCCTTGATTATTATCGCACTGATTGTGGAGCTCCTTGGGTCATCAAAATTACTCTGCGCATGCTCAGAGGTACTGCAAGACCATAGATTTCATGGCATGTAATAGAGCAGGGGTAGGGAACCTATGGCTCGGGAGCCAGATGTGGCTCTTTTCATTATTGCACCTGGCTCTCCAGAGCAGCCCAGGCCTCAGTTTCCCAGCATGCACCCTTTCCTTCTCCTTTCCTTCTCCTTTTCTCCTTCCTTCTTTCCTCCATTCCCCCTCTTCCTTCCTTCCTTCCTCCATTCCCCCTCTTCCTTCCTTCCTCTTCCTTCCTTCCTTTCTCCCCTTCACCCTTTCCTTCTCCTTCGCTCCTTCCTTCTTTCCTCCATTCCCCCTCTTCCTTCCTTCCTCTCCCTTCATCCTTTCCTTCTCTTTCTCTCCTTCCTTTCCCCTCTCTCCCCTTCCTTCTTTCCTCCATTCCCCCTCTTCCTTCCTTCCTCTTCCTTCCTTTCTCCCCGTCACCCTTTCCTTCTCCTTTGCTCCTTCCTTCTTTCCTCCATTCCCCCTCTTCCTTCCTTCCTCTTCCTTCCTTTCTTTCTCCCCGTCACCCTTTCCTTCTCCTTCGCTCCTTCCTTCTTTCCTCCATTATCCCTCTTCCTTCCTTCCTCTTCCTTCCTTCCTTCCTTCCCCTTCATCCTTTCCTTCTCTTTCTCTCCTTACTTTCCCCTCCCTCTCTCCCCTTCCTTCTTTCTTCCATTCTCCCTCTTCCTTCCTTCCTCTTCCTTCCTATCTCCCCATCACCCTTTCTTTCTCCTTCTCTCCCTCCTTCTTTCCTCCATTCTCCTTCCCCTTCCTTCCTTCCTTCCTTCCTTCCTTCCTTCTTTCCTCTTCTATTCTTTCCCCCCAAGTTTTCCTTTCCTTCTCCTTTCTTTCTTTTCTTCTTTTCCCTTTATTATTTTACTTTTTCCTCACTCCCTTTGTTGTTGTTATTGTTGTTGTTGTTGTTGTTAGACATACAATATGCTCACATGCTCAGAGGCATTGTGAGGCCATATTTTGGGTTGCAGCATGCAATATCGGCCCTAATGGTGATTTCCCCTTGCAGCCAGTTTGCTGGGCATCACCAAAGACCCCCTAAGGGAGCCCTCTTGCTGCTCGGTAGGCTTTCATCCATGGCGGCAACCTTTCCTTTGGCCTTGCAATGCAGGGGGCGGCTGCGCAATTAGCCCAGGGCTTTGAACCTATCCGACGAGGGCCAGGAGCCAAGAGAGGAAGAGGAAAGCAATGGGATAATTAGCAGCGTTTGTTGACCCCCTCCGGTCTCTGTTCCTCTTGGATGGTGGCACAGTGCCACGGCTTCCCACCGCTGCACCATTTGTGCCGTGCCATACGGCTTCCCTTTATGGCCAACCCGGCTTGCCCTTGGGTGCCTCTGGGGTCTATTCTCATTCTTTCTTCTTCTTCATCTCAAGCTCTTCCTGATGTATTATTGAATAATCTACGTGGCATTCCGGCCTTTTTCTTGAGGATCTCAAGGCTGATGTCGTAATTATAAACAACTCCAATGCTCGGGTTGCTGTAAGTCTATTGGGCTGTCTGGCCATGCTCCAGAAACATTCTCTTCTGACATTTCGCCTGCATCTATGGCAGGCATCCTCAGAAGTTGTGGGGTCTGTTGGAAACTAGGAAAATCGGGTTTATGTACCTGTGAAATGTCCAGGGTGGGAAAAAGACCTCTTGTCTGTTAGAGCAGTGTTTTTCAACCTTTTATGAGCTGCGGCACATTTTTTACATTTACAAAATCCTGGGGCACACCACCAACCAAAATGACACAAAATGACACTCTAACACTGTAATACATATAGTTAATATGTTTTTAAATGTATTTATACACTCAGTGTGAAACCTGGGCCTCTTTCGATGAACACAACATAGATATCCTGGCAGGAATGGCAGAAAGACACAAACTTCCCACACAAAACTCCCATAACCAAGAGAAAATACTATAAGAATTCGGTGGGCATTGACCTTGAGTTTTGGAGTTGTAGTTCACCTATATCCAGGGAGCACTGTGGACTCAAACAATGTTGGATCAGGACCAAACTTGGCATGAATACTCAATATGCCCAAATGCGAACACAGATGGAGTTTGGGGAAAATAGACCTTGACATTTGGGAGGAAGGCTGAGGAAGGCTGATGAGGGAGTCCCTCACGGAATCCCGCCTGCCTTTCCTTCCTCCGAGGGCCCTCCTGCCAGGCCCCAACCGTTTCCCCTGTGAAGGAAGGCCCCTTCTCCCCGAGGGGCTTCAGGCGGGCCGGGGCGAGGGGAAGGGCGCTCCGGGCCCTCACCTGGGACGCAGCAGGGCTGAACCGGGGAGCCTCCGGTAGCAGCTGGCTCCTTCACTTCCTTCACCGCTGCAGGAGGAAGGTGAATGCGTCTGCCACCCCTGGGACCTAGTGCGCATGCGCCCAGACAAGCGGACTTCCACTTCCGCTTCTGTTTCCCACCCTCCCTCGATTGGAGGCTGGCTGGCTGGGGAAACGGCCGAAGGAGGCAGCGCCCCGGCCCCTTCTTCTTCTTCTTCGCCGCTGCCCAGCCCTTCCTCCTCCTCCTCCTCCTCCTCCCCCAAGCAGCAGCAGCAGGAGTTCGGCAGGAGGGGGAAGAAAGGGGGAGAAGAGAGGTTTTCCTGCGGCACACCAGGCGATCGCTCAAGGCATACTAGTGTGCCGCGGAACAGCAGTTGGGAAACACTGTGTTAGAGGTTGGTGTGAATGTTTTCAGCCCAATGACGACAGCTTCTTTTTTATATATTAAGATATACACATATACATACACACAGAAACACATACACATATACACACACATACCGTATATATATATATATATATATATATATATAATATATATATATATAAACATTCATCTACCTTCTATATCTATCTAAACATCTGACTTACACATAACTCATAGTTAAGAACAAGGGTGAGACAATAGGAAGTGGTGGAAATATACTTCTCTGAAGGGAAATTCAATTCCTGAAAGAGTTATTATCATGGGGAAAATATATATTTGGCTGGAGTTACACTTAAAAACTGTACCTGTTCCTACTTATATACAAATTCAACTTAAGAACAAACCTACAGAACCTTTCTTGTTCATAACTTGGGGACTGCCTGTACACACACACACACACACATACACACACACACAAGCACACTAGGCCTGGTCAATCATGGTTCTAAATGGTTCTAAAGTACTTACAAAACTAAAGTTCTGGTGGTGAACACTAGGTGGCGCTGGTGCTTTGTTTCTACAGTGTTGCTAAAGTTCTGGTGGTGAACACTAGGTGGCGCTGGTGCTTTGCTTCTACAATGTTGCTAAAGTTCTGGTGGTGAACACTAGGTGGTGCTGGTGCTTTGTTTCTACAGTGTTGCTAAAGTTCTGGTGGTGAACACTAGGTGGTGCTGGTGCTTTGCTTCTACAATGTTGCTAAAGTTCTGGTGGTGAACACTAGGTGGCGCTGGTGCTTTGTTTCTACAGTGTTGCTAAAGTTCTGGTGGTGAACACTAGGTGGCGCTGGTGCTTTGCTTCTACAATGTTGCTAAAGTTCTGGTGGTGAACACTAGGTGGCGCTGGTGTTTTGCTTCTACAGTGTTGCTAAAGTTCTGGTGGTGAACACTAGGTGGCGCTGGTGCTTTGTTTCTACAGTGTTGCTAAAGTTCTGGTGGTGAACACTAGGTGGCGCTGGTGCTTTGCTTCTACAATGTTGCTAAAGTTCTGGTGGTGAACACTAGGTGGCGCTGGTGCTTTGCTTCTACAGTGTTGCTAAAGTTCTGGTGGTGAACACTAGGTGGCGCTGGTGCTTTGCTTCTACAATGTTGCTAAAGTTCTGGTGGTGAACACTAGGTGGCGCTGGTGCTTTGCTTCTACAATGTTGCTAAAGTTCTGGTGATGAACACTAGGTGGCGCTGGTGTTTTGCTTCTACAGTGTTGCTAAAGTTCTGGTGGTGAACACTAGGTGGCGATGGTGTTTTGCTTCTATGGTGTTGCCAAAGTTCTGATGGTGAACACTAGGTGGCGCTGGTGCTTTGTTTCTACAGTGTTGCTAAAGTTCTGGTGGTGAACACTAGGTGGCGCTGGTGCTTTGCTTCTACAATGTTGCTAAAGTTCTGGTGGTGAACATTTCAGAACTCTAACAAAAATTTCAAAATTTCGTGATAAATGGCAGTTTCTAATTGGTTCTGTCTTTAAAATTGCCAATAATGAAATAATAACGAAATTTTGAAAGTTTTGTTAGAGTTCTGAAATGTTCACCACCAGAACTAATGTACACATATATACCTATATATGAATATAAATATGGATATGTTCATTGTCTCCTTGTGTCTCTGTCCATCTGCAGCACGGCCAAACCAGACCAGTTGACTGACCATTATGTCCAACAACATGGCCAAGATCGCCGAAGCCCGTAAGACGGTGGAGCAGCTCAAGTTAGAAGTGAACATCGATCGCATGAAGGTAAGCCAAACAACTCACAGGTAAGCATGCATGAGTATAATAGCCACACATGGGTCATCTATCTTGTCAAAGGGCAAAGCGAGCAACCAGTAGTCAATGGCCGCCCCACAAGCATTGCAATGTAGTAGTCCAGCTGCAAGGCTGATTCTTTGGAAACCACTTTCTTCTTCTCCACCAGGTATCCAAGGCAGCGGCTGATCTCTTGGCGTATTGTGAAGCCCACGGCAAGGAAGACCCCCTGGTGACACCCGTCCCGTCTTCGGAGAACCCGTTTCGAGAGAAGCGTCTCTTTTGTATTGTGCTGTAAACACAAGTATCGGGGAGAAAGGTTTCCAAGATCTGTCCTTTTTCCAAGAGGGATGAAGAATAAAGTGGAGAAGAAACCCTAGGGTTAAATGGGGGGGGGGGGGGATATGTATATGTAGTTGTACGCATGTATATTTGTTTGGGTATACTTTACAAGACCTTGTCCGTTTTTATGCGGTATCTATATTAGTATTTTAGGACGTTTTTCGCCTGCAGGGTGTGCATATCCTTTCTCATATTTTGTCCGTCTTGTGATTCCCGTACATTTACCAAAATTCAGAAGATACACAATTGTACTGAATATTCAATCTCAGATGGCAGAAATAAATAAGTTACCAGACTTAATGATAGTAATAATAATAATAATAGAACTGCAAAGACTCTGGCACAAGCCAGTCAAGGTGGTCCCAGTGGTGATCGGCAAACTGGGTGCAGTGCCTCAAGACCTTGGCCTGCACTTAAACACAATTGGCAAAATACACAAAGCAAAAACCAGGCACACTGTTTAGGGCAGGGGTCGGGAACCTTTTTGACTCAGAGAGCCATGAAAGCAAAATATTTGGAATTTTATTTCAATGAGAGCCATAGAATATCTATAACAGACCTGTCCAACAGGTGGCCCATGGGCCGCACATGGCCCGCCAGCCCCTTGAATCCGGCCCTCCTACCCTCCTGCAAGAAATCAGCTGTTTTTTTTAAAAAAATTAATGTTTCTTTAAAAAATTCCAAAACATTTTTTTAAAAAATTCCCAAAAAATCCCCCCAAAAAAGTGTGCATGCGCGCGGTGGCGCAAGCGCCATCCACGGCCACCGCCCCCTTTGCTCTGCTCCCCTTGGCTCCTCCCTCCTTCCTAAAGTGTCACGCCAGCCTCAGAAGCGGCAATTTCGCCCGCTTCTGCCGGCCGGCATGACGCTTTAGGACGGAGGGCGGAGCCATAGGAGGCTCCCCTTGGCTCCTCCCTCCCTCCTAAAGTGTCACGCCAGCCTCAGAAGCGGCAATTTCGCCCGCTTCTGCCGCCCGGCATGACGCTTTAGGAGGGAGGGCGGAGCCAAGGGGAGGCCCCACCCTTCGGGCCACTGCCGCACGCGCGGGGCATTGGCTCTGGGCGTGGGGCTTTCCTTCCTCCTCCTCGCGCTGGCGGCCCCCCAGGTGATCAGTGACCAGAATTCCGGCCCTTGGGCCGGTAGAAGTTGGACAGCCCTGATCTATAATATATTTTAAGACTGAATCCAACTAAATGTGAATCTATACGTAGATACGATGAGAAAAGGATTCCCCGGCAGAATGAGGGGACACTTCAGACCTGGCTCTGCAAAAGGCACGCTCAGGACTCTGGGAAGGAAGAGAAGGTGGAAGGAAGGAGGAAAGAAAGAAAGAAAGGAAGACAAAGGAAATAAAGGAGGGAGGAGAGGAAGAAAGAAAAGAACGAACTATGGAAAAGGAAGAAAAGAAAAGCAGGAGAGAGACAAGGAAGGGAAAAGAAAGAAGGGAATGGGAAGGGAGGAAAGGAAAGGAAAGGGTGGGGAAAAGAAAGGAAAGGGAGTGAGGGAAAAGTAAAATAATGAAGGGAAAAGAAGAAAGGAAAGAAGGGGAGAGGGGGAAGTGAAAAGAAAGGAAGGAGAAGGAAAGGAAGACTTGGGGGAAAAGAATAGAAGAGGAAGGAAGGAAGGAAGAGGAATGGAGGAAAGAAGGAAGGGGAGAATGGAGGAAAGAAGGAAGGGGAGAGAGGGAGGGAAAAGGAAGGAGAGAAGAAAAGAATGGAAGAGGGAGGGAAGAAAAGGTAGGGAGAGAGGGAGGAAAAAGAATGAAAGAAAAAGAGAGGGAAAAGAAAGGAAGAGGAAGGAAAGAAGGAAGGGGGAGGAGGGAGCGGGGCCAAGGCGGACCTTGGTGTCGACGTTGGCGAGGCAGTCCCTCCGAAAGGTGTCAAAGAGGCCCGACGATGACGGTGATGAGCTGGTCATCCTCCGGGGCAGCGAGGGCAGTTCCGCAGCACCAGAGCCAGGCCCGCCTCTGCCGCCTCCCCCGAGGCCCGTGGCGGAGGACGAAGAGGATGGTGAGGACGAGGCGCCGTCGCCTGGCTCCGTCATCCCTGGTAAAGAGGGTGCTGGGCCCTGAGAGCAGCGGGGGATGAGGAAGAGGCGGTGATGGCAGCGTGGAAGCAGCAGTCGCGGCGCATTTGTGTCACACCTCCCAGCTGCATGCTGGGAAACCGAGGCCTGGGCTGCTCTGGAGAGCCAGATGCAATCATGAAAAGAGCCACATCTGGCTCCCGAGCCATAGGTTCCCTACCCCTGCCGTAGAGTTTAAAATCGAACATTAAAACTAAATATTCTAAAGGATTTGATGTGATCTCGGCTGCTAAGCAGGGTCAGCCCTGGCTAGTCCTTTAATGGGAGACCGCCAACGAATGTCAGGTGCGGAAGGCTGTATTTCGGGGAAATGCAACAAGCAAATCCGACTCTGAGCATCCCTTGAGTAATCCCATCCCTCCTTTACATTCACCTCTTTGTGACTCCGAGGAGGATGGGATTATATCTCTCTTTCCCAACAACGAGCAAATAACAGCTTGCTGAAATTAGCCTATGATTTGTTCTGCAAGATCCAATTAACCAGATGCTAATTTGACATTTTTTCCTTGATCATCAAGCCAGTAATTTCATTGCTGGCTCCGTCTGGGTCTTTAACCGAAATCGTCATCTTTGAGAGAGGCACAGGAGCTCGAATCCACTTGCATTGCGATGGCTTCATTCTATGGAATAATAGGAGTATTTCCTCATAGTATTGAGGAAACGAAGTCTAAGGACCTCATCACGCAAGAGAATGAATCCACTTTAAATCCGGTTGCTGCTTCCTGCAGAATTCTGGGGTTTATAGTTTAGGGAGGAGCTTTTACAATACTATAAACCCCAGAATTCTGCAGGAGGCAGAAACCAGATTTAAAGTGGATTCATTCTCTAGTATGATGGTGGTGTCAAACTGTGTTTATTCTATAAAATAGATGCACTCCGGGTGACATCATTGTAGCCAGACTTTGGGGGGTTTGCCCAAAAATGGTAGCCAGTTTTATATTTGTTATTGTTAGTTTCAACTCTGTTGCTTGGCTGCAATATTTTGGGCCTATTAAAGTTTCCAAAAAGTTTTTTTTAAGTTTCTGAAAAGTTTTTTTTAAAGTTTCTGAAAAGTTTTTTTAAGTTTCTGAAAAGTTTCCAAAAATTCATGAAAAGTTTCCAAAAAGTTTTTTAAAGTTTCTGAAGTTTCTGAAAAGTTCATAAAACTTCCGAAAAGTTTCCGAAAAGTTTCTGAAATGTTTCTAATTTTTTAAAAAAGTTTTCAAAACGTTTCCAAAAACTTTCCAAAAAGTTCCTGGAAACTTTCTGCAAAGTTGCTCAAAGCTTTCTGAAAAGTTTCCAAAAGGTTTTTTTTTAAGTTTCTGAAAAGTTTCCAAAAAGTTCATGAAAAGTTTCCAAAAAGTTTTTTAAGTTTCTGAAAAGTTTCTGAAAAGTTTCTGAAAAGTTTCTGAAAAGTTTTTTTAAGTTTCTGAAAAGTTTCTGAAAAGTTTCTGAAAAGTTTCTGAAAAGTTTTTTTCAAGTTTCTGAAAAGTTTCCAAAAAGTTCATGAAAAGTTTCCAAAAAGTTTTTAAAAAGTTTTTGAAAAGTTTCTGAAAAGTTTCTAATTTTTTTAAAAAATTCCAAAAAATTTCCAAAATTTTCCCAAAAGTTCCTGAAAACTTTCTGCAAAGTTGCTCAAAGCTTTCTGAAAACTCTCCAAAAGGTTTTCAAAAAGTTACTGAAAACTATCCAAAAAGTTCCCAAAAACTTTCTAGAAAGTTTCCAAAGTAAGGAAAAGTGTCCCAGTCTGACTCTCCCACACTCTTCTGTCTGGTTCACATCACCCGGAAATCCAAGATTAATTTTGTGAGAGAAAGGATGCCGGCGGATGTCTCTGAATCCAAATTCAGGGGAAAGGTCTCTCTTTGGTCCTGTGTCCTCTTATGTCAAGCAACACATCATTCTTCAGATGGAAGGGAGATCATGAAGAGGTGAATTGGATCACAGCTTGGGAAATGTATACTGCACATTTTGCAATGCACTTCGGAGATGGAATCTAGACTAAACCGGCAGCCAATAATTCCTCAGACACGCTCTTTCCTCCTCGGCAACATCAAGAGGGCCAGGAGGTCAGCCGGTAACAAGGAGAAGAAAATCATTATTATTTGCAGGATGATGAGCGAGCTGGGAAAGAATGTGCATGAATCATCCAAGCAGATGGAAGCCATTCACCAAAAGGGGAAAATCCCTTCCACGGCTTTGGCTTACGAACCGGCCGAGCTCAGAGCAACTTCTCTTCGTTCCCATAATTCCCAAGCAAGCCTCCTGGGAATTGCAGCCCAAAGGCCATTAAATAGGGTGGAAATTCCTTTGTTGTGACATTGGACCCAGCTTTTAGGGCTTGCCAAAAGCCAACAATAATAATAATAATAATGATCACCTGCCTCTCCTCGCGGCTCGAGGCACATTACAACATTGGTAAAACACAAATTGAAACACATTTAAAAACACCCCATAGAATACACATATTGAAGCATATTTCCATAAAATACATATTAAAATACAGAAGAATTACTAGATAGATAGATAGATAGATAGATAGATAGATAGATAGATAGATAGATAGATAGATATCAGGCCCAGATTAACCCCTTTTGGCGCCCTAGGCCACACTTTGGAATTATGCTCCCAAACCAACCTCTACTGCACACACACACCCCCATCTCCTCCTCCTCGCGGCGTACCCTCCTTCCTTAAGTCAAGGAAGGAGAGCGCATGCCCGGCAGCGGCCCCGGGGGCTTCCCTGCGCCTCCTCCTCCTCGCGCCCTCCTTCCTTGACAAGGGGGCGATGGTGAGGGGTGAGCGCCATTCCTTCCTCCCCCACCCCCTCACAGCGCTCGCCCCCCTCCCTCCCCCGAGAGAGAGAGAGAGTCATCTCCCTGCCGCGCGTTGCGGTTTTGTTTCAACAATTTTTGGTTTTGGTCTTTGTGAAATGCGCCCCCCTTGGCTTGCGCCCGTAAGCCATGGCCTAGGGTGGCCTGATGGGTAATCGGAGCCTGATAGTGATATAGGTAAAGGTAAAGGTTTTCCCCTGACATTAAATCCAATTGTGTCCAACTCTGGAGGTTGGTGCTCATCTCAATTTCTAAGCCAAAGAGCCGGCGCTGTCCATAGACACCTCCAAGGCCATATGGCCAGCATGACCGCATGGAGCACCGTTATCTTCCTGCCGGAGCAGTTCCTGTTGATCTACTCACATTTGGATGTTTTCGAACTGCTAGGTTGGCAGAAGCTGGGTCTAACAGCAGGAGCTTTCAGTCTATGTATATGTGTGTGTGTGTGTATGTGTGCGTGCGTGCGTATCCATACATTCCTTTATTTGGAAACGTTTACAAAACTTTTTGGAAAGTTTTCGGGAACGTTTTGAAAACTCTTTGGAAACTTTTCAAAAAGTTTTTGGAAAGTTTGCAGAAAGTTTTAGAAAACTTTGCAGAAAGTTATCTGTCTGTCTGTCTGTCTGTCTCTCTGTCTACCTACCTACCTACCTATCTACCTATCTACCTATCTACCTATCTATCTATCTCTATGGCCACCAGTTCCCATAAATCCCAATAAATCCTCCTGGGAAGTGCAATCCAAAAGCCATAATATGGTATGTATGTATGTATGTCTATAGTATGGCTTATGTATATAATATGGATTCTGGAAAGTCCTAAAAGCTGGATCCAATGGATCCCTCGTGGTAAAGATTACGAATGAAGAAGAATGGGCTGCCTGGAGGTGCATCTACACTGTAGAATTGATGCAGTTTGAAACTGCTTTAACTGTCATGGCTCAATGGTACAGAATCCTGGGATTCGTAGTTTGCAAAGGTTTAATTAGTTGCAAAAAAAGTGCTGGGGTCATTTTTGACAACTCAAAAGTTAGATCTGGGGGGAAAAACACAATTTACTCAGAATATAACTATTCGCCGGAATGGCAAATGATGGGCCATTGCGCTCTACCCAACCGAGAGAATCATTGATGTTTAAATTGAAAACCTCTTTCTGTTAATTACATTTTCTGGCGTCTTTGGCCATCTTTGACCTTCCCTTTATCTTGGCTATGAAGCTTGTAATCTCGGATTATCCTAATGACCCCCTTTATTTACTTAAGGGTCATTAAAGCAGCAATGTTTGGACGCAATTGCTTTTATTTCGTTTAGGTTTTGGGTCATTTCAGCGGGGATCCTCGATCACGGCAAACATTATGACTGCTTTATGTACAGGCTTGAATCTCCCGTATCCAAAATGCTTGGCACCAGAAGGGCTTTGGATTCCGTATTTTGAAATACTTCTATTCAGATAGGTGTATACACAATGGTATTTCGGAGACGGGATCCAAGCTAGAACCCAAAATTCATGTCTACTTCATAGGTTCTTTCTGCATGAGTCTAAACCAGGCCTGGGCCAACTTCAGCCCTCCAGGTGTTTTGGACTTGGAAGCTGTTAGGAATTGTGGGAGCTGGAGTCCAAAACACCTGGAGGGCCCAAGTTTGTCCATGCCTAATCTAAACTGCTGCTGCTGTTGTTTAGGTCTCAAGTTTGCCCATGCCTGATCTAAACTGTTGTTGTTGTTGTTGTTGTTGTTGTTGAGGTCTCAAGTTTGCTTATGTCTGATCTAAACTGTTGTTGTTGTTGTTTTTGAGGTCTCAAGTTTGCCCATGCCTGATCTAAACTGTTGTTGTTGTTGTTGTTGTTGAGGTCTCAAGTTTTCCCATGCCAGATCTAAACTGTTGTTGTTGTTGTTGTTGTTGTTGTTGAGGTCTCAGGTTTTTCCATGCCTGATCTAAACTGTTGTTGTTGTTGTTGTTGTTGTTGAGGTCTCAAGTCTTCCCATGCCTGATCTAAACTGTTGTTGTTGTTGTTGTTGTTGAGGTGTCAAGTTTGCTCATGCCTGATTTAGACTGTTGTTGTTGTTGTTGAGGTGTCAAGTTTGCCCATGCCTGATTTAAACTGTTGTTGTTGTTGTTGTTGAGGTGTCAAGTTTGCCCATGCCCGATCTAAACTGTTGTTGTTGTTGTTGTTGAGGTCTCAAGTTTGCCCATGCCTGATCTAAACTGTTGTTGTTGTTGTTGTTGTTGTTGTTGTTGAGGTCTCAAGTTTGTCCATGCCTGATCTAAACTGTTGTTGTTGTTGTTGTTGAGGTCTCAAGTTTGCCCATGCCTGATCTAAACAGTTGTTGTTGTTGTTGTTGTTGTTATTGAGGTCTCAAGTCTTCCCATGCCTGACCTAAACTGTTGTTGTTGATGTTGTTGTTGAGGTGTCAAGTTTGCTCATGCCTGATTTAGACTGTTGTTGTTGTTTTTGTTGTTGTAGTAGTAGAGGTCTCAAGTTTGCCCATGCCTGATCTAAACTGTTGTTGTTGTTGTTGTTTTGTTGTTGAGATCTCAAGTTTGCCCATGCCTGATCTAAACAGTTGTTGTTGTTGTTGTTGTTGTTGTTGAGGTCTCAAGTTTGCCCATGCCTGATCTAAACTGTTGTTGTTGTTGAGGTCTCAAGTTTGCCCATGCCTGATCTAAACTGTTGTTGTTGTTGTTGTTGAGGTCTCAAGTCTTCCCATGCCTGACCTAAACTGTTGTTGTTGATGTTGTTGTTGTTGTGAGGTGTCAAGTTTGCTCATGCCTGATTTAGACTGTTGTAGTAGTAGTAGTAGTAGAGGTCTCAAGTTTGCCCATGCCTGATCTAAACTGTTGTTGTTGTTGTTGTTGAGGTTTCAAGTCTTCCCATGCCTGACCTAAACTGTTGTTGTTGATGTTGTTGTTGTTGTGAGGTGTCAAGTTTGCTCATGCCTGATTTAGACTGTTGTAGTAGTAGTAGTAGTAGTAGAGGTCTCAAGTTTGCCCATGCCTGATCTAAACTGTTGTTGTTGTTGTTGTTGTTTTGTTGTTGAGATCTCAAGTTTGCCCATGCCTGATCTAAACAGTTGTTGTTGTTGTTGTTGAGGTCTCAAGTTTGCTTATGTCTGATCTAAACTGTTGTTGTTGTTGTTGAGGTCTCAAGTTTCCCCATGCCTGATCTAAACAGTTGTTGTTGTTGTTGAGGTCTCAAGTTTTCCCATGCCTGATCTAAACTGTTGTTGTTGTTGTTGAGGTCTCAAGTTTGCCCATGCCTGATCTAAACTGTTGTTGTTGTTGTTGTTGTTGAGGTCTCAAGTTTGCCCATGCCTGATCTAAACAGTTGTTGTTGTTGTTGTTGAGGTCTCAAGTTTGCCCATGCCTGATCTAAACTGTTGTTGTTGTTGCTGTTGTTGAGGTTTCAAGTTTGCCCATGCCCGATCTACACTATTGTTGTGATTTTTGTTGTCCCTCTTCAGCTGCTTAGTGATGATGGTGGTGGTGGTGATGGTGATTATAGTGATTATGATGATCATGGTGTTAATGATAATCGGAATGGGGATGATGATGGTGAAGATAATTATGATAATGGTGATTGATGGTGATGATCATGGTGATGGCGGATATGAGTCTTTCTTGCCCAAATTGACCACTATCTATGCTGTCTACATTGGTTATATCCGGGTAGTCCATAAGGACTCCACGATCTTTTTCACATGTACGGCTATCGAGCCATTCAGTATCTTTGCATTTCATTTTTTCTTCCTAAGTGGAGATGGTGATGATGATGATGATTTTTCTTGCAGTTGGGACCAGATTGGAGATGGCACTTCTACTCAGAAATTGCATCCTTCCTTGGCTGCCTTGTAATAGTTTAAAATAAATTATAAAATAGAAATGACCAATAATAATAAAAAAAAACAAATGGGGAAAATGTAATCCCAAATTCAACCAGAAGAGGTCAGTAGAGCATAGATCCAAATGGCTAATGGGCAAACAGCCTTTCCAAGGAAAGACCATGGATGTGGCATGTAATCCTTCAATCAGACAATGGAAAGTGCAGGAGCTCCATATTGCCAGGAAGGATAAAAAACACATGTTGTCGAACTGTATATCTCCGGCATTCTGTGCCGTGTGTTTGGGTCCGGAGCCATGGAGAGCTGTCTAAGCACTGCGAGAGAGAAGGACTGCAGGCCCCGCAGCTGTTCCACAAGCATGGGCTTCCCTTCCCATAATAAGCCGATCCTTTCCTAATATGTTAAGGGATGGATAAGGTAGATTAGACAAACTCCACTGCCGGGGTAATAATGGACAGGCTGTGCCAAGCATGTCATTGCCAAGAGAAGGGCCGTCCGTCACAGAATAGTTGGCCCTGGGTGGCTCTCAGATGATGTATCCTTTATTGGGCACCCCTATTGATCACATTGGTTTTTCATTGAAGGGAATGTGCTGAATGGAGGTGCCAACTCAGGCCCCTTCTACACTGCCATATAATCCAGATTATCAAAGAAGATAATCCACATTTGAATGTGGATTATTTGAATATACACTGCCATATAATCCAGTTCAAAGGAGATAATCTGGATTTTATATGGTAGTGTAGAAGGGGCCTCTGATCTGGCCTCAGTTGTGAGACAAATCATCATCATCATAATCATCATTATTATCATCACCATTATCATTATCATCACCATCATCACCATCATCATTATCATCATCACCATCATCACCATTATCATCACCATCATCATCATTATCATTATTATCATCACCACCATCATCACTATCACCATCACCATTATCATCACCATTATCATTATCATCACCACCATCACCATTATCATTATCATCACCATCATCATCACCATCATCATTATCATCACCATCATCTCCATTATCATTATCATCACCACCATCTCCATTATCATTATTATCACCACCATCACCATTATCATTATCATCACCACCATCACCATTATCATCACCATCATCATCACCATCATCATTATCATCACCATCATCACCATTATCATTATCATCACCACCATCTCCATTATCATTATTATCACCACCATCACCATTATCATTTTCATCACCACCATCACCATTATCATTATCATCATCATCATCATCACCATCATCATTATCATCACCATCATCACCATCATTATCATTATCATCACCATCATCACCATTATCATTATCATCATCACCATCACCATTATCATTATCATCACCACCATCACCATTATCATTATCATCACCATCATCATCACCATCATCATTATCATCACCATCATCACCATCATCATTATCATCACCATCATCTCCATTATCATTATTATCATCACCATCACCATTATCATTATCATCACCACCATCACCATTATCATTATCATCACCATCATCATCACCATCATCATTATCATCACCATCATCTCCATTATCATTATCATCACCACCATCTCCATTATCATTATTATCATCACCATCACCATTATCATTATCATCACCACCATCATCACTATCACCATCACCATTATCATCACCATTATCATTATCATCACCATCATCACCATCATCACATTATCATTATCATCACCATCATCATTATCATCACCACCATCATCACTATCACCATTATCATCACCATCATCACCATGATCATCATCATCACCATTATCATTATCACCACTATTATCACCATCATCATTATCATCATCACCATCATCACCATTATCATTATTATCATCATCATTATCATCATCACCATCATCACCATCACCATTATCATTATCATCACCATCATCATTATCATCACCACCATCATCACTATCACCATTATCATCACCATAATCACCATTATCATTATCATCACCATCATCACCATTATCATTATCATCACTATTTTCACCATCATCATTATCATCATCACCAACATCACCATTATCATCACCATCATCATCATTACCATCATCCATCATCACCATCATCATCACCATCATCATCATCATCATCATCATCACCATTATCATCATCATCACCATCATCATCACCATTATCATTATCATCACCATCATCATCATCATCATCATCATCATCATCATCATCATCATCATCATCACCATCATCATTATCATCACCACCATCATCACTATCACCATCACCATTATCATCACCATTATCATTATCATCACCATCATCACCATCATCATTATCATCATCATCATCACCATCATCATCATCATCACCATCATCATCACCATCATCATCACCATCACCATTATAATAATCATAATCACCATTATCATCACCATCACAATCACCATGAGCGTCATTATCATCATCATCATCACCATCATCATTATTATCATAGTTAATACCATCATCATCATGACCATCCTCATCACCATCATCGTTATAATCACCACCACCATCATCATCATTATTATCATCATTGCCATCACAATCACCATTATCACAGAACCCCTGGTTAAACCCTTGTGCCGGCAGGACTGCTGACCAAAAGGTCAGCAATTCAAATCCGGGGAGTGGGGTGAGCTCCCGTCTGTCAGCTCCAGTTTCTCATGCGGGGACATGAGAGAAGCCTCCCACAGGATGGTAACACATCAAACATCCAGGCATCCCCTGGGCAACATCCTTGCTGACTGCCAATTCTCTCACACCAGAAGCGACTTGGAGTTTCTGAAGTCGCACCTGACACACACACACACACACAATCATTATCATGATTATCATCATCATCATGATTATCATCACCATCTGCCTGTTCCAAATATTAAGGATAGACTAGCTGGACAACCAGTGTAGCACAGCACAGGTCGTGGTCAATTTGGGCAAGGAAAACACATATCCGCATCCCTGCTTGACATTCATAAGTAAGGTAAAGGTTTTCCCCTGACATTAAGTCCAGTTGTGTCCGACTTTGGGGGGGTGCTCATCTCCATTTCTACGCTGAAGAGCCGGTGTTGTCCGTAGACACCTCCAAGGTCATGTGGCCGGCATGACTGCATAGAGCACTGTTACCTTCCCACTGGAGCGATACCTACTGATCTACTCACATTTGCATTTTTTCGAACGGCTAGGATGGCAGAAGCTGGAGCTAACAGTGAGAGCTCCCCTTGCTCCC
Source organism: Anolis apletophallus (assembly GCA_030556195.1). Lineage (NCBI taxonomy): Eukaryota > Metazoa > Chordata > Lepidosauria > Squamata > Anolidae > Anolis > Anolis apletophallus. The sequence continues at coordinate 9,625,543 of JARBWK010000011.1, forward strand.
CAGATTCGAACCTGTGACCTTTCAGTTAGCAAGTTCAGCAGCTCAGCGGTTTAACCCACTGTGCCATCGGGGGCTCATTATTATTATTGTATTATTATTTTATCCTGCTTTTTTCTCTCTTTAAAGAGACTCAAAGCTATTAACGCTGCTAAGAAATAAAATCAGAATATTGGCTTTGCTTTTCATCCAAATCTGTTTCACAAAAGGACTTACAAGGATAAAATAGCCAAGAAAACAGAATTGCAACACTATTACTATTAGTATTAGTATTGATATTAGTATTTGTATTTGCAACAGCTGCAGAGCTGTTTGGGCTGGAAGTCAGCCTGAAGGAAACGGAAGAGCTCTACCAGCCCGCACCACAGGAAGAACACCATAATCTCCACGTCAGCATAGGTACATCTGTGCTTAAGTCCGTTCAGCAGTTCACCTCCCTGGGAAGCATCATCTCTTCAGACGCCAAGATTGATAAAGAGATATATCACAGATTAGCAAAGGCATAGAGTGCATTCGGAAGGCTTCACAAGAGAGTCTGGAGCAACAACCACCTGAGGCGACACACCAAAATCAGTGTGTACAGAGCTATCGTACTGTCTATTCTCCTTTATGGGTCTGAAACATAGGTCCCCTATCGCCAACTCCTATGACTCCTCGAACACTTTCATCAGCACTGTCTTCGCACAATCCTAAATATACACTGGACTGACTATGTGACGAATGTTGCTGTCCTTGAGCAAGCAGGGATCACCACCGTTGAGGCCATGCTATTGAAAACACAGCTGCGCTGGGCAGGGCATGTCTGTAGGATGGAGGAGCACCTCCTCCCAAAAATACTACTCTACGGTGAACTTGCCACGGGTCAGCGCAAGAGATGCACCCCCCCCCCCAAAAAGAGATATAAGGACTCCCTGAAACAACATCTCAGACTCGGCCAGATTGATCACCAACAATGGTCCACCCTGGCCTCACATCGGGAGGCATTGAAACGCACTATCCATAATGCTGTGGCCTCTTTCGAGAATGAGTCTCGTAGAGCAGTCTTTCTCAACCAGTGTGCTGTGACGGACCTCCTGCTGTGCCGCGAGAAAAGCTCTCTGCCCCCCTTCCTCCCCCCTCCTGCCGAACTCCTGCTGCTTGGGGGAGGAGGAGGAAGGGCCGGGCAATGGCGAAGAAAAAGAAGAAGGGACCGAGGTGCCGCCTCCTTCGGCCGTTTCCCCAGCCAGCCTCCAATCCGCCATGACTCCCACCATGACTCTCGCCCCTCGCTCACTGAAGCCGCGTGGAGGAGGAACCCCGCCCACTGAAGCCCGTCCACCGCTCATGCTCCTCCTCTGTAGGAGAGCTGAAGCTGGGGGGAGGGGGGCGGGCATGGCGCGACCTGGCTCTGCCCCTCCCCGGCCGGCACCCCAGCAGCTGCTCCAGCCTTGAGGGGACAGTGCCAAGCCAGCATTGTGCTGGCTCTGGCACCGCTGGCTTGGCACTGCCCCTCAAGGCTGGAGCAGCTGCTGGGAGAGGTGAAGCCGGGGTAGGGGCGGGGCATGGCGCAGCCTGGCTCCACCCTCCCCGGCCGGCACTCCCAGCAGCTGCTCCCAGCAGGCCACCATCCCCCAGCCATTCTTTACTGTGTTAGAGTGTCATTTTGTGTCGTTTTGGTTGGTGGTGTGCCCCCGGATTTTTTTAATGTTAAAAGTGTGCCGCGGCTCAAAAAAGGTTGGGAAACACTGTCGTAGAGAAACGACAACGCAGAAAGAACCGCAACTTGAAAACAACATCACCCAAGGAGACTTTCTGCTGTGCTTTCTGCAACCGGACTTGCCTATCTCAGATTGGCCTTCTTAGTCATCAATGTGCTTGTATCATTTATTTTTTTATTTTAAACTTTTATATCCCGATCTTCGGAGGGACTCAGACCAGCTTACAGCAAGGATTCAATGCTAATGATATACAAATTAAAAACATCTGACACATACAAGATTTAAAAACATATAGAATGAAATACATAAAAGCCAAATCGCCAAATACGTAAAACATGATCAGCTCGGTTTGTAGAAAGCGTGGGATGAGTCCTTCCTGAAACTGAATCTTCGTTCGCGAAGAAAAGCCACTAGTATTAGTATTTACACACACAAGCATCAAGGAAGGTAAGGAGGCATCTTGCATTAAGAGGGCAAACAGCTTCCGGAAAAGGATTATAAAGGCGTTGAATAATTAATATGCCCCACTAAGACAAAATGCTCAGCTGGAAACTAAATGCTTTTGAAAGGGCAAAGCAATTAAGCTCCGGTTTATCTCCGGAGGCATTTGCCCACCTGATGCTCTGTCCGAGGCATCCTTGGCCAAGATTTACGTACATCTTTGGGTACCTCTACACCAGTGTTTCCCAACCAGTGTGCCATGGCACACTAGTGTGCCGTGAGCGATCCTCAGGTGTGCCGTGGGTAATGGGAACCTCCAAGACCCTTTCTTCCCCCTCCTGCCAAACACTTTTTCTTCTCCACTCGGACTCCCTTCTTCCCAGCCTCGCTCTGCTTGCTTTGCCTCGCAGGACCCATGGTGGAGCCCATGGAGGGCGCTGGGGCGCGTGCCCCCCCCCCCCCTGGTCAGGAGGAGTGGGTGGTGGCCAGGTCTACCAAGATGGCGCCTGGCTCGATCCGCTCGGCGTCTCCCGCCCACGTTGGGCGCTTCGACCCCGCCCCTCCTGGATCCGGAGCACCCATTGCTACCGGGTACCCGGCCAGGGTCACCGGAGGCCTTCAATGTCTCCCAAGTGCTGGCAAGGGCCCCTGGGGCTCGGCCCCACCGCCGGGCTTGCCGCTTGCTGATGGCGGCCCTGGAGACCCTACCCGGACCACCTCCTGTCCCGTCACCGGTTGGTGACCAGGGTAAGCCCGGTGGCCCAGTTTGTAGGGGAACAACTCCGAAGACTGCCAACCTAGAGGACAACACCTCGAGCAGACCCCTCAAGCGGGAGCCGTATCGCCGCCGGAGGAGGCGTCATTGCAGGTCGAGGAGCACCAGCCTCCTTCCCTCCGACCCCCCCAGAGACCCTCTGCGCCGGGGTCACCAACTGACCGGACTTTTCGCCCGTCTTCCCAGCCACCAGGAAGGGAGGATGCCCTCTGCCCCTGAGCCCAGGCCTGGGCGATTTTTTCGCCCTCGAACCTTCTGGGGCTCGGGCTTCGAGCGCAGCCGCCGGCCACACCTGAGGCCGATGAACAACACCTCTCCACTATGCCCGGCTTCTCTTGCCGGGCTGCGGGACGGAGGAAGCCGGCCCACACTCTGTTGCTGTGGCCAGCGGTGGGGATTCCCCTCAAGACCCCCCAGCCTCCCATCCTTTGATGGTTTAGTGGGTCCAGCCTAGGCCCCGGACCATCACTGCTACGCCCGACCCTGACTCTGTTCCCTTCCCCCACCCCTTGGTTGTTGTATTGTCCTGTTCGTTATTTATTGCTTGTGTCTGTTGCCTCTTGGCCTTGTAAGCCGCTGCGAGCCTCACGGAGTTCAGCGGCGAAAAAGTCCAAAGTAATAATAATAATAATGTGAGCCATGAGGGCGCTACTGCACAGACTCGCCCTATGTCTTCCTCCCCCCTCCCCTCCTAAACATGCTCACGCTGCCCCCTCGGATCAAAATGGCGGCAGAAGCGGCAGAGTGAGCAAAGCGAGGCAAAGCTGGGAAGAAGGGAGCCCAAGTGGAGAAGAAAAAGTAAGTGTTGGGCAGGAGGGGGAAGAAAGGGCGCGAAGGGGGAGGGGGAGGAAGAGGTCTCTGTCGAAAGCTGGCATGGGCAAACTTGGACCTTCCAGGTGTTTTGGACTCCAGCTCCCACCATTCCTAGCAGCCTCAGGCTCTTTCCCTTTTGCCCCTCAGCCACTTAAGCAGGAAAGGGCCTCAGGCTGTTAGGAATGATGGGAGTTGAAGTCCAAAGCACCCAGAGGGCCAAAGTTTTCCCATGCCTGTTTGAGGGACCTTAAAGTGGTGAGCCTCCTTCCAACATTGTGATTCTGGATAGAAAACAAACAACAACATAACATAACATTGTTTGAGTCCACAGTGCTCTCTGGGTGTAGGTGAACTACAACTTCCAAACTCAAGGTCAATTCCCATTCAAACCCTTTCAGTACTTTCTGTTGGTAATGAGAGTTCAATATGCCAAGTTTTGTTCAATCACATTGTTGCAAGAGTTCAGGATGCTCTTTGATTGTGTGTTAACTATAAATCCCAGAAACTGTAACTCCCAAATGTCAAGGTCTATTTTCCCCAAACTCCATCTCTGTTCACTTTTGGGCATTTTGAGTATTCATGCCAAGTTTGGTCCTGATCCAACATTGCTCGAGTCCACAGTGCTCTCTGGATATAGGTGAACTACAACTCCAAAACTCAAGGTCAATGCCCACCAAACTCTTACAGTATTTCCTCTTGGTTATGGGAGTTCTGTGTGGGAAGTTTGTGTCTTTCTGCCATTCCTGCCAGGATATCTATGTTGTGTTCATCGAAACAGGCCTAGGTTTCACACTGAGTGTATAAATACATTTAAAACATATTAACTATATGTATGACTGTGTTAGAGTGTCATTTCGTGTCATTGTGGTTGGTGGTGTGCCCCAGGATTTTGTAAATGTAAAAAATGTGCCGCGGCTCAAAAAAGGTTGAAAAACACTGCTCTACACTACAGAATAAGTGCAGTTTGATACCCCTTTAACTGCCATGGCTTAAGGCTATGGGATCCTGGGAGTTATAGTTCTGCAAGATCTTTAGTCTTCTTCTCTGCCAAAGAGTGCAGTTGCCTCACCAAGTTACAACAACGCATGGTGCCAAATTGCCCCTCCGCCTTGCATTCTCAAATTGGGGTCCATTCTTCAAGTTGTCCAGAAGAGGGTGCAATATGTCCCTTTCCTAGACACTTAATCAAACCTGCCAGCTGCCTCTTGTATTTATCACATCTGTAGTACGCAATGTGTACAGTCCTGTACGCCTCTGACTCTTTGGGTTTCTGGAAATGGGCAAAATTCTACAATTGGCCCCAATAACAAACCACGGAGGGATCGCAATTCCTCCTTATTCTTCCCATCTAAAGTACTCACCAAGCACTAAGAGATATTAAAGGTGCAGCGGGCACGGGCAAACTTAGGCCCTCCAAGTATTTTGGATTTCAACTCCCACAATTACGAATTGTGGGAGTTGGAGTCCAAAACGGTTGACCCATGCCTGAGCTACACTGTTAAATACATTTATATATTATTATTGATAATAAAAAATAATATTATTATTGATAATAATAATAATTTTGATAATAAAAATAGGTTGAATTGATGGATACAATCACAACAACAACAACAACAACAATAATAACAATTGCACCGGGACTGTGGCGCAGCTGGCTGGGTGTGAGCTGCATTAAGATCACTACTGACCAAAAAGTCATGAGTTCGAAGCCAGCCCAGGTCGGAGTGAGCTCCCGACCAAAATTGTGTAGCTTGTTGTCGACCTTTGCAACCCGAAAGATAGTTGCTTCTGTCAAGTAGGAAATTTAGGTACCACCTATGTGTGGGGAGGCTAATTTAACTAATTTACGAGGTCATTAAAAAATCAGCAAAAAGCATGCGGGGAATGCGGAAAGTACTTCATCAGTGTCGCAGATGGACGGTGAAGCGACAGCTCCCCTGGTGGCCAGAAAAAAATCAAATAGCCTCTGAGTGTCTGTCTGTATGTGTTGTGTGTTTATGGCAGGGGTCGGGAGCCTTTTCGACTCAGAGAGCCATAAAAGCAAAGTATTTGGAAATGTATTTCAGTGAGAGCCATGTAATATATATATATATATATATATATATATATATATATATATATATATATATATATATAACACATCTTTTAAGACTGAATTCAACTAAATGTGAGTCTATACGTACATCCTATGAGAAAAGGATTCCCCCGGCAGAATGACAGGGCACTTCAGGCCTGGCTCTGCAAAAGGCACGCTCAGGACTCTGAGAAGGAAGAGAAGACGGAAGGAAGGAGGAAGGAAAGAAAGAAAGACAGAGGAAATAAAGGAAGGAGGGGGAGAGGAAGAAAGAAAAGAAGAACAAACTATGGAAAAGGAAGAAAAGAAAAGAAGGAGAGGGGGAAAGAGGGGGAAAGAAAGAAGGAAATGGGAAGGGAGGAAAGGAAAGGGTGGGGAAAAGAAAGGAAAGGGAGTGAGGAAAAAGAAAAATAATGAAGGGAAAAGAAGAAAAGAAAGAAGGGGAGAGAGAGGGAAGTGAAAAGAAAGGAAGGAAAGGAAGACTTGGGGAAAAAGAATAAAAGAGGAAGAAAGAGGGAGGGAGGGAGGCTGGAGGATAGAAGGAAGGAGAGAAGGAGACGGAAAGGGTGAAGGGGGAGGAAGGAAGGAAGGAAGGAAGGAAGGAAGGAAGGAAGGAAGGAAGGAAGGAAGGAAGGGGGAGGGAGAATGGATGAAAGAAGGAAGGAGAGATGGAGATGGAAAGGGTGAAGGGGGAGAAATAAATGAAGGAAGAGGAAGGAAAGAACGAAGGAAGGAAGGAAGGAAGAGGGAAAATGGAGGAAAGAAGGAAGGGGACCGAGGGAGGGAAAGGAAGGAGAAAAGGAGAAGGAAAGGGTGAAGGGAAGGAAGGAAGGAAACCAAGGCCCGGGCTGCTCTGGAGAGGAAGGGGGAGGGAGAATGGAGGAAAGAAGGAAGGAGAGAAGGAGAAGGAAAAGGTGAAGGGAGAAAGGAAGGAAGAGGAAGGAAGGAAGAGGGAGAATGGAGGAAAGAAGGAAGGGGAGCGAGGGAGGGAAAAGGAAGGAGAGAAGGAAAGAATGGAAGAAGAAGGAAGGAACGAAGAGGGAGGGAGGAAAAAGAATGAAAGAAAAAGAGAGGGAAAAAGAAAGGAAGAGGAAGGAAGGAAGGAAGGAGGACGAGGGTGTGGGGCCAAGGTGGATCTTGGTGTCGATGTCAGCGGGGCAGTCCCTCCGGAAGGCGTCGAAAAGGTACCCGGAAGGCGTCTTGAGGTACCCAATGATGAGGGCGATGAGCTGGGCGTTCCCCAGGGGCAGCAAGGATGGGTCTGTGGCGCCACGGCCAGGCCTGCCTCCGCTGCCTCCCCCGAGTCCCATGGCGGAGGATGAAGAGGAGGACGAAGCGCTGCCGCCGGGCTCCGCCATTCCCGGCAAAGAGGGCACAGGGCCGTGAATGCAGCGGGGGATGAGGAAAGGGGGCGGCTATGGTGCCGTGGACGTGGCACCACTCCTCCCCGCTGCATGCGTTCCTTTAAACCGCGGATACGGAAACCCCTTGGGCCCCCATATCTGCGATTCAACGGATCGCTCCCATTTCGGTGCCATATATTTCCTAGATTAATTTTAATACTAACTGCTATCTCGCTTTTGTTCATTGGGCCCCTTCGCCCCGGGAATAACCTCTTTTGCTATTACGCAATACAGTTTAAAGCAGTGTTTCTCAACCTGGGGGTCGGGACCCCTATGGGGGCCGCGAGGGGGTGTCAGAGGGGTCGCCAAAGACTATCAGAAAACACATTATTTTCCTTTGATCGTGTGGGTTCTGAATGGGAAGTTTGGCCCAATTCTATCGTTGGTGGGGTTCAGAATGCTCTTTGATTGTAGGTGAACTATAAATCCACACAACTGCAATTCCCAATGTCAGGGTCAATTTCCCCCCCAAACCCCTCCAGTATTTTCTGTTGTTAATGGGAGTCTGGTGAGTCAAGTTTGGTTGAATTCCACTGTTGGTGGAGTTCAGAATGCTCTTTGATTGTAGGTGAACTATAAATCCGAGCAACTACAATTCCCAAATATCAAGGTCTATTTTCCCCAAACTCCACCAGTGTTCACATTTGGATGAGTATTTGTGCCAAGTTTGATCCTGATCTATCATTGTTTGAGTCCACAGTGCTCTCTGGAATGTAGATGAACTGCAACTCCCAAACTCAAGGTCAGTGTCCACCAAACCCTTCCGGTATTTTCTGTTGGTCATGGGAGTTCTGTGTGCCAAGTTTGGTTCAACTCCATCGTTGGTGGAGTTCAGAACGCTCTTTCATTGCAGGTGAACTATACATCCCAGCAACTACACCACCCAAATGACAAAATCACACACACACCCCCCCAATCCCACCAGTATTGGGTGTAATTGGGTATTTGTGCCAAATGTGGTCCAGTGAATGAAAATACAGCCGATATTTTACATGATGATTCATAACAGTAGCAAAATTACAGTTTTGAAGTAGCAACGAAAATGATTTTATGGTTGGGGGTCACCACAGCATGAGGAACCGTACTAAGGGGTCGCGGCATTGGGAAGGTTGAGAAAGACTGGTTTAAAGAGAAACAAGCTGATTGTCAAGTCCATGGCTCCTCGCTGCATCGACCGATTCTGCCGCCGTCTCATGGAGGTTCAGGGGCCTGTAACCCAGGGAACATACTGTGGTCATCCCATAGGATCCCGGGAAGCAGGCAGGCCACCTTGGCTTCATGGTGAGGCGGGATCTGTAGTTTCCTTCCTCCATGTGGACGGACAACCTGACTTCCAGCATCTGCTGTGGCTCCCAGTGCAAATCACTTGGACTCACCCATTCACTCTCCCTGCAACCTTTATGAACTTTCCCAGCCTTTTCATGAACTTTGATGAACTTTCGCCCACTTTTAAGGACTTTTAAAGAACTTTTGGAAACTTTCTTCCCTTGGACTTTCCTTAGGACTTATGAATTTCTATGAACTCTGGTGGGAGGGATGGGCTGGCATAAGGACATGGCTCCTATTTCCCCCAACATGTATGTATTTCCCTATATTTCCCTATATGTTTCCCCTCGCCTGTACCCCAAAATGAAATATGAAATGTCACCTTTTCGTGACCCCAGCACGCCAAAACCCAGTGACCTCCTGGGCTAATCCTTAAACAAACAGACTGAACAATTAGCGTTTTGCATGGACAATAACAAAGGACGCTTCCCCCCATCTTCGGAGTCGGGCCAATGGAGGGAAAATGCCCTTTGATTTCGGAGCATTGGCCATCTGAGAGACGTGCCATATGGTGATTTGGTCATCTCTCATAACATGGGACACCCTGCCTTCAAAAAGCTTGGCATGTCCCCATCTGCCTCTCTCTTTGTTCTCATTTCCCCCTCATATAGTGTCAGCTTATTCTTATTATTTTTATTAGGCTTATTATTATATCTCATCTATTAGTACAGTGTTTTTCAATCTTTTTTGAGCCGCGGCACATTTTTTTACATTTACAAAATCCTGGGGCACACCACCAACTAAAAATGACACAAAATGACACTCTAACACAGTAATACATATAGTTAATATGTTTTTAAAATGTATTTATACGCTCAGTGTGAAACCTGGGCCTGTTTCGATGAACACAACAGAGATATCCTGGCAGGAATGGCAGAAAGACACAAACTTCCCACACAGAACTCCCATAACCAAGAGAAAATACTGTAAGAGTTTGGTTCATTGACCTTGGGTTTTGGAGTTGTAGTTCACCTATATCCAGAGAGCACTGTGGACTCAAACAATGTTGGATCAGGACCAACATACTCAATATGCCCAAAATGTGAACACAGATGGAGTTTGGGGAAAATAGGCCTTGACATTTGGGAGTTACAGTTTCTGGGATTTATAGTTAACACACAATCAAAGAGCATCCTGAACTCTTGCAACAATGGAATTGAACCAAACTGGGCATATTGAACTCTCATTACCAACAGAAAGTACTGAAAGGGTTTGCTTGGGAATTGACCTTGAGTTTGGAAGTTGTAGTTCACCTAGACCCAGAGAGCACTGTGGACTCAAACAATGTTATGTTGTGTTGTTGTTTGTTTTCCATCCAGAATCACAATGTTGGAAGGAAGCTCACCACTTTAAGGCCCCTAAAACAGGCATGGGAAAACTTCGGCCCTCTGGGTGCTTTGGACTCCAACTCCCACCATTCCTAACAGCCTGAGGCCCTTTCCTGCTTAAGTGGCTGGGGGGGGGGGAAGGAAGAGGGCCTGAGGCTGCTAGGAATGGTGGGAGTTGGAGTCCAAAGGACCTGGAAGGTCCAAGTTTGCCCATGCCAGCTTTCGACAGAGACCTCTTCCTCCCCCTTCCCCTTTCGCGCCTTTCTTCCCCTCCTGCCGAACACTTACTTTTTCTCGTACACTGCCGCTTCTGCCGCCATTTTGATCCGAGGGGGCAGCGTGAGCGTGTTCAGGAGAGGAGGGAGGAGGGAGGAAGACGTGACCCGTGTGGGCGCTACTGCGCAGACTCACCCCAGAGCAAAGCGAGGCAAAGCGAGCAGAGCGAGGCTGGGAAGAAGGGAGCCCGAGTGGAGAAGAAAAAGTGTTCGGCAGGAGGGGGAAGAAAGGGGATTGGAGGCTCCAATTTCCCACGGCACACCTGAATCGCTCACGGCACACTGGTTGGGAAACACTGTATTAATACACAGCAAACAAGATCACTATGCTGGCTGTTGTATTGGATCATATGTGAGACACTTCCCATGTGTGAACGTATTGACGAATAATGCGTGCAGATTCCAGTAGGGTAGCCTTTTGCAACTGACCAGTGTGCCCATGCTCGGTGAAGATGCACCCAAAGACAGCTTTGTCTTGTTGCCTGCCATTACTCCCTTCAAGGGGCAACCTTTGGCCCTCTTACTCATCCAGCGCTACGTTTCCCAATGCTGAGCATGAGCCAAGGCAGGGTTTCCTCGTCCTTCTGTTTGGGGAACCGCTCAGATGGATTGCAACACTGCAACGCTGACATCAGCCAAAGCATGATGCACCTTGTGTGCATTGGGGCTGGTGAGCATCGGAGAGAGGTTGTGTGCCTGCGTAAGGGGTGAGTCAGATCATGGGAAAGCCAGACCGCCGTGCCCAGAATCCCCCAACTTAGATGCTCCTTGGTCCTGCTTTCTTGTCTGGCCTGCAAGTATTTTTGGAGAGTGAGAGAAGGGAAAGAGCGTGGGAGTCTGGCTGGGAGGAAGAGAGGGGGAGAGAGAAAAAGGGAAACGGCGGCGTTGACATCTGTGAGGCTGGTTCTAGATGGGAGCATGTGCCAAGTCCCACCCCTGGCCTGGCCCATCGTCCTTTGTACCCGCCTCTCGGAGTTGAAAAGGGCTGCCTGGGTGCTCCTGACAGCTCACACGCTCAGCCTCACCGAAGGGGAAAGAAGCAGCCGGTGAAAGGCAGGACAAGACAGGTCTCCCTTCAGCTGGAGTTGGTGGCAACATCTGGACATTCCTGGCCAGGAGCCTGGACCGAGTTCTGCTTTGCTTTTGGATCCGGGAGAGCAACCCCAGAAGTTGTCAACTGGATCAACTCCTTGCCAAGTTCAATTCGTAAATTCTAAGTCGCTAGTCCTCAATGTTTTTCGTTAGGTGCCGGATGCCGTCTTCCTGAGGTCTCCAATCCATTGTGCCGTCGGGACAAGCCGAGCCTTGGTCTCCTTTACGCCGGACTTGGCAACTTTTGGAAATTGCTGGCCAACTTGGATTGGCGAAGGGCTGGAAGGACAAACCCAAAGGTTAGAAGGCCTTGGCTACTTTAACCTATTGTCCCCGTTGGAGCGACTCCTTCCCGCCTTGGCCATCCTGGGACTCCACCGCAAGGAGCTGCGCACCAAGACCTCCTCCTTCTGTATCCTGGTGACAGGTCTCGCCGTCACCGATCTACTGGGCACGTGCGTGGTCAGTCCCTTTAGATTCTAAGTTGCCAGTCCTCAGTGTTGTTGGTGCCTGGACATCTTCCTCTTTGGAAGTAGTAGTAGTAGTAGTTATTATTATTATTATTATTATTATTATTATTAAGAACCAGCCCAAAGGTGAGAAGGCCTTGGCTTCCTTATCCCATCCCAGCCGGTGCATCTCCTTCCCAAGCTTAGATTTTTTATTCTAAGTCACTAGTCCTCAGTGTTGTTCTTTAAGGACCTGGACACCTAATTTCTTGGAAAGGCTTGGTGAGGAAGGCTTTTGCTTCTGCATCCCTTCCCAGTTGGAATGACTTCTTCCCAAGCTTAGATTTTCAATTGGAAGTTGCTAGTCCTCAGTGTTGTATTTTAGGTGCCTGGACTGTCGACACCTTCTTCCTTGGAAGAAGAAGCCCAAAGGTCAGAAGGTCATTGGGTTGCCATCCTATCCCAACTAGATTGATTCTTTTTCCATCTGCAACTTTTCAAATCCCAAGTTGCTAGTCCTCAGTGTTGTATTTTAGGTGCCTGGACAGTGGAAGACAAAGTCCAAAGGTCAAAAGGTCATTGGGTCGCCATCCTATCCCAACTAGATTGATTCTTTTTCCACCTGCAACTTTTAAAATCCCAAGTTGCTAGTCCTCAGTGTTGTATTTTAGGTGCCTGGACAGTGGAAGAAGAAGCCCAAAGGTCAGAAGGTCATTGGGTCGCCATCCTATCTCAACTAGATTGAGTCTTTTTCCCACCTGCAACTTTTTAGATCCCAAGTTGCTAGTCCTCAGTGTTGTTCTTTAGGTGCCTGGAGTGGAAGAAGAAGCCCAAAGGTCAGAAAGTCATTGGACACCTTCTTTTTCCACCTGCAACTTGGAAGAAGAAGGACACAAGAAGAAGCACAAAGGTCAGCAGAAAGGAAAGGCATTTTAGAATTACAAATGTAGCTTGGCGAGGAGTTGCCATCCTATCCCCAGCTGGATTGATTCCTTTCTGAGTTGAGGTTTTCAGTCCTAAGTTACTAGTCCTCAGTGATCTGTTTCTGGAGCGGCTTCCAGGCCTCTCCGTTGTGCCGAAGAGAGGAACCCGGCTCCCAGCCCTTTTTCCTTGCTGTCTCTTTGTTATTGGCCGCCCGCGGATTGAAGCTTTGACCCCTTGACCGACCTTTGTGCCAATGCACCCTCTGGACCCCACTCAGGCCCTCACCGCACCGCCGATCTTGCCCTCGCTGCCCAAGGACTGCAGCAACACGACCCAGCTGCACCAGGACGGCAACCCGGCGCTGAGCTCTTTTATGTTTGCGGCCGGCGTGGTGGGCAATGTGGCCGCCTTGGCCATCCTGGGCCTCCACCGCAAGGAGCTGCGCACCAAGACCTCCTCCTTCTGTATCCTGGTGACAGGCCTCGCCGTCACCGATCTACTGGGCACGTGCGTGGTCAGCCCCATTGTCTTTGTCGCCTACTCCCGCAACGCCACGTTGGTGGGCATGGTGGCGGGCAGCGACTGGCTGTGCGACCTCTTCGCCTTCTCCATGATGTACTTCAGCCAGGCGGCGATGTTCATCCTATGTGCGATGGCGGTGGAGCGCTGCCTGGCCCTCAGCTACCCCTACTTCTACTCCCAGCACAACATAAGGCGCTGGATGAAGCTCTCGCTGCCGGCCATCTACACCTTCAGCGCCTTCTTCTGCTGCTTGCCTTTCCTAGGAGTCGGGAAGTACAAGCAATATTGCCCAGGGACCTGGTGTTTCGTCCAAATGGACGTGGACAAGGCCACGGGCCACGCCGCCTTCTCGCTCTCCTACGCCACCCTCATGGCCATCCTCATCTTGGTCATCTTCCTCTGCAACGCCTTGGTCATCACCAGCCTCTGCCAGATGTACCGCAAGCAGAAGGCCCGCCGGCGTGGCTCAGTCAACGTGGCCCTACGCCGACGCAAGAGCTGGTTCAGCCGTGGGGAGGAGGAGGTGGACCACCTCATCTTGCTGGCCCTCATGACCGTCATCTTCGTCATCTGCTCTTTGCCGCTCACGGTAAGTTCGGCGCACTCCCTTCCGAAAACTTATTACAGGTCATCTCCGAATTGCAAACATCCGAATTACGTACGACTCCTAGTTAAGAACGGGGGTCAAATTGTTTCAGTTTATTCAGCACTTAGACCAGGTATGAATCATTCTTTGGTGTCTAAAACTCTCATTAGGACCTTTGCTGCACGCCACAATGCAGTCTATGGTCTCGCAGTGCCCCTGAGCATGCGCAGAGTCATTCTGCTGACCCAAGGAGGTCTGCAATCAGGGCAATAATAAGCAAGGAAAGATTACTGTTATTAATAAAGCTCTTTGGTGGCGACAAGTGAGCTGGGTAAAACTCTCATTAGCACCTCTGTTGCACGCCACAATGCAGTCTATGCTCTCACAGTGCCTCTGAGCATGTGCAGAGTCATTCTGCTGACCCAAGGAGGTCTGCAATCAAGGCAATAATAAGCAAGGAAATATTACTTTTGTTGATAAGGCTCTTTGGTAGCTAAAACTCTCATTAGGACCTCTGCTGCATGCCACAATGCAGTATATGGTCTTGCAGTGCCTCTGAGCATGCGCGGAGTCATTCTGCTGACCCAAAGAGGTCTGCAATCAAAGCAATAATAAGCAAGGAAAGATTACTTTTGTTGATAAGGCTCTTTGGTAGTGACAAGTGACGTGAGCTGGCTAAAACTCTCATTAGGACCTCTGTTGCACGCCACAATGCAGTCTATGGTCTCGCAGTGCCTCTGAGCATGCGCAGAGTCATTCTGCTGACCCAAGGGGCTCTGCAATCAAGGCAATAATAAGCAAGGAAATATTACTTTTGTTGATAAGGCTCTTTGGTAGACAAGTGAAACACTCTCATTAGGACCTCTGCTGCATGCCACAATGCAGTATATGGTCTTGCAGTGCCTCTGAGCATGCGCAGAGTCATTTTGCTGACCCAAGGAGGTCTGCAATCAAGGCAATAAACAAGGAAATATTACTTTTGTTGATAAGGCTCTTTGGTGGCTAAAACTCTCATCAGGACCTCTGCTGCACGCCACAATGCAGTCTATGGTCTTGCAGTGCCTCTGAGCATGTGCAGATTTATTCTGCTGACCCAAGGAGGTCTGCAGTCAAGGCCAAAGGAAAGGTTACAGTGGACAAAGAGGGCTAAAAGCTAACAATGACACTATTGCTGGGTATCTTGGGTTGTGGAAAGCAAGCAGATGAAAAGGGAGGGCTCTCCCTACATTGCAACTTAACTTATGGTCTCTCGTTGTCTCTGAGCATGTGCTGAGTGCTGCTTCAAAAATTTGAGTTGCGACAAAACAGCGTAGATGTGGCAGGGAGAGGGCAGGTGGGTCTCGGAGGCACCTCGAGCGCCCCTTGGGAATTGGCGCTCTACGCAAATGCGTAATTTGCCTATTGGTTCAGCCGCCCCTGGATGTAGCCGAGGACTCTGGGGACTAGGGTTTGAATCCAGTCCTGATATGTGTATAATAAATTATGTTAGTGTTTACAGCTGGGTCCCAGTCTCCAAGATATCTCATTCTGTGCATAGATCCAAACATTAGGTTCTCAAAATCCGGGGGCACAAAAAGGGGGATTTTATCTTTTGATGCTGGGATGTATAGAACAATCAAACATTGGCACCAATGAGAACTGGGCCCCCACACAGACCAACAACAGAATACTGGAATGGTTTAGTTGGCATTGACCTTGAGTTTGGGAGTTGTAGTTCACCTCCATCCAGAAAGCACTGTGGACTCAAACAATTATGGATCTGGACCAAACTTGGTACAAATACTCATTTTGCCCAAATGTGAACACTGGTGGAGTTTAGCAAAAATAGTCCTTGACATTTGGGATTTGTAGTTGCTGGGATTTATAGTTCACCTACAATCAAAGAGCATT
Organism: Anolis apletophallus; assembly: GCA_030556195.1. Taxonomy (NCBI): domain Eukaryota; kingdom Metazoa; phylum Chordata; class Lepidosauria; order Squamata; family Anolidae; genus Anolis; species Anolis apletophallus. Next base: position 9,641,138 of record JARBWK010000011.1, read on the forward strand.
GTGAACCCCACCAATGATAGAACTGGGCCAAACATCCCACACAGAACCCCAAGACTAACAGAAAGTACTGTGATTTCTGATGGTCTTTGGCGATGCATCTGACACCCCCTTTTGAACCCCCCCCCCCAGGGGTCCCGATCCCCAGGTTGAGAAATGCTATCTTAATTGGTTCCATCATAAAAATGTGGGGATAATTTATTAAACTGCAGAAACTTAGTCTTTGCAGGAGATATCCTGCTATAGCACATTTTGCTCTAGTTTTTCAATGAGTCTCCACCAATTTAAAATAGTTTGTGGCAGCCACAAAAAGGAAGTTTCTGGAGCAGTACAGGTAGTTTCAAAGTACGGAAGGCACAATTAAACAGGAAATAATACTTTCAAACCAGGAACAGAGCTTTTTTTTCCCTAATTTTGTTATACACACATACACACACACATAATTTTGTTGCATAGTGTAATGATCCTCCAGAAAGCTCCAGTTGTGACTTCATTTCCCATCCTCCCCAGTTTAAGTGTGGAAGGTCCCAAACAATCATCAGTCCTTTCTATATATACTTACTTACTTACTTACAGTATTTATATTCCGCCCTTCTCACCCCGCAGGGGACTCAGGGCGGATTACAATGTACATATACATGGCAAACATTCAATGCCATAGACACACAACATATATACACAGACACTCAGAGGCTATTTAATGTAGACACCTATTTGTTTGTTTGTT